>CM073126.1:55413150-55440650 GCA_037039145.1 Fundulus diaphanus
TGTGTGTGTGTGTGTGTGTTTGTGTGTGTGTTTCCAGTATTGTTTTTACCAGAGCTGCTAACAACTGAAACCAACTCATAGACCGGAAAGTCTGACTGGGAGAATCTGAGCGTGCATGGGCGTGACAGTCTGCAGACAGTTGTATTAGTTAAAGTCTAATAAGAGTGTCAGAGTGTTAGCTCAAATGAAAATCAGTGACCCGAGAACTGAGCTTTCGGGTCAGTTATCTTTGATCTTCTACAGATATGAAGAAAGTAGATTGGACTGTGTTGCAGGAAGATTATTAGTGTGTGGGATTTGTTGTGCTTGATTGTGTTCCTTATGTTTTAAGCTTGCTTTTGGATTTAATTTGTTATTTTCATTAAATAAAGGACCTACCCTACAGTGCCTTAAGCCCTTTGAATTTTTGCAGATTTCTTTCATGTTGCAGTCTTTTGTGACACATAACCACAAATTAGTGTTTAAATATGTCATGTAAGGAAAAGGATACACTTATTTAACATTTTGGACACATTAAGAAATCAAAAGTGTGGACTGCATTTGTGTTCAACCCTTTTACTCTTGTGCAACTAAAACAAGGTAACTGATTCAGAAATCAACAAACCAATAAACAGAGTCCTGCTGTGTATAATGTAATTTGAGTATAAATCCTGCTGTTCTGTTCGTGACCTCAGAGGTTTATTAGAGAACACTGGTGAAAAAGCAACATCATGAACACAGAGTGCAGGGAGAACGTTGTAGAGAAGATTAAAGCAGGATTAGGTTGTAATTTAATTCAGTTAAGTTTATTTTTATTGTGCCAATTCATAATCAGGGTTTCCGCGGGGCATTAAAAGTCATTAAAAGTCATTAAATGAAATTTTTTAAAATTAAGGCCTTAATTGGCATTAAAAGTCATTAAATGTCATTATCTGTGGCATTAAAAATGCCTTATTTTTTTCTAAAAAAATACGGTCATAAAAACAGTTTCGTCAGATAGAATACACATACATCCGAAGATGCTTCTCCTTCATTCACCCTGAGTGAATGTAGCCTTGGCCAGGAGGAATCGATGTCATCAGGTGGCATCCACCGTTCACTGGCTGTTTCGACCCTGAACCACAACAGCCTCCCGGTGGTGGGTCGGCAGTGATGACCAAGTCACTGCCCATCTCCTCCTCCTGGCTTCCAGCTAACCTCCTCCCTCCTACTCCATAACCAACATGAGGCCTTTTCCGCTGCCTCCCCCATCCTGCGAGCTGCAACCTTTCTTTCCCTCCCTCCCAGCCCAATGGCTGTGAACATTCTCCATACCGACTGGGCAGGGAACCCTTGACAACCGACCTCGACTGGGAACAACCATGACTGCCATCCCTTCTCTCTGCACTCATTTAGAAGGTCTTGATACTTTCCACTTTTGCTTTCAAAGGCCTGTTCACACCCCTCTTCCCATGGGACTGTTAGTTCAATAAGGATGATCTTCTTCGCTTCTTCCGACCACAGTACCACATCTGGCCTCAGGGATGTCTGGACAAACTGTGGGAACTTCAACCTTCCCCCCAGGTCAACCTTCATCTCCCAGGATTGGGCTTTTTGCAGTAGACTAGGTTTTGCTGTAACTGCGGTTGGTGGCTTTTCCCCTTCCCTTACAAATTGGATTGATGTTACCTTTGGATGTTTTTGCCGTTTCTTCTTCCTCTCCTGCTCTAAGGTCTTAGCAAGTGTCATGAGCACCTTGTCATGGCGCCACCTGTATCTTCCTTGGGCAAGTGCAATTTTACACCCAGACAGGATATGCGCCATGGTCCCTTTCTCCCCGCAGAGCCTGCACAGTGGGCTCTCAGAAAGTCCCCACCTATGTAAATTTGCTGGGGTCAGGAGTGTGTCATACACTGATCGCAGTAAGAAGGAAATACGAAACGGCTCCAGCCTCCACAGCTCTGCCCAAGTAATCTTACGCTTGGGGAGGTCCCACTTGGTCCAGGCTCCTTGGGAAGACAGCGCCACAGCCTTTGATCTTCGCCCTTCCTCCTCCATACTTCTAATCTCCTCCTGAATCATTGCTCTTCTGTCCCTGGTTCCGGCCTTACTCCACTGTTGGAAATGGGATGTTCCAAGACCCTGTCTTCCTGTGCATGGTGCCCCAATGATGTCACGGATCTTCAGCATACTTTCCGCCTGTGCGATCGTTGGCTCAGCTCCCCACTTGCGGCCGGATCTTGTGACGATCCCTGCATGTCTAACTTGGTCATCGTGGGAGTCTCTGTAGGTCATGACGGCTCTGCACTTGGCAATTTTAAACTCCTCCACCATGGATGTCAGAGGAAGTTGGAGTTGTCCTGATCTTATATACAGGCCTACTGAAGTGAAGCTTGGAGGAATTCCCAGCCACTTCCGGAGATACTTGTTGACTTTCTTCTCCATCCTTTCCACGCTTGTCATCGGGGCCTCATACACAGTCAGTAACCATGTGAGCCTTGGCAACAGCCCATATTGATAGAGCCACGCCTTAAATTTCCCTGGAAGTCCTGACTTCTCGATCCTCCTCAACCATTCCTCTGTCTGCTTCTCTGTATTGACAATGTTGTTTCGATCGGCCAGTGAGCTATCAAACCACTTTCCGAGACACTTAATTGGGTTTTCCTCCACCGATGGAATCACTTCCCCTTGCACATGCAGCCTAAACTTGTTGGTCACCTTCCCATTTCTGATCACCATGCTTCGGGATTTCTTTGGCTTAAACTTCAGTCTAGCCCATGTTGCCATTTGGTCCAGAGCTGTTATCACCCATCTCGCCTCCACATGGGTTCTAGTTGTCACAGTAAGGTCATCCATATAACCCCTTATTGAGGGTTGTTGGATGCCTGACTCCATCTTTGGGCCCTTTGCCTCCTTTGCTGCAGCTGTTATCAGCAAATTCATTCCCATGACAAAAAGGATGGGGGAGATTGTGCAGCCAGTCACAATTCCCTTTTCTAGGCTCTGCCAACGAGTTGTAAAATGGGCTGCCTTGAATCACATCTGGATTCCACTGAAGTAGCTGGTGATCATTCCCTTGATGTGTTGAGGGATGTGGTAGTGGTCTAGTGCTGTATGGATCAGGGCGTGAGGAATAGATCCGTAGGCATTGGCCAAATCCATCCAGACTACTGTAAGGTTGCCGTTTCTGGTCTTGGCCTCACGGATCATCTGAGTGAGAACACCTGTGTGCTCCAGACATCCAGAAAAGCCTGGAATTCCGCCTTTTTGGATAGCTGTGTTGATGTATTTGTTCTCGGTCATATAATAGGTCATCCTCTTGGCCAATACAGAGAAGAAGATTTTACCTTCCACGCTAAGCAGTGATATTGTTCAAAATTGCTCAATGGTTGAGGAGTTCTCCTCCTTTGGTACGAAGCATCCTTCTGCCCTCTTCCAGCACGATGGAATGGTACCCTTTCTCCAAATTCTTCGGAACAACTTCCACAACCTCCGAAGAAGCATTGGGCACTTTTTATATGCCTTGTAGGGTATACCGCTTGGGCCGCGGGCAGAACCTGACCTGGCCCTCTTCACTACCTCCTGGACTTCTTTCCAAGTCGGTTCATTGATGTTGAGTTCCTTTTCTGGGGCCTTTACGCCGTTGATGGTTGGGTTACCTTCCAGTCTCTAATTCCTGAAGCTGTCATTGTGGGTCTCCTCCAGGAATGCCTCCACTTCCTCTCTCGGGCTGGTCATCTTTCCGGATTTTGCCTCACCTAGAAGTGCTCTGGTGAATTGGAAAGGGTCTTTGATGAACTGTGCCCGCTTCTTCTCTCTACCCCTCCTTTTCTTTCGTAAGACCTCTGCTCTCCTGAGTCTGCTTAAACGATCCGGGATTTGACTTGTCAGGTCCTTGATGCCTTATATCAGTTATATCTGATATATTATATCAGATATAACTGATTCCGCGTTGTGTGGGGAACTGCTTTCGGTTGATCGTAAAGCCGTATGTTTTTACAATGTTCGAAAAAGGGACTCGAGGGCGGAGAAAGAGCTAGAGAATGGGGAAAATCCTAATTTCAACAAAAGCGGATGGAAAACGAGGAATCTGGGACATGGCTGCAGCCTGTCGACGGTAAAGATGACGAAGAATTTTGCCGTATTTGTAAAAAGAAATTAAGCTTTGCACAATGGGTGTCAATGCTTTACGTTCTCACATGAAGTCGGACAGTGTAGTCCAGGGTGTACGCGGGTATACGGCGTATACCCACTTATTTTTCGGTCAGCATTGCCTATATCAACTTCTGGAGCGATATTTGTGTCTTTTGTTTGAGCGCGCAGTAAGACAGGTATTCAGCGTTTAAACATCACGTGCGTGCGCTCAAGACCTGTCTGCCGCGCGCTCAAAACTGATAAACTCTTCTCAATCCACTATGCTCGCAGTCGGTTCCGTATCTGCCCGTGACCTGCTACTTTCACGCTCAACACCAGCTGTGCGCGGCTCGCGGGATTCTGGCTGTGCGCTCTTGACTTCAAAAACTGTCCACCTCACCAGCCAATCACAGACAGGTTTCTTTCCATCCAATCAGAGTAGGGCTTGCAAATACTGCATTCAGATGGATTAAATGAAAATGCTGCAGCTTTTGGCAGAAATTACTAAACATAATGGTGGGATTGAAGAAAAAACAACAACCAATAAACAGTTTAATATTTTAGCCTAAAATATTTAGTTTAAAATAATTCCTTGAGTTACTAAGTGAGGTGTGAAAAATCTTTTTGTCTCTTTTCTTTCCAGCTTCTGGGTGATGATGCAAACGTTTCTTGTGATCATAATCATCATCATTGTCATCGTTATTTAAAAAGCACTTTAACACGAGGTACAACAAAATAACATCTAATAAAATGACTTGAGTAAAGAATCAACAGTTTAAAACAACAAAAACAATAATAATAAGCTGTTTAAATCCTTAAAAACAAACAGAAGTTCTTTAAACTGAACTCTAAGTTAAACAGGCAACCAGTGAAGTGAGGCCAGGATGGGCTAATGTGCTGTATTTTATGTTTTTCCATTAAAAGGTGTGCAGCAGCATTTGAACCAGCTGCAGATGTTTGAGTGAGGACTGACCGATTCAGAGATAAAGAGAATTACACAAATCCAGCCATGATGAAATGAAGGCTTGGAGTAGTGTTTCCATATTTCTGCCTTGAAAAAATAGGTTTTACCTTTGCTTTGTTCCTTACATGATAAAAATGACTTAACTGAGACCCCTTTTTGACTGTCAAGTTTAAAATCACCGTCCATTTTAAAATCGAGGGGCTAAACATTCATTGTCAGGGTGTCTAAATCAACAGGATCAACAGTTGTTTGGGTGTTTCAACTGGTATATTTGACAATTCCTCATTTGCAAAGACAAAGAGATTTGAGTTTTGATGTTCTCCTCGTTATTAACTTTATCTCTTTCTATAGATTCTCTTTCTCATTCAATTTAGGACTTTCCATATGCCTTATCATCTACGTCTATATTGAAAAACCTACAGTAAAGTAATGAAATGTTGATTCTGGATGTAGTGTAGGAATTCCTTCAATATAAACCAAAGAAAATTTTACATTACCTGCCAGAAGCTGGATAAAATATTTGAAAAAGAGACAACAGTATTTTCACACCTCACGTAGTAGCTCAAGGAAATATTGTAATCTAAATGTTTTAGGCTAAATATTTTAGGATAAAATGAGTAAACCCTAGTGATGGATTTTTGGGTAAACTAAATAGAGCAGTGTTACATGTCATTGTTTCTAAAACAGCATTTTTCTGAGCTGCATCTAAAAGGGCAAACATTGAGAGTATACCCACTTCTCCATGGACCACTACACCACTGCGGACAGCCACAGATCAGCTCCAAGGACCAGACAACAGCTAACAATGTCAAGTTACTTTTCTGTAACCAACGCAGTCACGTCCGCATTAGCTACCGCAAACAGCACAGCAGCAGCTGGAGCAAGCTTTACTGCCACTAACGTAGGGAAATCAGACAGGCTTCAAACAACATTTGGATCCAATGCAACACTGCATGCGGAGGTGCTCTGGTGTCTGAACACAGCCATCAACAAGTACTCTCTCTCTCTCTCTCTCTCTCTCTCTCTCTCTCTCTCTCTCTATATATATATATATATATATATATATATATATATATATATGGGTACTTGTTGATGGCATTAAATTTATTTCTACGAGCATTAAAAGAGCATTAAAAAGCATTAAATTAGGGTTACTCATTCCTGTATAAACCCTGATAATGTTATCTCAAGGCACTTACAAAGTCAAATCAATTGAATTATACAGACAAATTGCTTGAAAACGTATCTAGGGAAACTCAGTAGATTGCATCAAGTCATTGACTTGCAGCATTCATTCCTCTTGGATGAGTATGTAGCCACAGTGGACAGTTGCTGGCATTATGTTGTTGAATTTGCAGCAATCCTTCATAAAAAAAATTCCAAGCTTTGAACACCTCCCAAAGCTTTGTTCAATACACAATTTGAACATGGAAAAACGATGGACCAACTGCACACCAACATGCAGTGAAAGGTGTTTCTTCAAAGTTTGGACTATCAGATTGAAGCAGCGTTAAGTGGTTTCTTACTTGACTCCAATCCATATGTCCACTTTGAAGTTTTGGTGTAACCAATAACCAAACTGATGCAATCACAAAACAAGGAGAGATCTTAATCAGAGGTCATTGATATCATTACACCTTCCTGGACTCAAGTTGTTGGAGTCAGTTAGGATGTTTCAAAATTTTGAGCCCTAGGCATGATCACAGCCCTTAGTTTTGGCGTCCACCTGTGCTACTCCTATTACGCCTCAGTCTAACAACAGAGGGCAGGAGAAGTGCTCCAATCAACCACTCATAGCACACATTAAGTAATGCTCCCTTGCCCAATACACTTGTGACATCTATATCACTTCCCATTCTATAACAGGAGAGCCCAAACACCGATGTTAACAGAATTTTACTCTCTGCAGAACCACTCTGCTGATTCCATGTAACCACAGTGCTCTGTCACACTGCCAGTATGCTGATGTTAAAGTGTTCGTTTAAAGAACTGGTGGGTGGTTATCAGGTCGCAGATCATGAGTAATCTTCTCCATGAATGTGATGCATTTCTTCCAAAGCTAAAAACCCAGCCCATGACAGACCTGGAAACTCCTGCAGGGAGTAAGTTTAAGGTTGACTGGCTGATAATTCACACTTCTTATTCACACTCACAATTCAAAGACATTCTGTTTACATTAAGTCATCGTCAGTTATCGCACAGGCTACATTTCAGTTAGCCAAAGACTCCTTTAATATTTTGAAATGTAATATATTGGGTTTCCTGTATTTCATCTTGCCATGTTGATTATGGTGGAGATGAACCCAAGAGCAGACAAGAGGGAGGTAATTTATCGAATAGAACAAGTGACAAACTTACAGGAAAGAAAGAGAGCAATGACATGGAAGGACAACAGAAGGATCTAACAAGGAGTGACTGACAACTGGATGCTTAAACGTTGGCAAGGTGGTTAAACCGGGTTACTACAGTTATCTGAATGTACTGGAGGTTTTTGCAAAATAATTATATTTAGAACCTGAGGTAAAATAAGGAATAAACAAAGGGATCTATAGAGACTTACTGAACACAGGAAACAAATCAAAGATAATAAAAATTTAGACAATGAATAGAAATACAAGAATGATACAAAACTAAAGCCCTAAAATGAGACAGAAATATAAACCAAAGAGACACAACAGAACCAAAGCAATAACAAAATTCCAAGTTTGTCAAAGATCAGGGCAACTTTAATCTTTTTTTGCCTTTGATCAGACTGTTGACAGGATTAATAATTATTTTTGTCAGATACAGTTATTTTTCTCACATTGTGACTGTGATTGCTCCCACTGGTACTCTCAGTTAGCCTGGGTGCCATTCCGAACTTAGTCCCGCCCACAATGTTTTTGGTCGGGAAGTTCGGTCTGGCATTGCTCAATACTAGCGCGAGTATGCTCGCTCAATATCTGGCGGGCCAATCAAATTGTCAGGGCGGGCTTTATACGATGATGGACAGATGATCAACAGATGATCAACAGTAACGTAATCAACCACGTCACCAAAGCGCGCTTGGGTTGAATTCGTTTCGTGAAAGAAGCAACTGAAATGGGCATCACGGCAATGCAACTCGGCGTGAACTACGAGGTGGATATAGCCAGCGGTCGTTGCCAGCTCCTTTTCGGAAGCCCGGAATCCTGGCTGCTGAACAACAAGTGGAGGGACATGCTAGGCTCCGATGTTTTTCAAGCCAACGTTATGGGTATCGTCGTGGAACAAGTTCATCTAACTTACCAATGGTAAGAGATCATCTGACTGTCTGACTTAGTAAATAACTCGCAATGTCGTGATATGAATCCCATGTTGTAAACATAGTAGGTAACGTTGTACGTTCGCTAATTCAGACTATTCAACTATGCGTCGCTTAACATACGGCGCACACTCCGTTGCTCTTATTGGTTGTAGGTCTATCCAATTGAGTGCAGAGGAATTTTTTTTCCTGGTTCGTTCGAAACACGCCCCATAATCACAGCTCTATGGAGCAGTATCAGACTCAAATTCTGACTAGAATTGAGTATGACCATGTCAGGCTAACTCTCAGTGTCCCACTACACATGAATGGGTAAACAGGCCGGAAGATGCTATAAAGCAAATACTCCAAACTAGAAATAGAACTAGGGATATTTTGACAAAATAAAGATTTACTGTGACAAAATCTTCAGGTTCCATTAAAAATGCTCATCCACATCCAGGTAGTTGGAAGATAATTTGACTTGAGTTGTTGTGCTATATTACCGCCATGAAAAATAATTGAGGTCAGATTTAATTCTGACCACACAGCCACAAAGGAGAGAGAGGCACAAAGGACGGCCCTCTCTCTCAGCAGGGTGCTTCTGTAAACACCCCACAGATAAAAAGGGTCAGAGTGCTTCTGACCACTCTCTTCTGCAGCTCCCACACTCTCTCTTCAGACACCTCATCTTCAGACTCCAAGCTGCTCAGACCACCTCTCCCTGGAGCAGACCGGGAAAGAGCTACTTTGGACCATGGGCCCTGGCCGGGCCTGACCGACACACAAACTAACACCTGGGAGAAACTTCTCGTCGCCCGGAGGACATGTCCGGGCAAATCGGAGTTAAGTCTGCTGTCTTAACCTCATCATCAGTAGCAGGAGGAAGATGTCCTGCCTGCCAAAAACAGCTTTGTTTATTTTTTTCAGCCTTTACAGGGAAGCAAAACCCAGACGGAGCTGAAAAGCCGGCAGAAGGACCCGCTGGCGAGTGCTGAGGAGGACCTGCCTAAATCGGACTGCAACTGGGTCAGAGAATGTGGCAGAGACCAGGCCTCCGATCCCGCCTCCACATGCTGCTACAGAGCTAAACGCTAGCCTGCCAAGAACAAACCAACGATTCTCCCTGCTTTTCAGTGCTCCTTCCCTGGACGGTGGACAGAACTCACACGAGGCAAAAGACAGGTTTGGGCAGAGAAACCTGAGGGGAGAAGTTAAAAGGTTTATTGAGAAATGTTTTGTAAATCGTTGTGCACATGGTGCCTTTAAAACAAAAGGGCTAACGGTATAGCTCATTGCTAGCATTCGGTACCGTGTCATTGTCCAGTGTGTTTTTATGGTTATAACAAAGGTTATCTCCACAAGGGTTTCATACATTGATGGGACATTAATGTTTATGTCATCCAGCCCACTCATTGTGACTAAAATAAAACTGAAGCTTTATTTGTTAGCACCGAAGGCCCGCTAGTCAAAATGCTATTAGCTCCTGTTAACATCCATTTCCGGACATTTACAAGAAGCTTGTGTAGTGGGATGGTGTTCCACCCTCCCTACTCGGTACCAGGTGCAGCAAGAGGCGCGCTGTTGATTGGTGGGCGGGGTTAGAGGGCTTTATAGCTGCGCAGGCCGCTGTGAGGTGCATGTGTCGTTGTTTCCCCTACTACGTTGGCTGCCCAAGTGGCTGGTGTGCTGGATCCACTCATCTGAAGTTGTAAGTGCCATTTGTGCCATCTGTGGCTGGGATTGTGGTTGGCTTCTGGTGCTACACCTGCTGTGCGTTTCTGCAGTGTTGCTCTGCTGGTGTTAGCGGCTGTGGCTAGGGGTTGTTGCGGCGGGCGGCTTCCATCTAGCGCTCACCTGCTGATCTGCTTCCTCCCTGGTCAGCTGTGTCCAACTCCTGGGTAAGCTACCTGTTATTTACATTTTAATTTACCTTACCTGAAGCTAGAATAAATGAGTGTTCTGTTTTAGGCACCAGATTGTTTGGCGTTGCAGCACTTTGGACGCTGTGGAATGTATTAACTTTGATCCGTTTTTATACACTTGTATAAAGGTTTAACATGTTTTTATATGCTTCTATATGCTTTTATAACCTGACAACAGCCAGCTGTATGTCGTTCCGCCTAGCTCCACTCACATACATCTGGGACACCGCCGGTAGACAGTGATTTCTCCAACCAAATTTATGGTCTGGCCAATCAGGACGCAGGGCTGGAGTTTCATAGATGTGACGTAGTGGAGACGCGACCATGACGTGAGACTGTTTTGATAGCAATGGCGGCTAGTCGATGCTGCTATTTCTTCCGTGTTGTCCAATCTACCTAATATTGTTTCATTAAAAGAACATCAGAGAACGCCTCTGAAGGCTTTTGTTGGTGGAAACGATGTTTTCGCCCTTCTCTCGACCGGATTTGGCAAGTTTTGTTTTCCGGGACCAGCGGACGTGCCGACGCGGACACGCCCCGGAGCGGTTAGCGGTTAGCGCTAACTATGTTAGGAGGCCTTTAGTCCTCAACGCGGTCGGCCCGGAATCGACTCCGACCCGCGGCGCTTTGCCGCCTGTCTTCCCCCCTCTTCCTGTCAGCTCACTGTCAATAAAACGCATGCCACTAGAGCCGCAAACACATTATTATTATTTTTTTTTATTTTTTTCCTGCGTCGCTATCATCAGCGTCACGGGTTAGCTTCGGTGTGAGTGGTTGAAATAGCACGTCAATAAAGATGACAGACGAGTGGCTTATCCAATCATATGCAAGAATATTTGATAAGGCCCAGCCTTCTGTAAAGGCAATCCCTATGGCGGTGTCCCAGATGTATGTGAGTGGAGCTAGGCGGAACGACATACAGCTGGCTGTTGTCAGGTTAATGCTTTTATGCTTCAAAGTAGAATGTGAGTAGATTAGGGTAAAATGTGCTGTTCGTGCAAGGTACCAAAGAGGAGGAGAGTCCCAAGGCCAGGTCAGCAATTAGCAGAGGAAATGTTTTCAAGGCCACTGAGCGAACCGAGAGGAAAAACAACTCCAATTATGGTATAGGGAGTATAACGGAACTGTATACATCATATTGTTCATGTGAAACCTTGTTCAAGTCAATAAAACGAGCCTGAGCTGGGAGTTGGGCAGAGTTGCTGCCCGGAGGGGCTGGCAGGTGCATCTCTCCCTTTGCAAAGGTGAAACTGAATTATGCGTCCATGGCTGAGTTTTTTATTTAAGTCCTGCAAACGAATTAACAAACCCGGGGAAGCACAGACGGCTTCAACAATTTGGGGGCTCGTCCGGGATTCGGGGTGACAGGCGGAATTGGACTTTAGATTGGATCGAAAGGACGAGGGACACTGGCTGGCCACAACAAAACAAGGTAGGCAGAACCTTTTTATCAAATCTGCATTTTCGGCTTAAAAATAGTCTAAATTAAGTGTCCCAAGTCTCAGTAGAACTAAATCTGCTAAATTAATGCTTTGGAGTCCCTTGGAGCAGTACTGAAAAAGTGTGGTTGAATTTAAGAAAAAGGTGTTTCTCGAGCGTGGCGGCTCACTGCGGTTCTCGACGGGGGACCGTCTTTTTGCTGGGTTAGAGGCCCAAGAAGTTGAGAAATCTTGAATTCTACATAAAAGGTTGAGCGAGATCAGGCAATACACACTGAATGGATGCGGAGATAACAGAGTGACTCTGTGAAGCTCCGATTATAGACAAAATAAAGTTCTGATATAACATAACAGAACTAAGGACAGAGTAAAATATAAGTTGTGTGGATAACACAACAAGAAAAAGTCCTGTGAGTTTGAATTTTTTTTTAAGAAACCGTGACCTGACGTAGAAACAGGGAGACCGGTTTATAAGCCGTGCCGCTGGACACACACACACCCAGCGAAGACCGGACAGGGAATAAAAGTAAAGATAAAAAAAAGAATGAGCTGTTGGCTGAACACACAATCAGCTATGACAGACTTTTGTTATAGAAACAGTGTGAATGGTGTGAGCGTGACTGGGGAAGACGCCGAGCGCGAGCGATTCCCATGGCGGCGGGGTTTGCATGAGCCATAATATTAAACAGCAGGACCCACTCTGATAAAATTAAACATTTAGCTACATGGGTAAAATAATACAATTCAGGTTTAAGAGGTGACTTAACAAACAAAAAATAGCTAAAATTCCAGGAAGCTATCATTAATAAATCGGGAAATCTAAAGGGGAATCACAGAGCAACACTCTGGGAGTTTTTTTTTTTTTTAGAAACACTGCAGTTAGACAAGAAAAAAAAGAGAGACGTCTCGCAGAAAACTACGCGCAAGCTGTCTGTCTGTCTTGTACAACATATTGTGTCTGTGGAAATGAGATCATTTTGTTTGAGTGAGTGGGGGAGAGACTGCTTGGATCCGCGGAGATTGATGTCTGTGCGCAAATGGGTTTTTGTGTGTATGTGTGTGTAGATTTGTGCGTATGACAGAGTTGAGAATAGCAACTGAAGCGTAAGAGAATTAGGGTGCATTTGATCAGGATGTTAGTGAAAATAAATAGAATTGTGCAGCATGGATATCAATGGGATGACAGATCGATGTATTTGTGGCTTTTGTTTTGGCACAGCAGAGCGTTCTGAGTGCAACCAGCAGTTAGTCACGTTAGTTGCATAAAAAAAAAAAAACGGAACTATAGAAGCACAGCGTTTCGCGGGGGAAACATTTTAGTAACGGACAGGATAAATGATTCTCTCGGCTAGTGGGGGAAAATGACTAAAAAAACCGTGGCTGTGTCTCATTCCGCCTACTTCTACACTTCGAACACTTAGTTTTAAGTAGGTAGTGTAGATAACGCAAAAAGTCAGTGCACTGAAAGTACCCGGATGACCCCCTAAAAACGGGCACAAAATGCAGTGTGTAACGATGGACCCTACTCGTAATAAACGGACGCCATCTTGACTACAAAGCGGAAAGGGAGGGGCTAAGGACGTCGGGAAGATGTTCCCATTTTGAAAATAATGGCGGACAATTCAGCCGAGACAGCCGGAGCTGCGACACCGCAATCATGTAAATGTAAGTAATGGTGGTAATACGAGACATTGTACTCGATAGGTGTTTGTAAAATACACGAACATACCTCATGTTCAGCCAATATTTGGAGGATCCTGCGTAGACGTCGGAGGCGATGTAATTTCAACATGCTGTGAATGTAAACGGTTGTTGTTTTTATAAAAAAAAACGGCGGCATATATTTTTTGGCGGTCTAAAAAATTTGCGGTCACGTGTGTTGCGTTCGTCACGTCATCCCGTCATTTCCGGTAAGTGTTTTAACATAAGTGTTCCTTTTGGAACACTACTAACGGTCGAAAGTGGGCACTACGGCAGTAAGTGGTCAGTGCACATCAGCAGTGCACTGACGGAAGTATTCGGAATGAGACACAGCCCGTGAAACGTAATGAGATAAAAGATGACAGGCGAGTGGCGAGATGTTGAACCTTGTTCCTGCGGAGGCAAGGCGCCGGACAGCCGGTAAATTGAGCGGTTACGGCGGTGCGGGGCAATTTTGCAAGCTAAACCTCCCGGTGAAGTGACAGAGGCGCATTGACCAATAAGCATAATATTTCGTCAAAATATATTTCGGCAATCTAAACTTTTCAAACAGTGGCGAGGGAAGACACAGATTGCAGCTCATTTTGCACTGATTCTTGGCACTCGTTGCACAATTTAGGGAGCGCTGTTAGAGAAAAACTTGCGTCCCGGAACTTTATATCGCGGATCAAGAGTGGCAAGTAATTGTTTGAAGCCAGGTTTTTCAGCTGCAGACGTATCAATCACTATGAAGCATGTTACTGCATGCGTGATATCCTTACGCCGCTTGGACGCTTTTTCATTTTATCACAAAGAAGGGAGCGCAGTTTAGCTGCTATACCTGCTTTGTTTTGGAAGAAGTTCCATAAGATTCCTAAGAAAACCCGCAGCAGCGGGGCTGAATGGGCTCGCGCTGCTGCGCGTGTGAGCTGTGTCGCGCGGGGCTGCACAGCTCGCGCTGCTGCGGGTGTCAGCGGCTTACGTCATAAAACAAGTTAGTTGCGTTACCAGACTTTGTTTTTACGGGTTCCTTGCAAGTTTTACAAATCACTGGTTTATTTCTGCCAGACTGGCGAACTAGTAAAACCCCGTTTTGGGGCCGTTTCCTTCGCCGCTACTTCCTGCGACATATTCACATGCTCTGTGTTGTGGTTTGAGAGGGCGGCGCTTTGTGACGGCGTGCCTGGGTCCGTGATTACGATTGGTTGAGAGGAAGTAGTGAACTAATATGATAGGCCGAATGGAAGGAAGGAAAACTGTTTCTATCGAAGTATTATCGACCCTTTTTTTTCTATCGCGAAACACGTCTATCGATCGATATATATTGTTATTAAATTATCGTCCAGCCCTACTATTAATGCAAGAAGCTTGTATTTGACAATGGATTCATGACAGCTGTAAAAATAATAGAGTAGGGTCTTTTTTAGATTGTAATGTTATAACTTTATTAACTTGGCAAACAACTTATGGGGAGATTATATGGGAGAAGTGGAGCTGGATGGAATATGTGTAGGGGAGACTTTTTGCACTGAGCTGAGGCGAACCTCGGGGGACAGCTTGACCTAAAGCAGGACAATAGATATGATAAACAAAACTGACCATGATGTAAACATCTGAATGTGTTGGGCGGAGAGTTAACGGTTCCTGGTGACACCCCCAGGAACAACACATTAGAAACACCCACCAACCTTGCGCGTCATCTGTTACTACACCTACAGCCCAACATCGCTGAAAACAGCCGAGGATTGGTCAGTGATAGTTGATATGTCCCGCCTGCTGCTCAGGGCGCGGCCCTCCCCTCTAGGGACAGACTTGCTGTCTCTGCATTTGACAAACTAAGGGACCGCTCAGGAATATGTGTTTGAGTAAATAATAGCTCAAATATAAAACGGCATACATACTTTAAAAATATCAATATCAGCTCTACTCTGACAGCATGGTGGGAGTTTCTTAAAATGACAAAGTCATCACTTATCCCATGCAGTCGTACACCCAGCTGGAACAACCCTGACATCCTACAAAATAATAATATGATAAACTTTACATACTGGAAGAATAAAGGTATTGAATATCTGGAACATTTACTTGATGGAACCGAGTTCATCAATTTTTCCAAACTAAATATGCAATATGGCATTAGTAAAAATAAATTTTTGGAATATGAACAACCTAAATCTATAATTAGAAAAAAATTTAAGCATATTAAAGGTGGTTTACAAATTCCATTAGAGTTCCTAGATTTAACCCCCCCCCCCCCAAACTACTGTCTAAATCAGGGATGGGCAACTTCCATGATAAAGAGGGCCAAATTTTTTTCAGCATGACCATTGGAGGGCCACATGACGCACCTCAAATAATTGGATATGAAAGACGCTACAAATGATTCTCAATAAGAACAAATTTTGTACGAATTTATATCTGTATTTTTACTGCACCAATATACAACTATATTCTGCATATAGATGCATTTTAATATGTCCTTAAGCAAAAGAGAAACCGTTTGCTTTAAAAAAAAAGTGCAAAAAGGAATTTGAACTCTTTAATATCAAAGAACAAAAAGTTTGCTTAAAAAACTGATTACAAATAGTGTGTGTATAAAATAAATACATTTTAACATGTCTATAAGAAACAAAGACAAAACATTTGCTTTGAAAAAGTGCAAAACTGAACTCATTTATAACAAAGAACAAAAAAGTTTGCTTGAAAAACTGATTACAAATAGTGTGTGTATAAAATAAATACATTTAACATGTCTATAAGAAACAAAGACAAAACATTTGCTTTAAAAAAGTGCAAAACTGAACTCATTTATAACAAAGAACAAAAAAGTTTGCTTGAAAAACTGATTACAAATAGTGTGTGTATAAAATAAATACATTTTAACATGTCTATAAGAAACAAAGACAAAAAATTTGCTTTAAAAAGTGCAAAACTGAACTCATTAATAACAAAGAACAAAAAAGTTAAAAAAAAACTGATTGCAAATAGCTCACATTCAATAATAGTAAAAAACTAGACCACAGAGGCCCAACATTAATAAAGGCTAATGAGAGACCTGTGGTTTGGCCTGCTGGCTCACAATGGATTGGATGTCAATGTAAATTTTTGTGGTCCCAATGCGCATCAAATGAAACAGTGTTTCATCGGTGAGTCTGTTTCTGTCTTTGGATTTTATGTGCTTCATGGTGGAAAAACTGCTCTCGCAAATGTAAGTGCTCCCAAACATACTGGCCATTGAAAGGGCAAAATCTCGGAGACGTGGAAAACGGGCCTCAGGAAGAAGTCTCCAAAATGAAATCCCCCTCTCGTTGCGCTTTACTTGAAAAAACGGGTCTGCCTGCAGCTCGCAGAGTTCGAGCTGCAGCTCCGATGGTTGTGCGCTGACCGCAGCAGAAAGGGGGTCTGTGAATAGCGCAATTCGTGGTTGCATCTCGTGAAAATCTTGTAATCGATTGTTGAATTGCTCCTGTAATTTTTTGAGGTCTGCTCTGTATTTCTGGATTTGTATTTCGCACTGGGGGCTCTCTTTGCGAATCTCCGCGCATGCGGGAAAATGTGCCAGATTTGCAGGAGGGGAAGAAAAGCCATCAATAAAGAGCCCGAGCTTGCGCTGAAATGCGGTCATGTGAGAAAAGAGATCACACACTGTTTGATCTCTCCCCTGTAAGATTGTGTTGAGGTGATTGAGGTGCGCGCTGATGTCTGTCAGAAAGGCCATGTCACAAAGAAACTTTGTATCTTTGAGCTTTCCGCAGTATGCACTTGCATCGCCACTAATGCTGTTCTCCAAGAACACTGGTATTTCCGAGTGCAGCGCAAAAAAACGCTCCAGACACTTTCCTCGACTCATCCACCTGATATCCGTATGAAGTTGTAAGTCCCCATAATCGGCATCCACTTCATCCAGAAAGGTGATGAACCTTCGGTGATATAGCGATCTGTTCCCTCCTCTGATGATATTAGTGACTTTTGTCACCAAATCCATGACGTGGCCAAAGTTTAATGTCTTTGCGTAGAGGGCTTCCTGGAAAGATTAGAAAAAAATAGTTGCGGTTATAAAATATATTGTTTGTATGTGGTTCTATTTTATGTAACCACGGCACAACAGTTCTACAGTAGCCTACATCTCACAATTAATATGACGCTACTCACCTGATGGATGATGCAGTGCAGTATAGGGCAGTTTACTCCGCTCTGCCTGAGTAGCCCGGCGAAACCTCTGTGTCTTCCCTGCATCGCAGGTGCGCCATCCGTAACAACAGCTGACAGCTTTTCGAAGCCACCGTATTCACCCACAGCACCGGTAACGGCGTTGAATATATCGCTGCCTTTAGTAGTGTCGTGCAGAGATGCAAATTTCAGTAACTCCTCGTGCACATCAAATGAATTGTCAATCGTTCTCGCAAAAACCAGCAGTTGGCTGATATCCGTCACGTCTGTACTCTCATCCAAAGCTAATGAGAAGTATTTGCAGTCCTGCATGACTTGTTTCATTTTAACATCGACGTGATCGTGGATGTCAAAAATCCTGCGTGTTACTGTGCGTCGGGACAAGGACACAGCTTCAAAATTTTTAGCTATGTTGTTGTCACCAAATGCTTTGGCCATTTTCACTGCGCACCTCTTAACAACTTCTCCATCCGACAGTGGCTTCTTTGCCCTGGCAAGTTCGAGTGCCACATCATAAGACGCTGTGATGGCTGACTCCTGACACGTCGTAGCTTTTGTGAAAAAGTGCTGCTGTTTACATACTTTTGCTTTGAGGTCAGCTACTACAGCGGTTCTGGCAGCTCCAGTGTATTTCTCAAATTTAACTTTGTGCAAAGTGTTGTAATGTCGGCCTAAATTATAATCTTTCAGGGCTGATAATGTCTCCAAGCAAACTAGACACATTGGCTTTCTTTTGAATTCCGTGAAAAGGTACTCTTCTTCCCATTTTCTCTGAATTTTCTCTGAAATGCGATTTTCTCGGTCAAGTTTTCTCTTGATGCCGCTGCTCGTTGCCATGGCTCCTGACTCTTTCTCTCTGTTGCAAAGCGGCCCGTGCCCGCTATTGTTTGGGCACGGTGCGCCTCTATCGGTCAAAAGTAGAATTACATTTTATTTTTTATTTTATTTTTATAAATTATTATTGATCTATCCGCGGGCCGCACTGACTGACGACGAGGGCCATGTGCGGCCCCCGGGCCGCCAGTTGCCCATCCCTGGTCTAAATCATACAGGACACTGACTAAAATAGATGATTCAGTATCTCTTCCTATTATGAAATGGGAAGAGGATTTATCAGTTAGCTTTGAACAAAACTTCTGGGCTCAGATATGTCTAAGAACTTTCAAATTGACTAGAAACACCAACTTACAACTAATACAATACAAAATCCTTCACAGAGTACACTACACAGGACAAAGATTATTCAAGATGGGTTTGGCACAATCTAATATCTGTCTCACAAACTCCCACAGGTGCTGGGTCCACCCCTGGGGGTGCGCGAGCTGCCACTAGGGGGTGCGCGAACTGAAATCTGTAATGGCGGTTTGACAGTGTTTTTTCCCCCACACCATAAAGACGTGCAAATAATCATTTCCTTTGTGGAAACAAAAATCAAAACAGCAAATTTAATAAATAAATAAAATGTATTGACATGAAAATCTGTTTATTTTAAAAAGTGTTGTTCTACACTTCATCGTAATATGAATTTATCTTCTTCTACGCATTGTGCCTCAATGCGTAGAAGAAGCAGCTTGTGCCCTCTATTTCATTCATTCTCGCAAATATGCTCAGTTGGCTGAAACCAGGGAATCGGAGGTGAGTGAATTGCAAACCATTGACAAATGTCTCTCCAACTCTTTCCTCGCTTCACGTCGTGTACGTCAGTAGAGGGACAATTGAATTCGGGCCAAAAGTTTTTACAAGCTTAAATTGAGCGACCAGTCTCTCTTTCGATCGCCCAGCGCCTCCAACCAGCGCTGCTCCTGTTGGGGTGACTCTGAACCTCTACCAGCACTGACGCGCATGACTCGCCCACCCCCCGCTGCAGCCTCCGCGATTTATTGACTCTTCACGCACAGAGCTGCAATACGTTTCATTGAGAGTCAGACAGGCGCAGTTCATTTTACAGATGCGGTTTTAGCGCATATTCAGACAGGGACAAACCGGCGGTGGGGCTGAGGGGAGCTGAGGTGTGTTGCCCTGGGCGTGTTTACCTGCTGAATGTAGCCGCTGTAAAAGTTTTTTTTTCTCTGATTAATAACATATTTATGGAGCGCTCTGTTATTGTTACTCTGGTCTGCAGTTCTCTCTCTCGAGCGCGCGCGTCATCGGACACAAATCAAAGTTCTTCGTGTTTGTAAATTGTGACTCAGATTAAGAAGCTGGTGCACAAAAAAAGTGAGAACAACACAGGTAGATCATCAGTTTAATCCTTTGCTTCAGAGATGTTTCCGGTTGTGGAGGTGTGGCCAATCTGGGCATCTCTTTCTTTCTCTCGCTCCAGGCTGAGCCACTGATGCACCTGCAAAAGCCTCAGGATTCTGTTGTGGATGTTGCAACTTTATTGCAGTTTAATTCAAATTATGTTCTAATTTTATTCCCACAACTTTTGTTAAGATGGTTGAATTGATGTAACTGCAACAGAATTTTTTCTTTTTTTGTGGTGGGAGGGGGGGTGCGCCAAGCCGGTTGGGACACTGAAGGGGGTGCGCGGCTGAAAAAGTTTGGGAACCCCTGGCCTATGCAGTTGAATTGACTATTATTGATGGCATCTTATGTAATGATGGGTGTGGGGCAGAACCCGATATTCTGCAGAACACAGTTATTCCTTTAAACTGGATTTATTGGAAGACAGGCGAACATAAACAGGATCCAAATAGAGGTAAGGCAGACATCCAAACAAGCTGGACGGGAACCGGCGAACAGACTGGGCAGAGTAAACAGAAACAGGTAATCCAAAACAGAATCAAGGTGCCGGGGCTCTTACCAAAACAGAGAATGTAAACGAGGAGGAACAGGAGCACGGGCATGTGAGGGTGACGGACCAACAAATAACTGAGGAGCAAGTGAGGCTTAAATAAACAGGCGAACAGGTGAGCAGAGGGAACTAATTAACCATACGACGGTGGAAGCAATAACGATGCTGACAGAAGAATAAACCTAAGACTGAGGATAACACAAAGCACAGAACACAGATAAGGACTAATACAAAGACCGGAAAACTTAAAACCATACACAGACTAAACAGGAACCTAAAACAAGACAGAACCTACAAAAGAAATAACACCAGAGGCAGGAGAGAACTAACTTCACCAAACAATAAACCTAGACCAAAACAGAACGTTACATTTTACTGTTGTTTCTGGAATAAAACTAGTTTGATTCCAAAAGGGGGATGTACATATCAGTAAATGTTAGATAAAATAGAAAAACATAAAATAGAAAAACAGTGTGCAGGATTTTTGACATAAGAATGGCATCTATTGTTGATACAAATCAACAAGAGGGATCATATTTCTCCAATTTTAGCTTCCCTTCATTGGCTTCCTGTTAAATCAAGAATAGAATTTAAAATTCTTCTTCTAACGTATAAAGCCCTTAATAATCAAGCTCCATCATATATCAGAGCTCTGATTACCCCATATGTTCCTAACAGAGCTCTTCGCCCTCAGACTGCAGGTCTGCTGGTGGTTCCTAGAGTCTCTAAAAGTAGAATGGGAGGCAGATCTTTTAGCTATCAGGCTCCTCTCCTGTGGAACCAACTCCCAGTTTTGGTCCGTGAGGCAGACACCCTATCTACTTTTAAGACTAATCTTAAAACTTTCCTTTTTGACAAAGCTTATAGTTAGAGTGGCTCATGTTACCCTGAGCTACCTCTATAGTTATGCTGCTATAGGCTTAGGCTACTGGAGGACATCAGGGCCTATTTTTCTCACTCTACTGATTTCTACTGTTCTCCAGTCTACTGTTCTCCAGATTTGCATTGCATTACATTGAAATGACTGTCATTTCAGCTTTTAACTTTTTGTTCTCTCTCTTTTTTCTTCATAGTAGGTACACCTGGTCTGACGTTCTGTTGACTGTGAAATCATCCAGGGAGGACAGATCACCGACTATTACCATCTAATGTAGAACAAATTACTAGATCAATGTGTGCTTTTGTGCTTTTTGTCTGTCTTGTTGTGTCTCTGCTCTGTCTTCTGTAACCCCCAGTCGGTCGAGGCAGATGACCGTTCATACTGAGCCCGGTTCTGCTAGAGGTTTTTCCTTCCCGCTAACGGGTGTTTTTTCTTTCCACTGTCGCTTCATGCTTGCTCAGTATGAGGGATTGCAGCAAAGCCATGTACAATGCAGACGACTCTCCCTGTGGCTCTACGCTTCTCCAGGAGTGAATGCTGCTTGTCGGGACTTTGATACAATCAACTGTTTTCCTTATATAGGAACATTTTTGACCAATCTGTATACCTGACCCAATCTGTATAATATCATTGAACTTAACTTGTAAAGTGCCTTGAGATGACATGTTTCATGAATTGGCGCTATATAAATAAAATTGAATTGAATTGAATCTATTGAAGAGGAACTGAGAGAGGAACTAGAAAAAGCTGTTCCTGCGTAACAGCGAGTGAGAAAGCTAATCTGCAGAATGATCGAGCAGAAGATGCAGAAAAGATTGAAATCAGATTTGAAGAATTTAAAAAAATAAATTAAATTAAGAATTTGAAGGAATTTGAAGCAATTTGCATTGATTTCAATGGGAACAGCCAAAAAATAAAATCGCACAAAAAGTGAAATAATTTAAAAAGTGTAAAAGTTAGCATAACCATGAGATATAGCAGGCATGCCGGGAACGAGCCGAACGTTTTGACACCAAAATTGTTGAAATTGGTTGAAGTATGCGGGAGTAGTTACACGCCAATGGAATAATAATAACTAGAAAAAGCTGTTCCTACGCAACAGCGAGTGAGAATGCTAATCTGCAGAATGATTTGAGGAGAAGGTGCAGAAGATCAATGCAGAAGAGAAAAAATAGCTAAAAAACATTGAAGAATTAGAAAATTTTGAAGAATTTGAAGAATTTGAAGTAATTTGTAGTAGTAGTAGTAGTAGTAGTAGTAGAAGTACTATCAGTAGTAGTAGTAGTAGTATCAGTAGTATCAGTAGTAGTAGTAGTAGTATCAGTAGTATCAGTAGTAGCAGTAGTAGTAGTAGTATCAGTAGTAGTAGTATCAGTTTTTAAGGAATTTGAAGGAATTTGAAGGAATTTGTAGTAGTAGTAGTAGTAGTATCAGTAGTACTAGTAGTAGTAGTTGTTGTTGTATTATTAGTAGTAATAGTAGAAGTGTCAGTAGTAGTAGTAGTAGTAGTAGTATCAGTAGTAGTAGTAGTATCAGTTTTTAAAGAATTTGAAGGAATTTGTAGTAGTAGTAGTAGTAGTAGTATCAGTAGTATCAGTTGTACTAGTTGTTGTATTAGTAGTAGTAATAGTAGTAGTATCAGTAGTAATAGTAGTAGTATCAGTAGTAGTAGTAGTAGTATCAGTAGTAGTGGTAGAATCAGTTTTTAAAGAATTTGAAGGAATTTGTAGTAGTAGTAGTATTAGTAGTAGTATCAGTAGTACTAGTAGTGGTAGTAGTTGTATTAGTAGTAGTAATAGTAGTAGTAGCAGTAGTAGTTATTGTAGTAGCAGTAGTAGTAGCAGTAGCAGCAGTAGTATCATTAGTAGTAGTAGTAGTAGTAGTAGTATCAGTAGTAGTAGTAATATCAGTAGTAGTAGTAGTAATATCAGTAGTAGTAGTAGAAGTATCAGTAGGAGTAGTATCAGTAGTAGTAGTAGTATCAGTTTTTAAAGAATTTGAAGGAATTTGAAGAATTTAAAGGAATTTGTAGTAGTAGTAGTATCAGTAGTACTAGTAGTAGTAGTAGTAGTAGTAATCGTAGTAGTATCAGTAATAGTTGTTGTAGTATCAGCAGTAGCATCAGTAGTAGTAGCAGTAGCAGCAAGAGTATCATTAGTAGTAGTAGTAGTGGTAATAGTATCAGTAGTATGCTGTATAGCATTCTCACTGACTAGAAAAAGCTGTTCCTACGCAACAGCGAGTGAGAATGCTAATCTGCAGAATGATTTGAGGAAGATGCAGAAGATCAATGCAGAAGAGAAAAAATAGCTAAAAAACATTGAAGAATTAGAAAAATTTGAAGAATTTGAACAATTTGAAGTAATTTGTAGTAGTAGTAGTAGTAGAAGTACTATCAGTAGTAGTAGTAGTAGTATCAGTAGTATCAGTAGTAGCAGTAGTAGTAGTAGTATCAGTAGTAGTAGTATCAGTTTTTAAGGAATTTGAAGGAATTTGAAGGAATTTGTAGTAGTAGTAGTAGTAGTATTAGTAGTACTAGTAGTAGTAGTTGTTCTTGTATTATTAGTAGTAATAGTAGTAGTGTCAGTAGTAGTAGTAGTAGTAGTATCAGTAGTAGTAGTAGTATCAGTTTTTAAAGAATTTGAAGGAATTTGTAGTAGTAGTAGTAGTAGTATCAGTAGTATCAGTAGTACTAGTTGTTGTATTAGTAGTAGTAATAGTAGTAGTATCAGTAGTAGTAGTAGTAGTATCAGTAGTAGTGGTAGTATCAGTTTCTAAAGAATTTGAAGGAATTTGTAGTAGTAGTATTAGTAGTAGTATCAGTAGTACTAGTAGTGGTAGTAGTTGTATTAGTAGTAGTAATAGTAGTAGTAGCAGTAGTAGTTGTTGTAATAGCAGTAGTAGTAGCAGTAGCAGCAGTAGTATCATTAGTAGTAGTAGTAGTAGTAGTAGTATCAGTAGTAGTAGTAGTAGTATCAGTAGTAGTAGTAGTAGTAGTAGTAATAGTAGTAGTATCAGTAATAGTTGTTGTAGTATCAGCAGTAGCATCAGTAGTAGTAGCAGTAGCAGCAAGAGTATCATTAGTAGTAGTAGTGGTGGTAATAGTATCAGTAGTAGTAGTAGTAGTAGTAGTATCAATAGTAGTGGTAGTATCAGTTTCTAAAGAATTTGAAGGAATTTGTAGTAGTAGTATTAGTAGTAGTATCAGTAGTACTAGTAGTGGTAGTAGTTGTATTAGTAGTAGTAATAGTAGTAGTAGCAGTAGTAGTTGTTGTAATAGCAGTAGTAGTAGCAGTAGCAGCAGTAGTATCATTAGTAGTAGTAGTAGTAGTAGTATCAGTAGTAGTAGTAGTAGTAGTAGTAGTATCAGTAGTACTAGTAGTAGTAGTAGTAATAGTAGTAGTATCAGTAATAGTTGTTGTAGTATCAGCAGTAGCATCAGTAGTAGTAGCAGTAGCAGCAAGAGTATCATTAGTAGTAGTAGTAGTGGTAATAGTATCAGTAGTAGTAGTAGTAGTAGTATCAATAGTAGTAGTATCAGTTGTAGTAGTAGTAGTAGAAGTAGTAGTAGTAGAAGTAGTAGTAGAAGGAGTACTATCTGTTGTAGTAGTAGTATTAATATCAGTTGTATCAGAAGAACTAGAAGGAATTTGAAGAATTTGAAAAATTTGAAGAATTTGAAGTATTTTAAGTATTCGAAAAAATTGAAAAAATCTGAAAAAAATTGAAAAATTTGAAAGATTTGAACAATTTCAACCATTTGAACAATTTGAACATTAAGAACGATTACAAGAATTTGAAAGAATTTGAAGGAATATGAAAAATTTGAAGAATTTGAAGGAATTTGCATTCATTTCAATGGGAACAAAAAACGCACAAAAAGTACAAATACTTTAAAAAGTATAAAAGGTACCATAACCATGAGATATAGCAGTAATGTCGAGAACGAGCCGAACGTTTTGGTACCAAAATCGTTGAAATCGGTTGAAGTATGCAGGAGTAGTTAGACGCACAAAAACGTACGGAATAATAATAATAACTAGAAAAAGCTGTTCCTACGCAACAGCGAGTGAGAATGCTAATCTGCAGAATGATTTGAGGAAAATGCAGAAGATCAATGCAGAAGAGAAAAAATAGCTAAAAAACATTGAAGAATTAGAAAAATTTGAAGAATTTGAACAATTTGAAGTAATTTGTAGTAGTAGTAGTAGTAGAAGTACTATCAGTAGTAGTAGTAGTAGTATCAGTAGTATCAGTAGTAGCAGTAGTAGTAGTAGTATCAGTAGTAGTAGTATCAGTTTTTAAGGAATTTGAAGGAATTTGAAGGAATTTGTAGTAGTAGTAGTAGTAGTATTAGTAGTACTAGTAGTAGTAGTTGTTCTTGTATTATTAGTAGTAATAGTAGTAGTGTCAGTAGTAGTAGTAGTAGTAGTATCAGTAGTAGTAGTAGTATCAGTTTTTAAAGAATTTGAAGGAATTTGTAGTAGTAGTAGTAGTAGTATCAGTAGTATCAGTAGTACTAGTTGTTGTATTAGTAGTAGTAATAGTAGTAGTATCAGTAGTAGTAGTAGTAGTATCAGTAGTAGTGGTAGTATCAGTTTCTAAAGAATTTGAAGGAATTTGTAGTAGTAGTATTAGTAGTAGTATCAGTAGTACTAGTAGTGGTAGTAGTTGTATTAGTAGTAGTAATAGTAGTAGTAGCAGTAGTAGTTGTTGTAATAGCAGTAGTAGTAGCAGTAGCAGCAGTAGTATCATTAGTAGTAGTAGTAGTAGTAGTAGTATCAGTAGTAGTAGTAGTAGTAGTATCAGTAGTAGTAGTAGTAGTAGTAGTATCAGTAGTAGTAGAAGTATCAGTAGGAGTAGTATCAGTAGTAGTAGTAGTATCAGTTTTTAAAGAATATGAAGGAATTTGAAGAAATTAAAGGAATTTGTAGTAGTAGTAGTAGTAGTATCAGTAGTACTAGTACTAGTAGTAGTAGTAATAGTAGTAGTATCAGTAGTAGTTGTTGTAGTATCAGCAGTACCATCAGTAGTAGTAGCAGTAGCAGCAATAGTATCATTAGTAGTAGTAGTAGTGGTAGTAGTATCAGTAGTAGTAGTAGTAGTATCAGTAGTAGTAGTATCAGTTGTAGTAGTAGTAGTAGAAGTAGTAGTAGTAGAAGTAGTAGTAGTAGGAGTAGTATCTGTTGTAGTAGTAGTATTAATATAAGTTGTATCAGAAGAACTAGAAGAACTAGAAGGAATTTGAAGAATTTGAAAAATTTGAAGAATTTGAAGTATTTGAAGTATTCGAAAAAATTGAAAAAATCTGAAAAATTTGAAAAAAATTGAAAAATTTGAAAGATTTGAACCATTTGAACAATTTGAACATTAAGAACGATTACAAGAATTTGAAGGAATATGAAAAATTTGAAGAAATTGAAGGAATTTGCATTCATTTCAATGGGAACAAAAAACGCACAAAAAGTACAAATACTTCAAAAAGTATAAAAGGTACCATAACCATGAGATATAGCAGTAATGTCGAGAACGAGCCGGACGTTTTGGTATGAAAATCGTTGAAATCGGTTGAAGTATGCAGGAGTAGTTAGACGCACAAAAACGTACGGAATAATAATAATAATAACTAGAAAAAGCTGTTCCTACGCAACAGCAAGTGAGAATGCTAATCTGCAGAATGATTTGAGGAGAAGATGCAGAAGATCAATGCAGAAGAGAAAAAATAGCTAAAAAACATTGAAGAATTAGAAAAATTTGAAGAATTTGAACAATTTGAAGTAATTTGTAGTAGTAGTAGTAGTAGAAGTACTATCAGTAGTAGTAGTAGTAGTATCAGTAGTATCAGTAGTAGTAGTAGTAGTATCAGTAGTATCACTAGTAGCAGTAGTAGTAGTAGTATCAGTAGTAGTATTATCAGTTTTTAAAGAATTTGAAGGAATTTGAGGAATTTGAAGGAATTTGTAGTAGTAGTAGTAGTAGTATCAGTACTACTAGTAGTAGTAGTTGTTGTTGTATTATTAGTAGCAATAGTAGTAGTGTCAGTAGTAGTAGTAGTATTAGTAGTAGTAGTGGTATCAGGTTCTAAAGAATTTGAAGGAATTTGTAGTAGTAGTAGTAGTAGTAGTAGTATCAGTAGTATCAGTAGTACTAGTTGTTGTATTAGTAGTAGTAATAGTAGTAGTATCAGTAGTAGTAGTAGTAGTATCAGTAGTAGTGGTAGTATCAGTTTTTAAAGAATTTGAAGGAATTTGAAGAATTTAAAGGAATTTGTAGTAGTAGTAGTAGTAGTAG
>CM073126.1:55445650-55743150 GCA_037039145.1 Fundulus diaphanus
GTAGTAGTAGTAGTAGTAGTAGTAGTATCAGTAGTACTACTAGTAGTAGTTGTATTAGTAGTAGTAGCAGTAGTAGTTGTTGTAGTAGCAGTAGCAGCAGTAGTATCATTAGTAGTATCATTAATAGTAGTAGTAGTATCAGTAGTAGTAGTAGTAGTATCAGTAGTAGTAGTATTATCAGTAGTATCAGTAGTAGTAGTAGAAGTATCAGTAGTAGTAGGAGTAGTATCAGTAGTAGTAGTAGTATCAGTTTTTAAAGAATTTGAAGGAATTTGAAGAATTTGAAGGAATTTGTAGTAGTAGTAGTAGTAGTATCAGTAGTACTAATAGTAGTAGTAGTAGTAGTAGTAGTAGTAGTAGTAGTAATAGTAGTAGTATCAGTAGTAGTTGTTGTAGTATCAGCAGTAGCATTAGTAGTAGAAGCAGTAGTGGCATTAGTAGTAGTAGTAGTGGTAGTAGTATCAGTAGTAGTAGTAGTAGTAGTAGTATCAGTAGTAGTAGTATCAGTAGTAGTAGTAGTAGTAGTAGTAAGAGTAGTATCTGTTGTAGTAGTAGTATTAATATCAGTTGTATCAGAAGAATTAGAAGGAATTTGAAAAATTTGAAGAATTTGAAAAATTTGAAGAATTTGAAGTATTTGAAATATTTGAAAAATTTGAAAAAAATTGAAAAATTTGAAAAAATTTGAAAAATCTGAAAGATTTGAACCATTTGAACCATTTGAACAATTTGAATAATAAGAATGATTACAAGAATTTGAAGGAATTTGAAGGAATATGAAAAATTTGAAGAATTTGAAGGATTTTGCATTGATTTCAATGGGAGCAACCAAAAACGCACAAAAAGTGAAATATTTTAAAAAGTATAAAAGTTAGCATAACCATGAGATATAGCAGGCATGCCGGGAACGAGCCGAACGTTTTGACACCAAAATTGTTGAAATTGGTTGAAGTATGCGGGAGTAGTTAGACGCCGACGGAATAATAATAATAATAATAACTAGAAAAAGCTGTTCCTACGCAACAGCGAGTGAGAATGCTAATCTGCAGAATGATTTGAGGAGAAGATGCAGAAGATCAATGCAGAAGAGAAAAAAATAGCTAAAAAACATTGAAGAATTTGAAAAATTTGAAGAATTTGAAGAATTTGAAGTAATTTGTAGTAGTAGTAGTAGTTGTAGTAGTACTAGAAGTACTATTAGTAGTAGTAGTAGTAGTATCAGTAGTAGTAGTAGTAGTATCAGTAGTATCAGTAGTAGCAGTAGTAGTAGTATCAGTAGTAGTAGTATCAGTTTTTAAAGGATTTGAAGGAATTTGTAGTAGTAGTAGTAGTATCAGTAGTACTAGTAGTAGTAGTAGTTGTATTATTAGTAGTAATAGTAGTAGTATCAGTAGTAGTAGTATCAGTAGTAGTAGTAGTATCAGTTTTTAAAAAAATTGAAGGAATTTGAAGGAATTTGTAGTAGTAGTAGTAGTAGTAGTAGTAGTATCAGTAGTACTAGTAGTAGTAGTTGTTGTATTAGTAGTAGTAATAGTAGTAGTATCAGTAGTAGTAGTAGTAGTATCAGTAGTAGTAGTAGTATCAGTTTTTAAAAAAATTGAAGGAATTTGAAGGAATTTGTAGTAGTAGTAGTAGTATTAGTAGTATCAGTAGTACTAGTAGTAGTAGTAGTTGTTGTATTAGTAGTAGTAATAGTAGTAGTATCAGTAGTAGTAGTAGTAGTATCAGTAGTAGTAGTAGTATCAGTTTTTAAATAATTTGAAGGAAATTGTAGTAGTAGTAGTATTAGTAGTAGTATCAGTAGTACTACTAGTAGTAGTAGTTGTATTAGTAGTAGTAATAGTAGTAGTAGCAGTAGTAGTTGTAGTAGCAGTAGTGGTAGCAGTAGCAGCAATAGTATCATTAGTAGTAGTAGTAGTAGTAGTAGTAGTAGTATCTGTAGTAGTAGTAGTAGTAGTAGTATCATCAGTAGTAGTAGTAGAAGTATCAGTAGTAGTAGGAGTAGTATCAGTAGTAGTAGTAGTATCAGTTTTTAAAAAATTTGGAGGAATTTGAAGAATTTGAAGGAATTTGTAGTAGTAGTAGTAGTAGTAGTAGTAGTATCAGTAGTACTAGTAGTAGTAGTAGTAATAGTAGTAGTATCAGTAGTAGTTGTTGTAGTATCAGCAGTAGCATCAGTAGTAGTAGCAGTAGCAGCAGTAGTATCATTAGTAGTAGTAGTAGTATTATTATCAGTAGTAGTAGTAGTATCAGTAGTAGTAGTAGTAGTAGTAGTATCAGTAGTAGTAGTAGAAGTATCAGTAGTAGTAGTAGTAGTATCAGTAGTACTAGTAGTAGTAGTAGTAGTAGTAGTAATAGTAGTAGTATCAGTAGTAGTTGTTGTAGTATCAGCAGTAGCATCAGTAGTAGTAGCAGTAGCAGCAGTAGTATCATTAGTAGTAGTGGTAGTAGTATCAGTAGTAGTAGTAGTAGTAGTATCAGTAGTAGTAGTATCAGTTGTAGTAGTAGTAGTAGTAGGAGTAGTATCTGTTGTAGTAGTAGTATTAATATCAGTTGTATCAGAAGAATTAGAAAGAATTTGAAAAATTTGAAGAATTTGAAAAATTTGAAGAATTTGAAGTATTTGAAGTATTTGAAAAATTTGAAACAATTTGAAAAATTTGAAAAAATTTGAAAAATCTGAAAGATTTGAACCATTTGAACCATTTGAACAATTTGAACAATAAGAATGATTACAAGAATTTGAAGGAATTTGAAGGAATATGAAAAATTTGAAGAATTTGAAGGAATTTGCATTCATTTCAATGGGAAAAAAGTACGCACAAAAAGTACAAATATTTTAAAAAGTATTAAAGTTAGAATAATGATGAGATATAGCAGGAATGTCGGGAAGGAGCTGAACGTTTTGACACCAAAATTGTTGAAATCGGTTGAAGTATGTGGGAGTAGTTACACGCCGACGGAATAATAATAATAATAATAACTAGAAAAAGCTGTTCCTACGCAACAGCGAGTGAGAATGCAAATCTGCAAAATGATTTGAGGAGAAGATGCAGAAGATCCATGCCGAAGAAAACAAATAGCTGAAAAACATTGAAGAATTTAAAAAAATTTAAAAATTTGAACAATTTGAAGTAATTTGTAGTAGTAGTAGTATCAGTAGTAGTAGTATTAGTTTTTAAAGAATTTGAAGGAATTTGAAGGTATTTGTAGTAGTAGTAGTAGTATCAGTAGTACTAGTAGTAGTAGTATCAGTAGTAGTAGTAGTAGTAGTAGTAGTAGTATCAGTAGTATCAGTAGTAGTAGTATTAGTTTTTAAAGAATTTGAAGGAATTTGAAGGTATTTGAAGAATTTGAAGGAATTTGTAGTAGTAGTAGTATCAGTAGTAGTAGTAGTAGTAGTAGTAGTTGTATTATTAGTAGTAATAGTAGTAGTATCAGTAGTAGTAGTAGTAATATCACTACTAGTAGTAGTAGTATCAGTTTTTAAAGAATTTGAAGGAATTTGAAGGAACTTGTAGTAGTAGTAGTAGTAGTAGTAGTAGTATCAGTAGTACTAGTAGTAGTAGTAGTTGTAATAGTAGTAGTAATAGTAGTAGTATCAGTAGTAGTAGTAGTAGTATCAGTAGTAGTAGTAGTAGTATCAGTTTTTAAAGAATTTGAAGGAATTTGTAGTAGTAGTAGTAGTAGTAGTAGTAGTATCAGTAGTACTACTAGTAGTAGTTGTATTAGTAGTAGTAATAGTAGTAGTAGCAGTAGTAGTTGTTGTAGTAGCAGTAGCAGCAGTAGTATCATTAGTAGTATCATTAATACTAGTAGTAGTATCAGTAGTAGTAGTAGTAGTATCAGTAGTAGTAGTATTATCAGTAGTATCAGTAGTAGTAGTAGAAGTATCAGTAGTAGTAGGAGTAGTATCAGTAGTAGTAGTAGTATCAGTTTTTAAAGAATTTGAAGGAATTTGAAGAATTTGAAGGAATTTGTAGTAGTAGTAGTAGTAGTAGTAGTAGTATCAGTAGTACTACTAGTAGTAGTTGTATTAGTAGTAGTAGCAGTAGTAGTTGTTGTAGTAGCAGTAGCAGCAGTAGTATCATTAGTAGTATCATTAATAGTAGTAGTAGTATCAGTAGTAGTAGTAGTAGTATCAGTAGTAGTAGTATTATCAGTAGTATCAGTAGTAGTAGTAGAAGTATCAGTAGTAGTAGGAGTAGTATCAGTAGTAGTAGTAGTATCAGTTTTTAAAGAATTTGAAGGAATTTGAAGAATTTGAAGGAATTTGTAGTAGTAGTAGTAGTAGTATCAGTAGTACTAATAGTAGTAGTAGTAGTAGTAGTAGTAGTAGTAGTAGTAATAGTAGTAGTATCAGTAGTAGTTGTTGTAGTATCAGCAGTAGCATTAGTAGTAGAAGCAGTAGTGGCATTAGTAGTAGTAGTAGTGGTAGTAGTATCAGTAGTAGTAGTAGTAGTAGTAGTATCAGTAGTAGTAGTATCAGTAGTAGTAGTAGTAGTAGTAGTAAGAGTAGTATCTGTTGTAGTAGTAGTATTAATATCAGTTGTATCAGAAGAATTAGAAGGAATTTGAAAAATTTGAAGAATTTGAAAAATTTGAAGAATTTGAAGTATTTGAAATATTTGAAAAATTTGAAAAAAATTGAAAAATTTGAAAAAATTTGAAAAATCTGAAAGATTTGAACCATTTGAACCATTTGAACAATTTGAATAATAAGAATGATTACAAGAATTTGAAGGAATTTGAAGGAATATGAAAAATTTGAAGAATTTGAAGGATTTTGCATTGATTTCAATGGGAGCAACCAAAAACGCACAAAAAGTGAAATATTTTAAAAAGTATAAAAGTTAGCATAACCATGAGATATAGCAGGCATGCCGGGAACGAGCCGAACGTTTTGACACCAAAATTGTTGAAATTGGTTGAAGTATGCGGGAGTAGTTAGACGCCGACGGAATAATAATAATAATAATAACTAGAAAAAGCTGTTCCTACGCAACAGCGAGTGAGAATGCTAATCTGCAGAATGATTTGAGGAGAAGATGCAGAAGATCAATGCAGAAGAGAAAAAAATAGCTAAAAAACATTGAAGAATTTGAAAAATTTGAAGAATTTGAAGAATTTGAAGTAATTTGTAGTAGTAGTAGTAGTTGTAGTAGTACTAGAAGTACTATTAGTAGTAGTAGTAGTAGTATCAGTAGTAGTAGTAGTAGTATCAGTAGTATCAGTAGTAGCAGTAGTAGTAGTATCAGTAGTAGTAGTATCAGTTTTTAAAGGATTTGAAGGAATTTGTAGTAGTAGTAGTAGTATCAGTAGTACTAGTAGTAGTAGTAGTTGTATTATTAGTAGTAATAGTAGTAGTATCAGTAGTAGTAGTATCAGTAGTAGTAGTAGTATCAGTTTTTAAAAAAATTGAAGGAATTTGAAGGAATTTGTAGTAGTAGTAGTAGTAGTAGTAGTAGTATCAGTAGTACTAGTAGTAGTAGTTGTTGTATTAGTAGTAGTAATAGTAGTAGTATCAGTAGTAGTAGTAGTAGTATCAGTAGTAGTAGTAGTATCAGTTTTTAAAAAAATTGAAGGAATTTGAAGGAATTTGTAGTAGTAGTAGTAGTATTAGTAGTATCAGTAGTACTAGTAGTAGTAGTAGTTGTTGTATTAGTAGTAGTAATAGTAGTAGTATCAGTAGTAGTAGTAGTAGTATCAGTAGTAGTAGTAGTATCAGTTTTTAAATAATTTGAAGGAAATTGTAGTAGTAGTAGTATTAGTAGTAGTATCAGTAGTACTACTAGTAGTAGTAGTTGTATTAGTAGTAGTAATAGTAGTAGTAGCAGTAGTAGTTGTAGTAGCAGTAGTGGTAGCAGTAGCAGCAATAGTATCATTAGTAGTAGTAGTAGTAGTAGTAGTAGTAGTATCTGTAGTAGTAGTAGTAGTAGTAGTATCATCAGTAGTAGTAGTAGAAGTATCAGTAGTAGTAGGAGTAGTATCAGTAGTAGTAGTAGTATCAGTTTTTAAAAAATTTGGAGGAATTTGAAGAATTTGAAGGAATTTGTAGTAGTAGTAGTAGTAGTAGTAGTAGTATCAGTAGTACTAGTAGTAGTAGTAGTAATAGTAGTAGTATCAGTAGTAGTTGTTGTAGTATCAGCAGTAGCATCAGTAGTAGTAGCAGTAGCAGCAGTAGTATCATTAGTAGTAGTAGTAGTATTATTATCAGTAGTAGTAGTAGTATCAGTAGTAGTAGTAGTAGTAGTAGTATCAGTAGTAGTAGTAGAAGTATCAGTAGTAGTAGTAGTAGTATCAGTAGTACTAGTAGTAGTAGTAGTAGTAGTAGTAATAGTAGTAGTATCAGTAGTAGTTGTTGTAGTATCAGCAGTAGCATCAGTAGTAGTAGCAGTAGCAGCAGTAGTATCATTAGTAGTAGTGGTAGTAGTATCAGTAGTAGTAGTAGTAGTAGTATCAGTAGTAGTAGTATCAGTTGTAGTAGTAGTAGTAGTAGGAGTAGTATCTGTTGTAGTAGTAGTATTAATATCAGTTGTATCAGAAGAATTAGAAAGAATTTGAAAAATTTGAAGAATTTGAAAAATTTGAAGAATTTGAAGTATTTGAAGTATTTGAAAAATTTGAAACAATTTGAAAAATTTGAAAAAATTTGAAAAATCTGAAAGATTTGAACCATTTGAACCATTTGAACAATTTGAACAATAAGAATGATTACAAGAATTTGAAGGAATTTGAAGGAATATGAAAAATTTGAAGAATTTGAAGGAATTTGCATTCATTTCAATGGGAAAAAAGTACGCACAAAAAGTACAAATATTTTAAAAAGTATTAAAGTTAGAATAATGATGAGATATAGCAGGAATGTCGGGAAGGAGCTGAACGTTTTGACACCAAAATTGTTGAAATCGGTTGAAGTATGTGGGAGTAGTTACACGCCGACGGAATAATAATAATAATAATAACTAGAAAAAGCTGTTCCTACGCAACAGCGAGTGAGAATGCAAATCTGCAAAATGATTTGAGGAGAAGATGCAGAAGATCCATGCCGAAGAAAACAAATAGCTGAAAAACATTGAAGAATTTAAAAAAATTTAAAAATTTGAACAATTTGAAGTAATTTGTAGTAGTAGTAGTATCAGTAGTAGTAGTATTAGTTTTTAAAGAATTTGAAGGAATTTGAAGGTATTTGTAGTAGTAGTAGTAGTATCAGTAGTACTAGTAGTAGTAGTATCAGTAGTAGTAGTAGTAGTAGTAGTAGTAGTATCAGTAGTATCAGTAGTAGTAGTATTAGTTTTTAAAGAATTTGAAGGAATTTGAAGGTATTTGAAGAATTTGAAGGAATTTGTAGTAGTAGTAGTATCAGTAGTAGTAGTAGTAGTAGTAGTAGTTGTATTATTAGTAGTAATAGTAGTAGTATCAGTAGTAGTAGTAGTAATATCACTACTAGTAGTAGTAGTATCAGTTTTTAAAGAATTTGAAGGAATTTGAAGGAACTTGTAGTAGTAGTAGTAGTAGTAGTAGTAGTATCAGTAGTACTAGTAGTAGTAGTAGTTGTAATAGTAGTAGTAATAGTAGTAGTATCAGTAGTAGTAGTAGTAGTATCAGTAGTAGTAGTAGTAGTATCAGTTTTTAAAGAATTTGAAGGAATTTGTAGTAGTAGTAGTAGTAGTAGTAGTAGTATCAGTAGTACTACTAGTAGTAGTTGTATTAGTAGTAGTAATAGTAGTAGTAGCAGTAGTAGTTGTTGTAGTAGCAGTAGCAGCAGTAGTATCATTAGTAGTATCATTAATACTAGTAGTAGTATCAGTAGTAGTAGTAGTAGTATCAGTAGTAGTAGTATTATCAGTAGTATCAGTAGTAGTAGTAGAAGTATCAGTAGTAGTAGGAGTAGTATCAGTAGTAGTAGTAGTATCAGTTTTTAAAGAATTTGAAGGAATTTGAAGAATTTGAAGGAATTTGTAGTAGTAGTAGTAGTAGTAGTAGTAGTATCAGTAGTACTACTAGTAGTAGTTGTATTAGTAGTAGTAGCAGTAGTAGTTGTTGTAGTAGCAGTAGCAGCAGTAGTATCATTAGTAGTATCATTAATAGTAGTAGTAGTATCAGTAGTAGTAGTAGTAGTATCAGTAGTAGTAGTATTATCAGTAGTATCAGTAGTAGTAGTAGAAGTATCAGTAGTAGTAGGAGTAGTATCAGTAGTAGTAGTAGTATCAGTTTTTAAAGAATTTGAAGGAATTTGAAGAATTTGAAGGAATTTGTAGTAGTAGTAGTAGTATCAGTAGTACTAATAGTAGTAGTAGTAGTAGTAGTAGTAGTAGTAGTAGTAATAGTAGTAGTATCAGTAGTAGTTGTTGTAGTATCAGCAGTAGCATTAGTAGTAGAAGCAGTAGTGGCATTAGTAGTAGTAGTAGTGGTAGTAGTATCAGTAGTAGTAGTAGTAGTAGTAGTATCAGTAGTAGTAGTATCAGTAGTAGTAGTAGTAGTAGTAGTAAGAGTAGTATCTGTTGTAGTAGTAGTATTAATATCAGTTGTATCAGAAGAATTAGAAGGAATTTGAAAAATTTGAAGAATTTGAAAAATTTGAAGAATTTGAAGTATTTGAAATATTTGAAAAATTTGAAAAAAATTGAAAAATTTGAAAAAATTTGAAAAATCTGAAAGATTTGAACCATTTGAACCATTTGAACAATTTGAATAATAAGAATGATTACAAGAATTTGAAGGAATTTGAAGGAATATGAAAAATTTGAAGAATTTGAAGGATTTTGCATTGATTTCAATGGGAGCAACCAAAAACGCACAAAAAGTGAAATATTTTAAAAAGTATAAAAGTTAGCATAACCATGAGATATAGCAGGCATGCCGGGAACGAGCCGAACGTTTTGACACCAAAATTGTTGAAATTGGTTGAAGTATGCGGGAGTAGTTAGACGCCGACGGAATAATAATAATAATAATAACTAGAAAAAGCTGTTCCTACGCAACAGCGAGTGAGAATGCTAATCTGCAGAATGATTTGAGGAGAAGATGCAGAAGATCAATGCAGAAGAGAAAAAAATAGCTAAAAAACATTGAAGAATTTGAAAAATTTGAAGAATTTGAAGAATTTGAAGTAATTTGTAGTAGTAGTAGTAGTTGTAGTAGTACTAGAAGTACTATTAGTAGTAGTAGTAGTAGTATCAGTAGTAGTAGTAGTAGTATCAGTAGTATCAGTAGTAGCAGTAGTAGTAGTATCAGTAGTAGTAGTATCAGTTTTTAAAGGATTTGAAGGAATTTGTAGTAGTAGTAGTAGTATCAGTAGTACTAGTAGTAGTAGTAGTTGTATTATTAGTAGTAATAGTAGTAGTATCAGTAGTAGTAGTATCAGTAGTAGTAGTAGTATCAGTTTTTAAAAAAATTGAAGGAATTTGAAGGAATTTGTAGTAGTAGTAGTAGTAGTAGTAGTAGTATCAGTAGTACTAGTAGTAGTAGTTGTTGTATTAGTAGTAGTAATAGTAGTAGTATCAGTAGTAGTAGTAGTAGTATCAGTAGTAGTAGTAGTATCAGTTTTTAAAAAAATTGAAGGAATTTGAAGGAATTTGTAGTAGTAGTAGTAGTATTAGTAGTATCAGTAGTACTAGTAGTAGTAGTAGTTGTTGTATTAGTAGTAGTAATAGTAGTAGTATCAGTAGTAGTAGTAGTAGTATCAGTAGTAGTAGTAGTATCAGTTTTTAAATAATTTGAAGGAAATTGTAGTAGTAGTAGTATTAGTAGTAGTATCAGTAGTACTACTAGTAGTAGTAGTTGTATTAGTAGTAGTAATAGTAGTAGTAGCAGTAGTAGTTGTAGTAGCAGTAGTGGTAGCAGTAGCAGCAATAGTATCATTAGTAGTAGTAGTAGTAGTAGTAGTAGTAGTATCTGTAGTAGTAGTAGTAGTAGTAGTATCATCAGTAGTAGTAGTAGAAGTATCAGTAGTAGTAGGAGTAGTATCAGTAGTAGTAGTAGTATCAGTTTTTAAAAAATTTGGAGGAATTTGAAGAATTTGAAGGAATTTGTAGTAGTAGTAGTAGTAGTAGTAGTAGTATCAGTAGTACTAGTAGTAGTAGTAGTAATAGTAGTAGTATCAGTAGTAGTTGTTGTAGTATCAGCAGTAGCATCAGTAGTAGTAGCAGTAGCAGCAGTAGTATCATTAGTAGTAGTAGTAGTATTATTATCAGTAGTAGTAGTAGTATCAGTAGTAGTAGTAGTAGTAGTAGTATCAGTAGTAGTAGTAGAAGTATCAGTAGTAGTAGTAGTAGTATCAGTAGTACTAGTAGTAGTAGTAGTAGTAGTAGTAATAGTAGTAGTATCAGTAGTAGTTGTTGTAGTATCAGCAGTAGCATCAGTAGTAGTAGCAGTAGCAGCAGTAGTATCATTAGTAGTAGTGGTAGTAGTATCAGTAGTAGTAGTAGTAGTAGTATCAGTAGTAGTAGTATCAGTTGTAGTAGTAGTAGTAGTAGGAGTAGTATCTGTTGTAGTAGTAGTATTAATATCAGTTGTATCAGAAGAATTAGAAAGAATTTGAAAAATTTGAAGAATTTGAAAAATTTGAAGAATTTGAAGTATTTGAAGTATTTGAAAAATTTGAAACAATTTGAAAAATTTGAAAAAATTTGAAAAATCTGAAAGATTTGAACCATTTGAACCATTTGAACAATTTCAACAATAAGAATGATTACAAGAATTTGAAGGAATATAAAAAATTTGAAGAATTTGAAGGAATTTGCATTCATTTCAATGGGAAAAAAGTACGCACAAAAAGTACAAATATTTTAAAAAGTATTAAAGTTAGAATAATGATGAGATATAGCAGGAATGTCGGGAAGGAGCTGAACGTTTTGACACCAAAATTGTTGAAATCGGTTGAAGTATGTGGGAGTAGTTACACGCCGACGGAATAATAATAATAATAATAATAATAATAATAATAATAATAATAAAGAAAAACAGGAAAACAATAAGTGAGAATGCTGTATAGCATTCTCACTGATAAAGAAAAACAGGAAAACAATAAGTGAGAATGCTGTATAGCATTCTCACTGATAATAATAATAATAAAGAAAAACAGGAAAACAATAAGTGAGAATGCTGTATAGCATTCTCACTGATAACTAGAAAAGGCTGTTCCTGCGAAACAGCAGTGAGAATGCTAATCTGCAGAATGATTGGGCAAAAGATGCAGAAAACATTTAAATCAGAATTGAAGAATTTGAAAAAAATAAGAATTTGAAGATATTTGAAGAAATAGAAGAATTAAAAGGAATTTGAAAAATTTGAATAATTTAAAAGATTTGAAGAAATTTGAAGAATTTGAAATATTTGAAGAAATTTGAAGAATTTAAAAAATGTGAAGAAATTTGGAGAATTTGAAATATTTGAAGGAATTTGAAGAATTTTAAAAAAATTGAAAATTTGCAAAAAAGTTGAAAGAATTTGAAAAATTTGAAAAAATTTGAAAAATGTAAAAAATTTCAAGAATTTGAAGATTAAGAACAACTAGAAATTTTGTGAAGAAATTTAGCAAGGCGCCTGCCTCGTGGTATCGTCAAAAATACTAACGGCAAGTAACACTGCGAATTCCAGCTTCCTACGGTCTTCACAGCACCCGCAGTGGCCGTCAAAAGGTGCCCTGTTAAGTCAACGGACCTCCTAGAAGCCTCTGGCTAGCAGCGTTGTCATGGAGACTCCCTCACAGCTGTAGCCCTCTATTTGTCTGTAAAGGCAGAACAACCCCGGCTAAGCAGAAGTTGGTAGGACCTTCCTAAAGCTACTTCTGGTTAGCAACATGCTAACCATTAGCCGCTAGCATGGTTGTGTTCAGTATCACCGTGTGATTGTACTCTGTCAGTTTGGTCCAAATCCTGTACTGGGATGTGCCTCAAATAGGGAGAAAATATGTTGTTTATAACATTGCCATGGTAACTCAAAATGGCTGGTGGTACAAAAAATACTTCATGGGATCAGCACATGTTTTGTTATACACACTGTCGGGATTATAATCCAAAACTCTAAATCTCCCACAAGAGGATTCGATCCCATGACCTCTTGCATGCAAATGCCTGAACTTTCCATCAGAGCTATACTGTAGGCATATACGGGCATGCATTTCTGGGAACATAAGGGCTTTGGTCCCCCATTGAAAAGCATTGGATGTTTGACACCTCATAGCTTGGAGATGCTTTATGCGACGTAGGCCAGATTTCTTGTGGAGCTTTCTCTTTAAAGGAAGTACAAACTCTGTGAAGCAGAAGTTTGTACGAGCTTCCTAGAGCTACTTCCGGTTAGCAACATGCTAACCATTAGCCGCTAACAAGATTGTGTTCAGTATCACCGGGTGATTGTACTCTGTCAGTTTGGTCCAAATCCTGTACTGGGAAGTGCCTCAAAAAGGGGTGCCAATACTTTATGTCACCAAACGTGACCAAAGTTCATGGGTTAGATTGGCCTCCTTTAGCAACTCAGCCTCACCACATCTGGGCCCAGAACTCAACATTTGACCAAAACGGTCAGTAGCGCCATTTCCCACAGGTGGGTGGTGCTGTATTGGCCAATTGGGTCGTGTCTGGGCATCATGCCAGGTCCTGTTGGAAGCAAAGGCCCAATAGGAAAGCATGTGAAATCCAAAATGGGACAGAAAAGTGACACATGGCTGAAAGTCACTTGAAAATTTTAAAATGTCAAGAGGAAGTGACTGTGCGAATTTCAGATTCCTACATTAATCACAGCAACTGCAGTGAGTGTCGAAAGTTGCCATTCTATCTCAATGGAGCCTCGTCCTCTGGCTCACAGAGTTCCGTCGTCATGGAAACTCACTCACACACCTGCAGCGGGCCAGTCTACTGAAGAGCAGACACTTTGCGTCAGTCTGCCTATTGGGTTATAATGGAGAACTTTGCCTCGAACAACGCTCCATATCTCCTGATCCGTAAATGGTAGAGACGTAATTTTTTCTGCGTTTATTTCGTAACGGATAGGGGAAGAAGATAAGCTATCGGATTTTGCTGGAAAAAGTTTAATAAAGGCGTAAGAAATTATGAAATAAAGGGAATTTTTAGCGAATTTCAGAAATCCTCTAAAAAGGTTCCCGAACAAATCGCTGTAGCTGAAAAAGTATAAGAGATATCAAAATAATTCTTTCACTGTGAGTATCAGCAGGCTGTTGAGGACTATGGAGCTCATTTTTATGTTTGTACAAAAATCGGTGTAGGCACAGCGACGATGTAAAAAAGTGGATGATGTGGAAGAATGAAGCTCCAAAGCGTTTTCGGGATGTTGCACATTCGCTGCTCCCGAACAAATTGTTCCTGCGGCAAATCCGTAACAGCTATCGACAAAATTCATTTTTATGAGTGCCAGAAGGGTCTGGACATTAATGTGTGAAAGTCTCATGCCTGTACATCAAACAGTTTAGGAGTAGCGACGATGTAGAAAAGTGCCTCATTTGGCGGGATGGAAGTTTGATCCTGTTTAAGCATTTTTCCAAAACGCTACTCCCGAACAAATTGTTCCTGTGGCAAAACCGTAACATTTATCAACAAAATTCCTTTTATATGAGCGCCAGAAGGGTCTGTACATGAATGTGTGAAAGTCTCATACCTGTACATCAAACGGTTTAAGAGTAGCGACGATGCGAAAACATGTGATGTTTTAGACTTTCAGGTGTCATTTTTGAAAACCGCTCCATAGGAAATGAATGGGGAAGGTTTGGGGTTAGTGTCGCTCTGAGGTGATTTGCGAAAAATCTATAAATCCCACACCAATGATGGTTACATTTCCAGAATCCAGACAAAAATTCCTACGTTTTGATGTATAATTTATGTGGATAGGTTGAAAATTGAGCGAGTGAGAAGAAGTTGTTCAGAGAAGAAGAATTTGTTGAATTTCTAGAGTGCGCACTCTACCAACTGCCACTTGACGACCATAGCAACGCATGTTATTTGCTGAATTTCTTGAAAAGCCAAAATTATTTTAATGAGGTACTATATGAAAATGGTAAAAGATATGAAAAAGCTGAAATATACCATAATAGCTGAAAGATATCACTACATTTTAAAAGTTGAATGGCGTTTCTAGCTGAAAGTAGGCTGAAGCAGTAAGCTGTCAAAAAGCTGAAAAATTTGAAGAATTTGAAGGATTCTCCATTCATTTTCAATGAGAGAAAAAACTCACAAAAAGTTGAATATTTTAAATATTATAAATGTTATAATTACCAAAAGTCATAGCAGTAATGTCCTGAAGGAGCTGAATGTTTTGATACCAGAATGGTTGAAATCGGTTGAAAAATGCGGAACGAGTTAGGCGTCGAAAAACGTACGGAATAATAATAATAAAAAGTAAAGAAAAACAGGAAAACAATAAGTGAGAATGCTGAATCAGCATTCTCACTTGATAATAACTAGAAAAAGCTGTTCCTACGCAACAGCGAGTGAGAATGCTAATCTGCAGAATGATTTGAGGAGAAGATGCAGAAGATCAATGCAGAAGAGAAAAAATAGCTAAAAAACATTGAAGAATTAGAAAAATTTGAAGTAATTTGTAGTAGTAGTAGTAGTAGTAGTAGTAGTAGAAGTACTATCAGTAGTAGTAGTAGTAGTATCAGTAGTATTAGTAGTAGTATCAGTAGTAGCAGTAGTAGTAGTAGTATCAGTAGTAGTAGTATCAGTTTTTAAGGAATTTGAAGGAATTTGAGGAATTTGAAGGAATTTGTAGTAGTAGTAGTAGTAGTAGTATCAGTAGTACTAGTAGTAGTAGTTGTTGTTGTTGTATTATTAGTAGTAATAGTAGTAGTGTCAGTAGTAGTAGTATCAGTAGTAGTAGTAGTATCAGGTTTTAAAGAATTTGAAGGAATTTGTAGTAGTAGTAGTAGTAGTAGTAGTATCAGTAGTATCAGTAGTACTAGTTGTTGTATTAGTAGTAGTAATAGTAGTATCATTAGTAGTAGTAGTAGTATCAGTAGTAGTGGTAGTATCAGTTTTTAAAGAATTTGAAGGAATCTGTAGTAGTAGTAGTAGTATTAGTAGTAGTATCAGTAGTACTAGTAGTGGTAGTAGTTGCATTAGTAGTAGTAATAGTAGTAGTAGCAGAAGTAGTTGTTGTAGTAGCAGTAGTAGTAGCAGTAGCAGCAGTAGTATCATTAGTAGTAGTAGTAGTATCAGTAGTAGTAGTAGTATCAGTAGTAGTAGTAGTATCATTAGTAGTAGTAGTAGTATCAGTAGTAGTAGTAGTATCAGTTTTTAAAGAATTTGAATGAATTTGAAGAATTTGTAGTAGTAGTAGTAGTAGCAATAGTATCAGTAGTACTAGTAGTAGTAGTAGTAGTAGTAGTAATAGTAGTAGTATCAGTAGTAGTTGTTGTAGTATCAGCAGTAGCATCAGTAGTAGTAGCAGTAGCAGCAATAGTATCATTAGTAGTAGTAGTAGTGGTAGTAGTATCAGTAGTAGTAGTAGTAGTATCAGTAGTAGTAGTATCAGTTGTAGTAGTAGTAGAAGTAGTAGTAGTAGGAGTAGTATCTGTTGTAGTAGTAGTATTAATATCAGTTGTATCAGAACTAGAACAACTAGAAGGAATTTGAAGAATTTGAAAAATTTGAAGAATTTGAAGTATTCGAAAAAATCTGAAATATTTGAAAAAAAAATAAAAATTTGAAAGATTTGAACCATTTGAACCATTTGAACAATTTGAACATTAAGAACGATTACAAGAATTTGAAGGAATTTGAAGGAATATGAAAAATTTGAAGAATTTGAAGGAATTTGCATTCATTTCAATGGGAACAAAAAACGCACAAAAAGTACAAATACTTTAAAAAGTATAAAAGGTACCATAACCATGAGATATAGCAGTAATGTCGAGAACGAGCCGAACGTTTTGGTACGAAAATTGTTGAAATCGGTTGAAGTATGCAGGAGTAGTTAGACGCACAAAAACGTACGGAATAATAATAATAATAACTAGAAAAGGCTGTTCCTGCGAAACAGCAGTGAGAATGCTAATCTGCAGAATGATTGAGCAAAAGATGCAGAAAACATTGAAATCAGAATTGAAGAATTTGAAAAAAATAAGATCTTGAAGATATTTGAAGAATTTGAAGAAATAGAAGAATTTGAAGGAATTTGAAAAATTTGAATAATTTGAAAAATTTGAAGAAATTTGAATAATTTTAAATATTTGAATAAATTTGAATAATTTAAAAATTTTGCAGAAATTTGAAGAATTTGAAATATTTGAAGAAATTTGAAGAATTTTAAAAATGTTAAGAAATTTGGAGAATTTGAAATATTTGAAGGAATTTGAAGAATTTTGAAAAATTAGAAAATTTTCAAAAAAGTTGAAGGAATTTGAAAATTTTGAAAAAATTTGAAAAGTTTAAAAAATTTCAAGAATTTGAAGATTAAGAACAACTAGAAATTTTTTGAAGAAATTTAGCAAGGCGCCTGCCTCGTGGTATCGTCAAAAATACTAACGGCAAGTAACACTGCGAATTTCAGCTTCCTACGGTCTTCACAGCACCCGCAGTGGCCGTCGAAATGTGCCATGTTAAGTCAACGGACCTCCTAGAAGCCTCTGGCTAGCAGCGTTGTCATGGAGACTCCCTCACAGCTGTAGCCCTCTATTTGTCTGTAAAGGCAGAACAACCCCGGCTAAGCAGAAGTTGGTAGGACCTTCCTAAAGCTACTTCTGGTTAGTAACATGCTAACCGTTAGCCGCTAGCATGGTTGTGTTCAGTATCACCGGGTGATTGTACTCTGTCAGTTTGGTCCAAATCCTGTACTGGGATGTGCCTCAAATAGGGAGAAAATACATTGTTTATAACGTTGCCATGGTAACTCAAAATGGCTGGTGGTACAAAAAATACTTCATGGGATCAGCACATGTTTTGTTATATACACTGTCGGGATTATAATCCAAAACTCTAAATCTCCCACACCGGGATTCGATCCCATGACCTCTTGCATGCAAAGCCCGAACTTTCCATCAGAGCTATACTGTAGCAATATATGGGCATGCATTTCTGGGAACATAAGGGCTTTGGTCCCCCATTGAAAAGCATTGGATGTTTGATACCTCATAGCTTGGAGATGCTTTATGCGACGTAGCCCAAATTTCTTGTGGAGCTTTCTCTTTAAAGGAAGTATAAACTCTGTTAAGCAGATGTTTGTACGAGCTTCCTAGAGCTACTTCCGGTTAGCAACATGCTAACCGTTAGCCGCTAGCATGGTTGTGTTCAGTATCACCGGGTGATTGTACTCTGTCAGTTTGGTCCAAATCCTGTACTGGGAAGTGCCTCAAAAAGGGGTGCCAATACTTTATGTCACCAAACGTGACCAAAGTTCATGGGTTAGATTGGCCTCCTTTAGCAACTCAGCCTCACCACATCTGGGCCCAGAACTCAACATTTGACCAAAACGGTCAGTAGCGCCATTTCCCACAGGTGAGTGGTGCTGTATTGGCCAATTGGGTCATGTCTGGGCATCATGCCAGGTCCTGTTGGAAGCAAAGGCCCAATAGGAAAGCATGTGAAATCCAAAATGGGACAGAAAAGTGACACATGGCTGAAAGTCACTTGAAAATTTTAAAATGTCAAGAGGAAGTGACTGTGCGAATTTCAGATTCCTACATTAATCACAGCAACTGCAGTGAGTGTCGAAAGTTGCCATTCTATCTCAATGGAGCCTCGTCCTCTGGCTCACAGAGTTCCGTCGTCATGGAAACTCACTCACACACCTGCAGCGGGCCAGTCTACTGAAGAGCAGACACTTTGCGTCAGTCTGCCTATTGGGTTATAATGGAGAACTTTGCCTCGAACAACGCTCCATATCTCCTGATCCGTAAATGGTAGAGGCGTAATTTTTTCTGCGTTTATTTCGTAACGGATAGGGGAAGAAGATAAGCTATCGGATTTTGCTGGAAAAAGTTTAATAAAGGCGTAAGAAATTATGAAATAAAGGGAATTTTTAGCGAATTTCAGAAATCCTCTAAAAAGGTTCCCGAACAAATCGCTGTAGCTGAAAAAGTATAAGAGATATCAAAATAATTCTTTCACTGTGAGTATCAGCAGGCTGTTGAGGACTATGGAGCTCATTTTTATGTTTGTACAAAAATCGGTGTAGGCACAGCGACGATGTAAAAAAGTGGATGATGTGGAAGAATGAAGCTCCAAAGCGTTTTCGGGATGTTGCACATTCGCTGCTCCCGAACAAATTGTTCCTGCGGCAAATCCGTAACAGCTATCGACAAAATTCATTTTTATGAGTGCCAGAAGGGTCTGGACATTAATGTGTGAAAGTCTCATGCCTGTACATCAAACAGTTTAGGAGTAGCGACGATGTAGAAAAGTGCCTCATTTGGCGGGATGGAAGTTTGATCCTGTTTAAGCATTTTTCCAAAACGCTACTCCCGAACAAATTGTTCCTGTGGCAAAACCGTAACATTTATCAACAAAATTCCTTTTATATGAGCGCCAGAAGGGTCTGTACATGAATGTGTGAAAGTCTCATACCTGTACATCAAACGGTTTAAGAGTAGCGACGATGCGAAAACATGTGATGTTTTAGACTTTCAGGTGTCATTTTTGAAAACCGCTCCATAGGAAATGAATGGGGAAGGTTTGGGGTTAGTGTCGCTCTGAGGTGATTTGCGAAAAATCTATAAATCCCACACCAATGATGGTTACATTTCCAGAATCCAGACAAAAATTCCTACGTTTTGATGTATAATTTATGTGGATAGGTTGAAAATTGAGCGAGTGAGAAGAAGTTGTTCAGAGAAGAAGAATTTGTTGAATTTCTAGAGTGCGCACTCTACCAACTGCCACTTGACGACCATAGCAACGCATGTTATTTGCTGAATTTCTTGAAAAGCCAAAATTATTTTAATGAGGTACTATATGAAAATGGTAAAAGATATGAAAAAGCTGAAATATACCATAATAGCTGAAAGATATCACTACATTTTAAAAGTTGAATGGCGTTTCTAGCTGAAAGTAGGCTGAAGCAGTAAGCTGTCAAAAAGCTGAAAAATTTGAAGAATTTGAAGGATTCTCCATTCATTTTCAATGAGAGAAAAAACTCACAAAAAGTTGAATATTTTAAATATTATAAATGTTATAATTACCAAAAGTCATAGCAGTAATGTCCTGAAGGAGCTGAATGTTTTGATACCAGAATGGTTGAAATCGGTTGAAAAATGCGGAACGAGTTAGGCGTCGAAAAACGTACGGAATAATAATAATAAAAAGTAAAGAAAAACAGGAAAACAATAAGTGAGAATGCTGAATCAGCATTCTCACTTGATAATAACTAGAAAAAGCTGTTCCTACGCAACAGCGAGTGAGAATGCTAATCTGCAGAATGATTTGAGGAGAAGATGCAGAAGATCAATGCAGAAGAGAAAAAATAGCTAAAAAACATTGAAGAATTAGAAAAATTTGAAGTAATTTGTAGTAGTAGTAGTAGTAGTAGTAGTAGTAGAAGTACTATCAGTAGTAGTAGTAGTAGTATCAGTAGTATTAGTAGTAGTATCAGTAGTAGCAGTAGTAGTAGTAGTATCAGTATTAGTAGTATCAGTTTTTAAGGAATTTGAAGGAATTTGAGGAATTTGAAGGAATTTGTAGTAGTAGTAGTAGTAGTAGTATCAGTAGTACTAGTAGTAGTAGTTGTTGTTGTTGTATTATTAGTAGTAATAGTAGTAGTGTCAGTAGTAGTAGTATCAGTAGTAGTAGTAGTATCAGGTTTTAAAGAATTTGAAGGAATTTGTAGTAGTAGTAGTAGTAGTAGTAGTATCAGTAGTATCAGTAGTACTAGTTGTTGTATTAGTAGTAGTAATAGTAGTATCATTAGTAGTAGTAGTAGTATCAGTAGTAGTGGTAGTATCAGTTTTTAAAGAATTTGAAGGAATCTGTAGTAGTAGTAGTAGTATTAGTAGTAGTATCAGTAGTACTAGTAGTGGTAGTAGTTGCATTAGTAGTAGTAATAGTAGTAGTAGCAGAAGTAGTTGTTGTAGTAGCAGTAGTAGTAGCAGTAGCAGCAGTAGTATCATTAGTAGTAGTAGTAGTATCAGTAGTAGTAGTAGTATCAGTAGTAGTAGTAGTATCATTAGTAGTAGTAGTAGTATCAGTAGTAGTAGTAGTATCAGTTTTTAAAGAATTTGAATGAATTTGAAGAATTTGTAGTAGTAGTAGTAGTAGCAATAGTATCAGTAGTACTAGTAGTAGTAGTAGTAGTAGTAGTAATAGTAGTAGTATCAGTAGTAGTTGTTGTAGTATCAGCAGTAGCATCAGTAGTAGTAGCAGTAGCAGCAATAGTATCATTAGTAGTAGTAGTAGTGGTAGTAGTATCAGTAGTAGTAGTAGTAGTATCAGTAGTAGTAGTATCAGTTGTAGTAGTAGTAGAAGTAGTAGTAGTAGGAGTAGTATCTGTTGTAGTAGTAGTATTAATATCAGTTGTATCAGAACTAGAACAACTAGAAGGAATTTGAAGAATTTGAAAAATTTGAAGAATTTGAAGTATTCGAAAAAATCTGAAATATTTGAAAAAAAAATAAAAATTTGAAAGATTTGAACCATTTGAACCATTTGAACAATTTGAACATTAAGAACGATTACAAGAATTTGAAGGAATTTGAAGGAATATGAAAAATTTGAAGAATTTGAAGGAATTTGCATTCATTTCAATGGGAACAAAAAACGCACAAAAAGTACAAATACTTTAAAAAGTATAAAAGGTACCATAACCATGAGATATAGCAGTAATGTCGAGAACGAGCCGAACGTTTTGGTACGAAAATTGTTGAAATCGGTTGAAGTATGCAGGAGTAGTTAGACGCACAAAAACGTACGGAATAATAATAATAATAACTAGAAAAGGCTGTTCCTGCGAAACAGCAGTGAGAATGCTAATCTGCAGAATGATTGAGCAAAAGATGCAGAAAACATTGAAATCAGAATTGAAGAATTTGAAAAAAATAAGATCTTGAAGATATTTGAAGAATTTGAAGAAATAGAAGAATTTGAAGGAATTTGAAAAATTTGAATAATTTGAAAAATTTGAAGAAATTTGAATAATTTTAAATATTTGAATAAATTTGAATAATTTAAAAATTTTGCAGAAATTTGAAGAATTTGAAATATTTGAAGAAATTTGAAGAATTTTAAAAATGTTAAGAAATTTGGAGAATTTGAAATATTTGAAGGAATTTGAAGAATTTTGAAAAATTAGAAAATTTTCAAAAAAGTTGAAGGAATTTGAAAATTTTGAAAAAATTTGAAAAGTTTAAAAAATTTCAAGAATTTGAAGATTAAGAACAACTAGAAATTTTTTGAAGAAATTTAGCAAGGCGCCTGCCTCGTGGTATCGTCAAAAATACTAACGGCAAGTAACACTGCGAATTTCAGCTTCCTACGGTCTTCACAGCACCCGCAGTGGCCGTCGAAATGTGCCATGTTAAGTCAACGGACCTCCTAGAAGCCTCTGGCTAGCAGCGTTGTCATGGAGACTCCCTCACAGCTGTAGCCCTCTATTTGTCTGTAAAGGCAGAACAACCCCGGCTAAGCAGAAGTTGGTAGGACCTTCCTAAAGCTACTTCTGGTTAGTAACATGCTAACCGTTAGCCGCTAGCATGGTTGTGTTCAGTATCACCGGGTGATTGTACTCTGTCAGTTTGGTCCAAATCCTGTACTGGGATGTGCCTCAAATAGGGAGAAAATACATTGTTTATAACGTTGCCATGGTAACTCAAAATGGCTGGTGGTACAAAAAATACTTCATGGGATCAGCACATGTTTTGTTATATACACTGTCGGGATTATAATCCAAAACTCTAAATCTCCCACACCGGGATTCGATCCCATGACCTCTTGCATGCAAAGCCCGAACTTTCCATCAGAGCTATACTGTAGCAATATATGGGCATGCATTTCTGGGAACATAAGGGCTTTGGTCCCCCATTGAAAAGCATTGGATGTTTGATACCTCATAGCTTGGAGATGCTTTATGCGACGTAGCCCAAATTTCTTGTGGAGCTTTCTCTTTAAAGGAGGTATAAACTCTGTTAAGCAGATGTTTGTACGAGCTTCCTAGAGCTACTTCCGGTTAGCAACATGCTAACCGTTAGCCGCTAGCATGGTTGTGTTCAGTATCACCGGGTGATTGTACTCTGTCAGTTTGGTCCAAATCCTGTACTGGGAAGTGCCTCAAAAAGGGGTGCCAATACTTTATGTCACCAAACGTGACCAAAGTTCATGGGTTAGATTGGCCTCCTTTAGCAACTCAGCCTCACCACATCTGGGCCCAGAACTCAACATTTGACCAAAACGGTCAGTAGCGCCATTTCCCACAGGTGAGTGGTGCTGTATTGGCCAATTGGGTCATGTCTGGGCATCATGCCAGGTCCTGTTGGAAGCAAAGGCCCAATAGGAAAGCATGTGAAATCCAAAATGGGACAGAAAAGTGACACATGGCTGAAAGTCACTTGAAAATTTTAAAATGTCAAGAGGAAGTGACTGTGCGAATTTCAGATTCCTACATTAATCACAGCAACTGCAGTGAGTGTCGAAAGTTGCCATTCTATCTCAATGGAGCCTCGTCCTCTGGCTCACAGAGTTCCGTCGTCATGGAAACTCACTCACACACCTGCAGCGGGCCAGTCTACTGAAGAGCAGACACTTTGCGTCAGTCTGCCTATTGGGTTATAATGGAGAACTTTGCCTCGAACAACGCTCCATATCTCCTGATCCGTAAATGGTAGAGGCGTAATTTTTTCTGCGTTTATTTCGTAACGGATAGGGGAAGAAGATAAGCTATCGGATTTTGCTGGAAAAAGTTTAATAAAGGCGTAAGAAATTATGAAATAAAGGGAATTTTTAGCGAATTTCAGAAATCCTCTAAAAAGGTTCCCGAACAAATCGCTGTAGCTGAAAAAGTATAAGAGATATCAAAATAATTCTTTCACTGTGAGTATCAGCAGGCTGTTGAGGACTATGGAGCTCATTTTTATGTTTGTACAAAAATCGGTGTAGGCACAGCGACGATGTAAAAAAGTGGATGATGTGGAAGAATGAAGCTCCAAAGCGTTTTCGGGATGTTGCACATTCGCTGCTCCCGAACAAATTGTTCCTGCGGCAAATCCGTAACAGCTATCGACAAAATTCTTTTTTTATGAGTGCCAGAAGGGTCTGGACATTAATGTGTGAAAGTCTCATGCCTGTACATCAAACAGTTTAGGAGTAGCGACGATGTAGAAAAGTGCCTCATTTGGCGGGATGGAAGTTTGATCCTGTTTAAGCATTTTTCCAAAACGCTACTCCCGAACAAATTATTCCTGCGGCAAAACCGTAACATTTATCAACAAAATTCCTTTTATATGAGCGCCAGAAGGGTCTGGACATGAATGTGTGAAAGTCTCATACCTGTACATCAAACGGTTTAAGAGTAGCGACGATGCGAAAACATGTGATGTTTTAGATTTTTAGGTGTCATTTTTGAAAACCGCTCCATAGGAAATGAATGGGGAAGGTTTGGGGTTAGTGTCGCTCTGAGGTGATTTGCGAAAAATCTATAAATCCCACACCAATGATGGTTACATTTCCAGAATCCAGACAAAAATTCCTACGTTTTGATGTATAATTTATGTGGATAGGTTGAAAATTGAGCGAGTGAGAAGAAGTTGTTTGAAGAAGAAGAATTTGTTGAATTTCTAGAGTGCGCACTCTACCAACTGCCACTTGACGACCATAGCAACGCATGTTATTTGCTGAATTTCTTGAAAAGCCAAAATTATTTTAAGGAGGTACTATATGAAAATGGTAAAAGATATGAAAAAGCTGAAATATACCATAATAGCTGAAAGATATCACTACATTTTAAAAGTTGAATGGCGTTTCTAGCTGAAAGTAGGCTGAAGCAGTAAGCTGTCAAAAAGCTGAAAAATTTGAAGAATTTGAAGGATTCTCCATTCATTTTCAATGGGAGAAAAAAACTCACAAAAAGTTGAATATTTTAAATATTATAAATGTTATAATTACCAAAAGTCATAGCAGTAATGTCCTGAAGGAGCTGAACGTTTTGATACCAGAATGGTTGAAATCGGTTGAAAAATGCGGTACGAGAAAGGCGTCGAAAAACGTACGGAATAATAAAAATAAAGAAAAACAGGAAAACAATAAGTGAGAATGCTGTATAGCATTCTCACTTGACTAGAAAAGGCTGTTCCTGCGAAACAGCAGTGAGAATGCTAATCTGCAGAATGATTGAGCAAAAGATGCAGAAAACATTGAAATCAGAATTGAAGAATTTGAAAAAAATAAGAATTTGAAGATATTTGAAGAATTTGAAGAAATAGAAGAATTTGAAGGAATTTGAAAAATTTGAGGAATTTGAAAAATTTGAAGAAATTTGAATAATTTGAAATATTTGAAGAAATTTGAATAATTTAAAAAATTTGAAGAAATTTGAAGAATTTGAAATATTTGAAGAAATTTGAAGAATTTTAAAAATGTTAAGAAATTTGGAGAATTTGAAATATTTTAAGGAATTTGAAGAATTTTGAAAAATTTGAAAATTTTCAAAAAAGTTGAAGGAATTTGAAAAATTTGAAAAAATTAAAAAAATTTCAAGAATTTGAAGATTAAGAACAACTAGAAATTTTGTGAAGAAATTTAGCAAGGCGCCTGCCTCGTGGTATCGTCAAAACTACTAACGGCAAGTAACTGCGAATTTCAGCTTCCTACGGTCTTCACAGCACCCGCAGTGGCCGTCAAAATGTGCCATGTTAAGTCAACGGACCTCCTTGAAGCCTCTGGCTAGCAGCGTTGTCATGGAGACTCCCTCACAGCTGTAGCCCTCTATTTGTCTGTAAAGGCAGAACAACCCCGGCTAAGCAGAAGTTGGTAGGACCTTCCTAAAGCTACTTCTGGTTAGTAACATGCTAACCGTTAGCTGCTAGCATGGTTGTGTTCAGTATCACCGGGTGATTGTACTCTGTCAGTTTGGTCCAAATCCTGTACTGGGAAGTGCCTCAAAAAGGGGTGCCAATACTTTATGTCACCAAACGTGACCAAAGTTCATGGGTTAGATTGGCCTCCTTTAGCAACTCAGCCTCACCACATCTGGGCCCAGAACTCAACATTTGACCAAAACGGTCAGTAGCGCCATTTCCCACAGGTGGGTGGTGCTGTATTGGCCAATTGGGTCATGTCTGGGCATCATGCCAGGTCCTGTTGGAAGCAAAGGCCCAATAGGAAAGCATGTGAAATCCAAAATGGGACAGAAAAGTGACACATGGCTGAAAGTCACTTGAAAATTTTAAAATGTCAAGAGGAAGTGACTGTGCGAATTTCAGATTCCTACATTAATCACAGCAACTGCAGTGAGTGTCGAAAGTTGCCATTCTATCTCAATGGAGCCTCGTCCTCTGGCTCACAGAGTTCCGTCTTCATGGAAACTCACTCACACCTGCAGCGGGCTAGTCTACCGAAGTGCAGAGACTTTGCTCACAATAAGTCCCATTGGGTTATAATGGAGAACTTTGCCTCGAACAACGCTCCATATATCCTGATCCGTAAATGGTAGAGACGTAATTTTTTCTGCGTTTATTTCGTAACAGATAGGGGAAGAAGATAAGCTATCAGATTTTGCTGGAAAAAGTTTAATAAAGGCGTAAAAAATTATGAAATAAAGGGAAGTTTTAGCGAATTTCAGAAATCCTCTAAAAAGGTTCCCGAACAAATCGCTGTAGCTGAAAAAGTATAAGAGATATCAAAATAATTCTTTCACTGTGAGTATCAGCAGGCTTTTGAGGACTATGGAGCTCATTTTTATGTTTGTACAAAAATCGGTGTAGGCACAGCGACGATGTAAAAAAGTGGATGATGTGGAAGAATGAAGCTCCAAAGCGTTTTCGGGATGTTGCACATTCGCTGCTCCCAAACAAATTGTTCCTGCGGCAAAACCGTAACAGCTATCGACAAAATTCTTTTTTTATGAGTGCCAGAAGGGTCTGGACATTAATGTGTGAAAGTCTCATGCCTGTACATCAAACAGTTTAGGAGTAGCGACGATGTAGAAAAGTGCCTCATTTGGCGGGATGGAAGTTTGATCCTGTTTAAGCATTTTTCCAAAACGCTACTCCCGAACAAATTGTTCCTGCGGCAAAACCGTAACATTTATCAACAAAATTCCTTTTATATGAGCGCCAGAAGGGTCTGGACATGAATGTGTGAAAGTCTCATACCTGTACATCAAACGGTTTAAGAGTAGCGACGATGTGAAAACATGTGTCGCTTGGGCATGTCAGGTGTGATTTTTCACCACACCTCCATAGAAAATCAATGGAGAACTTTTAGGTTTCGTGGTGCTCTGGGGTGATTTGGGAAAAATCTATAAATCCCACACCAATGATGGTTACATTTCCAGAATCCAGAAAAAAATTCCTACGTTTTGATGTATAATTTTATGTGGATAGGTTGAAAATTGAGCGAGTGAGAAGAAGTTGTTCGGAGAAGAAGAATTTGTTGAATTTCTAGAGTGCGCACTCTACTAACTGCCACTTGACGACCATAGCAACGCATGTTATTTGCTGAATTTCTTGAAAAGCCAAAATAATTTTAAGGAGGTACTATATGAAAATGGTAAAAGATATGAAAAAGCTGAAGTATATCATAATAGCTGAAAGATATCACTACATTTTAAAAGTTGAATGGCGTTTCTAGCTGAAAGTAGGCTGAAGCAGTAAGCTGTCAAAAAGCTGAAAAATTTGAAGAATTTGAAGGATTCTCCATTCATTTCAATGAGAGCAAAAAACTCACAAAAAGTTGAATATTTTAAATATTATAAAAGTTATAATTACCAAAAGTCATAGCAGAAATGTCCTGAAGGAGCTGAACGTTTTGATACCAGAATGGTTGAAATCGGTTGAAAAATGCGGAACTAGTTAGAAGTCGAAAAACGTACGGAATAATAATAATAATAATAAAAATAAAGAAAAACAGGAAAACAATAAGTGAGAATGCTGTATAGCATTCTCACTTGATAACTAGAAAAAGCTGTTCCTACGCAACAGCGAGTGAGAATGCTAATCTGCAGAATGATTTGAGGAGAAGATGCAGAAGATCAATGCAGAAGAGAAAAAATAGCTAAAAAACATTGAAGAATTAGAAAAATTTGAAGAATTTGAACAATTTGAAGAATTTGTAGTAGTAGTAGTAGTAGTAGAAGTACTATCAGTAGTAGTAGTAGTAGTAGTAGTAGTAGTATCAGTAGTATCAGTAGTAGTAGTAGTAGTATCAGTAGTAGTAGTAGTAGTATCAGTAGTAGTAGTATCAGTTTTTAAGGAATTTGAAGGAATTTGAAGGAATTTGTAGTAGTAGTAGTATCAGTAGTACTAGTAGTAGTAGTTGTTGTATTATTAGTAGTAATAGTAGTAGTGTCAGTAGTAGTAGTAGTAGTAGTATCAGTAGTAGTAGTAGTATCAGTTTTTAAAGAATTTGAAGGAATTTGTAGTAGTAGTAGTAGTTGTAGTAGTAGTAGTAGTAGTAGTAGTATCAGTAGTATCAGTAGTACTAGTTGTTGTATTAGTAGTAGTAATAGTAGTAGTATCAGTAGTAGTAGTAGTAGTAGTATCAGTAGTAGTGGTAGTGCTGTAAAGCATTCTCACTGATAATAAAGAAAAACAGGAAAACAATAAGTGAGAATGCTGTATAGCATTCTCACTGATAACTAGAAAAAGCTGTTCCTACGCAACAGCGAGTGAGAATGCTAATCTGCAGAATGATTTGAGAAGAAGATGCAGAAAACATTGAAATCAGATTTGAAGAATTAGAAAAAAAAATTTAATTTGAAGAATTTGAAAAAGTTTGAAGAATTGAAACAAATAGAAGAATTTGAAAGAATTTGAAAAAGTTTGAAGAATTGAAACAAATAGAAGAATTTGAAAAAATATAAGAATTTGAAAAATTTGAAAAAATTTGAATAATTTGAAAAATCTGAAAAATTTGAAGGAATTCGAAAAATTTGAAAAAATTTGAAGAAATTAGGAGAATTTGAAGAAATTTGAAACATTTGAAACATTTGAAGAAATTTGAAACATTTGAAGAAATTTGAAAATTTTCATGAATTTGAAAAATTTGAAGAATTTGAAAATTTTGAAGAAATTTGAAGAATTTGAAAATTTTGAAGAAATTTGATGAATTTAAAAATTTTGAAGAATTTGAAAAATTTGAAAAATTTGAAGAATTTGAAGAAATTGAAGAAATTTGAAGAATTTGAAAAATTTGAAACATTTGAAGAAATTTGAAAAAATTGAAGAAATTTGAAAATTTTGAAAAATTTAAAAATTTTGAAGAATTTGACGATTAAGAACAACTAGACACGACCAATTGGGTCATGTCTGGGCATCATCCCAGGTCCTGTTGGAAGCAAAGGCCCAATAGGAAAGCATGTGACATCCAAAATGGGACAGAAAAGTGACATATCGCTGAAAGTCACTTGAAAATTTTAAAATGTTAAGAGGAAGTAACTGTGCGAATTTCAGGCTCCTACATTAATCACAGCCACTGCAGGGGATGTTGAAAGTTGCCATTCTATCCGAATGGAGCTTCTGCCTCTGGCCCTCAGAGTTCCGTCGTCATGGAAACTCACTGACACAGCTGCAGCGGGCCAGTCTACCGAAGTGCAGAGACTTTGTGTCAGAGGCTGCTATTGGATTATAATGGAGAACTTTGCCTCAAACAACGCTCCATATCTCCTGTTCCGTAAATGGTAGAGATGTAATTTTTTCAGCGTTTAATTCTTAACGGATAGGGGAAGAAGACATGCTATCGGTTTTTGCTGGAAAAAGTTTAATAAAGGCATAAAAAATTATGATATAAAGGGAATTTTTAGCGATTTTCAGAAATCCTCTAAAAAGGTTCCCGAACAAATCGCTCTAGCTGAAAAAGTATAAGAGATATCAAAATAATTCTTTCACTCTGAGTATCAGCAGGCTTTTGAGGACTATGGAGTTCATTTTTAGGTTTGTACAAAAATCGGTGTAGGCACAGCGACGATGTAAAAAGTGGATGATGTGGAAGAATGAAGCTCCAAAGCGTTTTAAGGATTTTGCACATTTGCTACTCCCGAACAAATTGTTCCTGCGGAAAAACCGTAACAGTTATCCACAAAATTCCTTTTTTATGAGTGCCAGAAGGGTCGGGACATTCATGTGTGAAAGTCTCATACCTGTACATAAAACGGTTTAGGAGTAGCGACGATGTAGAAAAGTGCCTCATTTGGGGAGATTGAAGTCTGATCCTGTTTTAGCATTTTCCCAAAACGCTACTCCCGAACAAATTGTTCCTGCGGCAATACCGTAACATTTATCGACACAATTTCTCTTTTGTGAGCGCCAGAAGGGTCGGGACATGAATGTGTAAAAGTCTCATCCCTGTACATGAAACGGTTTAAGAGTAGCGACGATGCGAAAACATGTGATGTTTTGGATTTCCAGGTGTCATTTTTGAAAACCGTTCCATAGGAAACGAATGGTGGTGGTTTCGGGTTAGTGTTGCTCTGAGGTGATTTGCGAAAAATCTATAAATCCCACACCAATGATGGTTACATTTTCCGAAACCAGACAAAAATTCCTACGTTTTGATGTATAATTTATGTGGATAGGGTGAAATTTGAGCGAGTGAGAAGAAGTTGTTCGGAGAAGAAGAATTTGTTGAATTTCTAGAGTGCGCACTCTAAACGACGCTCCTTGACGACCATAGCAACGCATGTTATTTGCTGAATTTCTTGAAAAGCCAAAATTATTTTAAAGACGTACTATACGAAAATGGTGAAAGATATGAAAAAGCTGAAACATACCATAATAGCCAAAAGATATCACTACGTTTTAAAAGTTGAATGGCGTTTATAGGTGAAAGTAGGCTGAAGCAGTAAGATGACAAAAAGTTGAAATATTTGAAGAATTTGAAGGATTTTCCATTCATTTCAATGAGAGCGAAAAACTCACAAAAAGTGAAATATTTTAATTATTATAAAAGTTATAATGACGAAAAGACATAGCAGTAATGTCGTGAAAGAGCTGTACGTTTTGATACAAAAATCGTTGAAATCGGTTGAAGTTTGAAAGAGTAGTTAGACGCACAAAAACGTACGGAATAATAATAATAAAGAAAAACAGGAAAACAATAAGTGAGAATGCTGTATAGCATTCTCACTGACTAGAAAAAGCTGTTCCTACGCAACAGCGAGTGAGAATGCTAATCTGCAGAATGATTTGAGGAGAAGATGCAGAAGATCAATGCAGAAGAGAAAAAATAGCTAAAAAACATTGAAGAATTAGAAAATTTTGAAGAATTTGAAGAATTTGAAGTAATTTGTAGTAGTAGTAGTAGTAGTAGTAATAGAAGTACTATCAGTAGTAGTAGTAGTAGTAGTATCAGTAGTAGTGGTAGAATCAGTTTTTAAAGAATTTGAAGGAATTTGTAGTAGTAGTAGTAGTATTAGTAGTAGTATCAGTAGTACTAGTAGTGGTAGTAGTTGTATTAGTAGTAGTAATAGTAGTAGTAGCAGTAGTAGTTATTGTAGTAGCAGTAGTAGTAGCAGTAGCAGCAGTAGTATCATTAGTAGTAGTAGTAGTAGTAGTAGTAGTATCAGTAGTAGTAGTAAAATCAGTAGTAGTAGTAGAAGTATCAGTAGGAGTAGTATCAGTAGTAGTAGTAGTATCAGTTTTTAAAGAATTTGAAGGAATTTGAAGAAATTAAAGGAATTTGTAGTAGTAGTAGTATCAGTAGTACTACTAGTAGTAGTAGTAATAGTAGTAGTATCAGTAATAGTTGTTGTAGTATCAGCAGTAGCATAAGTAGTAGTAGCAGTAGCAGCAAGAGTATCATTAGTAGTAGTAGTAGTGGTAATAGTATCAGTAGTAGTAGTAGTAGTAGTATCAATAGTAGTAGTATCAGTTGTAGTAGTAGTAGTAGTAGTAGAAGTAGTAGTAGTAGAAGTAGTAGTAGAAGGAGTAGTATCTGTTGTAGTAGTAGTATTAATATCAGTTGTATCAGAAGAACTAGAAGGAATTTGAAGAATTTGAAAAATTTGAAGAATTTGAAGTATTTGAAGTATTCGAAAAAATTGAAAAAATCTGAAAAATTTGAAAAAAATTGAAAAATTTGAAAGATTTGAACAATTTCAACCATTTGAACAATTTGAACATTAAGAACGATTACAAGAATTTGAAAAAATTTGAAGGAATATGAAAAATTTGAAGAATTTGAAGGAATTTGCATTCATTTCAATGGGAACAAAAAACGCACAAAAGTACAAATACTTTAAAAAGTATAAAAGGTACCATAACCATGAGATATAGCAGTAATGTCGAGAACGAGCCGAACGTTTTGGTACGAAAATCGTTGAAATCGGTTGAAGTATGCAGGAGTAGTTAGACGCACAAAAACGTACGGAATAATAATAATAATAACTAAAAAAGCTGTTCCTACGCAACAGCGAGTGAGAATGCTAATCTGCAGAATGATTTGAGGAGAAGATGCAGAAGATCCATGCAGAAGAGAAAAAATAGCTGAAAAATATTAAAGAATTTGAAAAATTTGAAGAATTTGAACAATTTGAAGTAATTTGTAGTAGTAGTAGTAGTAGTAGTAGTAGTAGTAGTAGTATCAGTAGTAGTAGTAGTAGTAGTATCAGTAGTATCAATAGTAGCAGTAGTAGTAGTAGTATCAGTAGTAGTAGTTTTTAAAGAATTTGAAGGAATTTGAAGGTATTTGAAGAATTTGAAGGAATTTGTAGTAGTAGTAGTATCAGTAGTACTAGTAGTAGTAGTAGTTGTATTATTAGTAGTAATAGTAGTAGTATCAGTAGTATTAGTAGTAATATCAGTAGTAGTAGCAGTATCAGTTTTTAAAGAATTTGAAGGAATTTGAAGGAATTTGTAGTAGTAGTAGTAGTAGTAGTAGTAGTATCAGTAGTACTAGTAGTAGTAGTAGTTGTATTAGTAGTAGTAATAGTAGTAGTATCATTAGTAGTAGTAGTAGTATCAGTAGTAGTAGCAGTAGCAGCAGTAGTATCATTAGTAGTAGTAGTATCAGTAGTAGTAGTAGTATCAGTAGTAGTAGTAGTAGTAGTAGTAGTATCAGTAGTAGTAGAAGTATCAGCAGTAGTAGGAGTAGTATCAGTAGTAGTAGTAGTATCAGTTTTTAAAGAATTTGAAGGAATTTGCAGAATTTAAAGGAATTTGTAGTAGTAGTAGTAGTAGTAGTAGTAGTAGTATCAGTAGTACTAGTAGTAGTAGTAGTAGTAATAGTAGTAGTATCAGTAGTAGTTGTAGTATCAGCAGTAGCATCAGTAGTAGTAGCAGTAGCAGCAGTAGTATCATTAGTAGTAGTAGTAGTGGTAGTAGTATCAGTAGTAGTAGTAGTAGTATCAGTAGTAGTAGTAGTATCAGTTGTAGTAGTAGTAGTAGGAGGAGGAGGAGTAGTATCTGTTGTAGTTGTAGTATTAATATCAGTTGTATCAGAAGAATTAGAAGGAATTTGAAAAATTTGAAGAATTTGAAAAATTTGAAGAATTTGAAGTATTTGAAGTATTTGAAAAATTTGAAAAAATTTGAAAAATATGAAAAAATTTGAAAAATATGAAAGATTTGAACCATTTGAATAATTTGAACAATAAGAATGATTAAAAGAATTTGAAGGAATTTGAAGGAATATGAAAAATTTGAAGAATTTGAAGGAATTTGCATTCATTTCAATGGGAGAAAAGTACGCACAAAAAGTACAAATATTTTAAAAAGTATTAAAGTTAGAATAATGATGAGATATAGCAGGAATGTCGGGAAGGAGCTGAATGTTTTGACACCAAAATTGTTGAAATCGGTTGAAGTATGTGGGAGTAGTTACACGCTGACGGAATAATAATAATAATAATAATAACTAGAAAAAGCTGTTCCTACGCAACAGCGAGTGAGAATGCTAATCTGCAGAATGATTTGAGGAGAAGATGCAGAAGATCAATGCAGAAGAGAAAAAATAGCTAAAAAAAATGAAGAATTAGAAAAATTTGAAGAATTTGAACAATTTGAAGTAATTTGTAGTAGTATTAGTATTAGTAGTAGAAGTACTATCAGTAGTAGTAGTATCAGTAGTAGTAGTAGTAGTATCAGTAGTAGCAGTAGTAGTAGTAGTATCAGTAGTAGTAGTATCAGTTTTTAAGGAATTTGAAGGAATTTGAGGAATTTGAAGGAATTTGTAGTAGTAGTAGTAGTATCAGTAGTACTAGTAGTAGTAGTTGTTGTTGTATTATTAGTAGTAATAGTAGTAGTGTCAGTAGTAGTAGTAGTAGTAGTATCAGTAGTAGTAGTAGTATCAGTTTTTAAAGAATTTGAAGGAATTTGTAGTAGTAGTAGTAGTAGTAGTAGTAGTAGTAGTATCAGTAGTATCAGTAGTACTAGTTGTTGTATTAGTAGTAGTAATAGTAGTAGTATCAGTAGTAGTAGTAGTAGTAGTATCAGTAGTAGTGGTAGTATCAGTTTTTAAAGAATTTGAAGGAATTTGTAGTAGTAGTAGTATTAGTAGTAGAAGTACTATCAGTAGTAGTAGTATCAGTAGTATCAGTAGAAGTAGTAGTATCAGTAGTATCATTAGTAGCAGTAGTAGTAGTAGTATCAGTAGTAGTAGTATCAGTTTTTAAGGAATTTGAAGGAATTTGAGGAATTTGAAGGAATTTGTAGTAGTAGTAGTAGTAGTATCAGTAGTACTAGTAGTAGTTGTTGTTGTATTATTAGTAGTAATAGTAGTAGTGTCAGTAGTAGTAGTAGTAGTAGTAGTATCAGTAGTAGTAGTAGTATCAGTTTTTAAAGAATTTGAAGGAATTTGTAGTAGTATTAGTAGTAGTAGTAGTAGTAGTATCAGTAGTATCAGTAGTACTAGTTGTTGTATTAGTAGTAGTAATAGTAGTAGTATCAGTAGTAGTAGTAGTAGTATCAGTAGTAGTGGTAGTATCAGTTTTTAAAGAATTTGAAGGAATTTGTAGTAGTAGTAGTAGTATTAGTAGTAGTAATAGTAGTAGTAGCAGTAGTAGTTGTTGTAGTAGCAGTAGTAGTAGCAGTAGCAGAAGTAGTATCATTAGTAGCAGTAGTAGTAGTAGTATCAGTAGTAGTAGTAGTAGTAGTATCAGTAGTAGTAGTAGTAGTAGTAGTAGTAGTAGTATCAGTAGTAGTAGTAGAAGTATCAGTAGGAGTAGTATCAGTAGTAGTAGTAGTATCAGTTTTTAAAGAATTTGAAGGAATTTGAAGAATTTAAAGGAATTTGTAGTAGTAGTAGTAGTAGTAGTATCAGTAGTACTACTAGTAGTAGTAGTAGTAGTAATAGTAGTAGTATCAGTAGTAGTTGTTGTAGTATCAGCAGTAGCATCAGTAGTAGTAGCAGTAGCAGCAATAGTATCATTAGTAGTAGTAGTAGTAGTGGTAGTAGTATCATTAGTAGTAGTAGTAGTAGTAGTATCAGTAGTAGTAGTATCAGTTGTAGTAGTAGTAGTAGTAGTAGAAGTAGTAGTAGTAGGAGTAGTATCTGTTGTAGTAGTAGTATTAATATCAGTTGTATCAGAAGAACTAGAACTAGAAGGAATTTGAAGAATTTGAAGTATTTGAAGTATTCGAAAAAATTGAAAAAATCTGAAAAATTTGAAAAAAATTGAAAAATTTGAAAGATTTGAACCATTTGAACAATTTCAACATTAAGAACGATTACAAGAATTTGAAGGAATTTGAAGAATTATGAAAAATTTGAAGAATTTGAAGGAATTTGCATTCATTTCAATGGGAACAAAAAACGCACAAAAAGTACAAATACTTTAAAAAGTATAAAAGGTACCATAACCATGAGATATAGCAGTAATGTCGAGAACGAGCCGAACGTTTTGGTACGAAAATCGTTGAAATCAGTTGAAGTATGAAGGAGTAGTTAGATGCACAAAAACGTACGGAATAATAATAATAATAATAACTAGAAAAAGCTGTTCCTACGCAACAGCGAGTGAGAATGCTAATCTGCAGAATGATTTGAGGAGAAGATGCAGAAGTTTCATGCAGAAGAGAAAAAAAAGCTGAAAAACATTGAAGAATTTGAAAAATTTGAAGAAATTGAACAATTTGAAGTAATTTGTAGTAGTAGTAGTAGTAGTAGTATCAGTAGTAGTAGTAATAGTAGTAGTAGTAGTATCAGTAGTAGTAGTAGTAGTATCAGTAGTAGTAGTATCAGTAGTAGTAGTATTTGTATCAGTTTTTAAAGAATTTGAAGGAATTTGAAGACTTTGAAGTAATTAGTAGTAGTAGTAGTAGTAGTAGTAGTATCAGTATCAGTAGTAGTAGTAGTAGTATCAGTAGTATTAGAAGTAGTAGTAGTATCAGTAGTAGTAGTAGTATCAGTAGTAGTAGTAGTTGTAACAGTTTTTAAAGAATTTGAAGGAATTTGAAGAATTTAAAGGAATTTGTAGTAGTAGTAGAAGTAGTATCAGTAGTACTAGTAGTAGTAGTTGTTGTATTAGTAGTAGTAATAGTAGTAGTATCAGTAGTCATAGGAGTAGTATCAGTAGTAGTAGTAGTATCAGTTTTTAAAGAATTTGAAGGAATTTTGTAGTAGTAGTACTAGTAGTAGTAGTAGTAGTAGTAGTATCAGTAGTACTACTACTAGTAGTAGTTGTAGTAGTAATAGTAGTAGTATTATTAGTAGTAGTAGTATTAGTAGTAGTAGTATCAGTTTTTAAAGAATTTGAAGGAATTTTATAGTAGTAGTAGTAGTAGTATCAGTAGTACTAGTGGTAGTAGTTGTATTAGTAGTAGTATTAGTTGTAGTAGCAGTAGTAGTTGTTGTTGTAGTAGTAGTAGTAGTAGTAGCAGTAGCAGTAGCAGCAGTAGTATCATTAGAAGCAGTAGTATTATCAGTAGTAGTAGTAGTAGTAGTAGTATCAGGAGTAGTAGTAGTAGTAGTAGTAGTATCAGTAGTACTAGTAGTAGTAGTTGTATTAGTAGTAGTAATAGTAGTAGTAGCAGTAGTAGTTGTTTTAGTAGTAGTAGTAGTAGCAGTAGCAGCAGTAGTATCATTAGTAGTAGTAGTAGTAGTATCAGTAGTAGTAGTAGTAGTAGTATCAGTAGTAGTAGTAGTTGTATGAGTAGTAGTAGTAGTAGTAGTATCAGTAGTAGTAGTAGTAGTTGTATCAGTTTTTAAAGAATTTGAAGGAATTTTAAGGAATTTGTAGTAGTAGTAGTAGTAGTAGTATCAGTAGTACTAGTAGTAGTAGTTGTTGTATTAGTAGTAGTAATAGCAGTAGTATCAGTAGTAGTAGGAGTAGTATCAGTAGTAGTGGTAGTATCAGTTTTTAAAGAATTTTAAGGAATATGTAGCAGTAGTAGTAGTAGTAGTAGCAGTAGTAGTATTATTAGTAGTATCAGTAGTACTAGTAGTGGTAGTAGTTATATTAGTAGTAGTAATAGTATGAGTAGCAGTAGTAGTAGTTGTAGTAGCAGTAGTAGTAGCAGTAGCAGCAGCAGTATCATTAGTAGTAGTAGTAGTAGTAGTATCAGTAGTAGTAGTAGTATCAGTAGTAGTAGTAGTAGTAGTATCAGTAGTAGTAGTAGAAGTATCAGTAGTAGTAGGAGTAGTATCAGTAGTAGTAGTAGTATCAGTTTTTAAAGAATTTGAAGGAATTTGAAGAATTTGAAGGAATTTGTAGTAGTAGTAGTAGTATCAGTAGTACTAGTAGTAGTAGTAGTAGTAGTAGTAGTAGTAATAGTAGTAGTATCAGTAGTAGTTGTTGTAGTATCAGCAGTAATATCAGTAGTAGTAGCAGTAGCAGCAATAGTATCATTAGTAGTAGTAGTAGTGGTAGTAGTATCATTAGTAGTAGTAATAGTATCAGTAGTAGTAGTATCAGTTGTAGTAGTAGTAGTAGTAGTAGGAGTAGTATCTTTTGTAGTAGTAGTATTAATATCAGTTGTATCAGAAGAATTAGAAGGAATTTGAAAAAGTTGAAGAATTTGAAAAAATTGAAGAATTTGAAGTATTTGAAAATTTTGAAAAAATTTGAAAAATTTGAAAAAATTTGAAAAATTTGAAAGATTTGAACCATTTGAACAATTTGAACAATAAGAACGATTACAAGAATTTGAACAAATTTGAAGGAATATGAAAAATTTGAAGAATTTGAAGGAATTTGCATTAATTTCAATGGGAGCAAAAAACGCACAAAAAGTACAAATACTTCAAAAAGTATAAAAGGTACTATAACGATGAGATATAGCAGTAATGTCGAGAACGAGCCGAACATTTTGGTACGAAAATCGTTGAAATCGGTTGAAGTATGCAGGAGTAGTTAGACGCACAAAAACGTACGGAATAATAATAATAATAATAATAATAATAATAATAAAGAAAAACAGGAAAACAATAAGTGAGAATGCTGTATAGCATTCTCACTGATAATAATAATAATAATAATAATAAAGAAAAACAGGAAAACAATAAGTGATAATGCTGTATAGCATTCTCACTGATAATAATAATAATAAAGAAAAACAGGAAAACAATAAGTGAGAATGCTGTATAGCATTCTCACTGATAATAATAATAACTAGAAAAAGCTGTTCCTACGCAACAGCGAGTGAGAATGCTAATCTGCAGAATGATTTGAGGAGAAGATGCAGAAGATCCATGAAGAAGAGAAAAAAAGATGAAAAACATTGAAGAATTTGAAAAATTTGAAGAATTTGAACAATTTGAAGTAATTTGTAGTAGTAGTAGTAGTAGTAGTAGTATCAGTAGTATCAGTAGTAGTAGTAGTAGTAGTAGTAGTAGTATCAGTAGTAGTAGTAGTAGTATCAGTAGAAGTAGTATTAGTTTTTAAAGAATTTGAAGGAATTTGAAGAATTTGTAGTAGTAGTAGTAGTAGTATCAGTAGTACTAGTAGTAGTAGTAGTTGTTTTATTAGTAGTAATAGTAGTAGTATCAGTAGTAGTAGTAGTAGTATCACTAGTAGTAGTAGTATCAGTTTTTAAAGAATTTGAAGGAATTTGTAGTAGTAGTAGTAGTAGTACTATCAGTAGTACTAGTAGTAGTAATAGTTGTATTAGTAGTAGTAATAGTAGTAGTATCAGTAGTAGTAGTAGTAGTAGTATCAGTAGTAGTAGTAGTATCAGTTTTTAAAGAATTTGAAGGAATTTGTAGTAGTAGTAGTAGTAGTATTAGTAATAGTATCAGTAGTACTACTAGTAGTAGTAGTTGTATTAGTAGTAGTAGTAGTAGTAGTAGTTGTTTTATTAGTAGTAATAGTAGTAGTATCAGTAGTAGTAGTAGTAGTATCACTAGTAGTAGTAGTATCAGTTTTTAAAGAATTTGAAGGAATTTGTAGTAGTAGTAGTAGTAGTACTATCAGTAGTACTAGTAGTAGTAATAGTTGTATTAGTAGTAGTAATAGTAGTAGTATCAGTAGTAGTAGTAGTAGTAGTATCAGTAGTAGTAGTAGTATCAGTTTTTAAAGAATTTGAAGGAATTTGTAGTAGTAGTAGTAGTAGTATTAGTAATAGTATCAGTAGTACTACTAGTAGTAGTAGTTGTATTAGTAGTAGTAGTAGTAGTAGTATCAGTAGTAGTAGTAGTAGTAGTAGTATCAGTAGTATCAGTAGTATCAGTAGTAGTAGTATTAGTTTTTAAAGAATTTGAAGGAATTTGAAGAATTTGAAGGAATTTGTAGTAGTAGTAGTAGTAGTATCAGTAGTACTAGTAGTAGTAGTAGTTGTTTTATTAGTAGTAATAGTAGTAGTATCAGTAGTAGTAGTAGTAGTAGTATCAGTAGTAGTAGTAGTATCAGTTTTTAAAGAATTTGAAGGAATTTGTAGTAGTAGTAGTAGTAGTATTAGTAATAGTATCAGTAGTACTACTAGTAGTAGTAGTTGTATTAGTAGTAGTAGTAGTAGTAGTATCAGTAGTAGTAGTAGTAGTAGTAGTAGTAGTAGTATCAGTAGTATCAGTAGTATCAGTAGTAGTAGTATTAGTTTTTAAAGAATTTGAAGGAATTTGAAGAATTTGAAGGAATTTGTAGTAGTAGTAGTATCAGTAGTACTACTAGTAGTAGTAGTTATATTATTAGTAGTAATAGTAGTAGTATCAGTAGTAGTAGTAGTAGTATCAGTAGTAGTAGTAGTATCAGTTTTTAAAGAATTTGAAGGAATTTGTAGTAGTAGTAGTAGTAGTAGTATTAGTAGTAGTATCAGTAGTACTACTAATAGTAGTAGTAGTATTAGTAGTGGTAATAGTAGTAGTCGCAGTAGTAGTTGTTGTAGTAGCAGTAGTAGTAGCAGTAGCAGAAGTAGTATCATTAGTAGTAGTATCAGTAGTAGTAGTAGTAGTAGTATCAGTAATAGTAGTAGTATCAGTAGTAGTAGTAGTAGTATCAGTAGTAGTAGTCGAAGTATCAGTAGTAGTAGGAGTAGTATCAGTAGTAGTAGTATCAGTTTTTAATGAATTTGAAGGAATTTGTAGTAGCAGTAGTAGTAGTAGTATCAGTAGTACTAGTAGTAGTAGTAATAGTAGTAGTATCAGTAGTAGTTGTAGTATCAGCAGTAGCATCAGTAGTAGTAGCAGTAGCAGCAATAGTATCATTAGTAGTAGTAGTAGTGGTAGTAGTATCAGTAGTAGTAGTAGTAGTATCAGTAGTAGTAGTATCAGTTGTAGTAGTAGTAGTAGTAGTAGGAGTAGTATCTGTTGTAGTAGTATTAATATCAGTTGTATCAGAAGATTTAGAAGGAATTTCAAAAATTTGAAGAATTTGAAAAATTTGAAGAATTTGAAGTATTTGAAGTATTCGAAAAAATTGAAAAAATCTGAAAAATTTGAAAAAAATTGAAAAATTTGAAAGATTTGAACCATTGGAACCATTTGAACAATTTGAACAATAAGAACGATTACAAGAATTTGAAGGAATTTGAAGGAATATGAAAAATTTGAAGAATTTGAAGGAATTTGCATTAATTTCAATGGGAGCAAAAAACGCACAAAAAGTACAAATACTTTAAAAAGTATAAAAGGTACCATAACCATGAGATGTAGCAGTAATGTCGAGAACGAGCCGAACGTTTCGGTACGAAAATCGTTGAAATCGGTTGAAGTATGCAGTAGTTAGACGCACAAAAACGTACGGAATAATAATAATGATAACTAGAAAAAGCTGTTCCTACGCAACAGCGAGTGATAATGCTAATCTGCAGAATGATTTGAGGAAGATGCAGAAGATCAATGCAGAAGAGAAAAAATAGCTAAAAAACATTGAAGAATTAGAAAAAGTTGAAGAATTTGAAGAATTTGAAGTAATTTGTAGTAGTAGTAGTAGTAGTAGTAGAAGTACTATCAGTAGTAGTAGTAGTAGTAGTATCAGTAGTAGTAGTAGTAGTATCAGTAGTATCAGTAGTAGTAGTATCAGTTTTTAAGGAATTTGAAGGAATTTTAACAATTTGAAGTAATTTGTAGTAGTAGTAGTAGTAGTAGTAGAAGTACTATCAGTAGTAGTAGTATCAGTAGTATCAGTAGTAGTAGTAGTAGTATCAGTAGTATCAGTAGTAGCAGTAGTAGTAGTAGTATCAGTAGTAGTAGTATCAGTTTTTAAGGAATTTGAAGGAATTTGAGGAATTTGAAGGAATTTGTAGTAGTAGTAGTAGTAGTATCAGTAGTACTAGTGGTAGTAGTTGTTGTTGTATTAGTAGTAATAGTAGTAGTGTCAGTAGTAGTAGTAGTAGTAGTATCAGTAGTAGTAGTAGTAGTATCAGTTTTTAAAGAATTTGAAGGAATTTGTAGTAGTAGTAGTAGTAGTAATAGTAGTATCAGTAGTATCAGTAGTACTAGTTGTTGTATTAGTAGTAGTAATAGTAGTAGTATCAGTAGTAGTAGTAGTAGTAGTATCAGTAGTAGTGGTAGTATCAGTTTTTAAAGAATTTGAAGGAATTTGTAGTAGTAGTATTAGTATTAGTATCAGTAGTACTAGTAGTGGTAGTAGTTGTATTAGTAGTAGTAATAGTAGTAGTAGCAGTAGTAGTTGTTGTAGTAGCAGTAGTAGTAGCAGTAGCAGCAGTAGTATCATTAGTAGTAGTAGTATCAGTAGTATCAGTAGTAGTAGTAGTAGTAGTAGTAGTAGTAGTATCAGTAGTAGTAGTAGAAGTATCAGCAGGAGTAGTATCAGTAGTAGTAGTAGTATCAGTTTTTAAAGAATTTGAAGGAATTTGAAGAAATTAAAGGAATTTGTAGTAGTAGTAGTAGTAGTAGTAGTATCAGTAGTACTACTACTAGTAGTAGTAGTAGTAATAGTAGTAGTATCAGTAGTAGTTGTTGTAGTATCAGCAGTAGCATCAGTAGTAGTAGCAGTAGCAGCAATAGTATCATTAGTAGTAGTAGTAGTGGTAGTAGTATCAGTAGTAGTAGTAATAGTATCAGTAGTAGTAGTATCAGTTGTAGTAGTAGTAGTAGTAGAAGTAGTAGTAGTATAACTAGTAGTAGGAGGAGTAGTATCTGTTGTAGTATTAGTATTAATATCAGTTGTATCAGAAGAACTAGAAGGAATTTGAAGAATTTGAAAAATTTGAAAAATTTGAAGAATTTGAAGTATTTGAAAAATTTGAAAAAATTTGAAAAATATGAAAAAAATTGAAAAATCTGAAAGATTTGAACCATTTGAACCATTTGAACAATTTGAACAATAAGAATGATTACAAGAATTTGAAGGAATTTGAAGGAATATGAAAAATTTGAAGAATTTGAAGGAATTTGCATTCATTTCAATGGGAGAAAAGTACGCACAAAAAGTACAAATATTTTAAAAAGTATTAAAGTTAGAATAATGATGAGATATAGCAGGAATGTCGGGAAGGAGCTGAACGTTTTGACACCAAAAGTAGTAGTTGTTGTAGTAGCAGTAGTAGTAGCAGTAGCAGCAGTAGTATCATTAGTAGTAGTAGTAGTAGTAGTAGTAGTAGTATCAGTAGTAGTAGTAGTATCAGTAGTAGTAGTAGTAGTATCAGTAGTAGTAGTATAAGTATCAGTAGTAGTAGTAGTAGTATCAGTGGTAGTGGTAGTATCATTTTTTAAAGTTTTGAAGGAATTTGTAGTAGTAGTAGTATTAGGTTTTTTTTTTTTTTTTTTCCCAGTGTCCTGTCTAGCAATGTGGCAATAGGAATTGATGTCTCAATGCCAGATAGAGCTCGACAGATTTTGCTTTTACAAGTGGAGCAAACAGCTTTCGCCATAGTGCTCCACTTGATTTATGCTTGTAAATAGCTTTATTATGATTCCTGCAAGGAGAATTTCAAATTATATGGACATGACAATGGGAGACTAAAGGAAGAAGAAAAAGTGAAAGAAAAGAAAAAAAAAGATTAGAGGTGAAAGAAAGAGGAGATAAAAGGGAGAGAGTGATAAAACCTTCTTTGTCTGCTCCATCACCTGGAAAGAGACACAAAAAGAGCAGCACAACCAACAGACATAAAGCAACAGCTACACTCGAATAACACCTAGATGCCATAGCTAAATCATATATATTATTATGTAAGCTGACATGTGTAATGTGATATTTGAAAAAAGAAAGTGAAAGAACATAAATAAATAAATAAACAAATTATAAGATTACTGTATATAAGTGAACACTTAATACCTGGGACCCAGCACCTGTGGGAGATGTGAAAGTGCACTAGTTTAGGTGAAGATTATCCAGAAATAGCTTGATAGTGATTGTGGAGAACCGAAGACCCACCTTCCCCGAGCACATAGGCAGGCGTCAGGGGACCCGTAACCCCGGACTCCCAAAGGGGCCCCTAAAGCAGGTCGCCCAGGAGGGGCCGACACAGGATATCTGCAACACCCCCCCCCCCAGGAAGGAGCAGAGACGACCCCGAGGAAATCCCCCAGCCACCGCAATGCCGACGCCCTCAAGAGCCGCGGAGACGAGCCCGTGGGCTCCGCCGGCAGCTAGCCCCGCTGAAGTGGTCCCGGCCATGGGCCCTGAGGGCCAGAGGCCCCAGGGGCGCCCCGCCCCCGCGACAAGGGCCCCGGCCGCCCCCCGGGGGGCCAGGCCCCGCGAAGAGGCCGCCGGGAGTGGGCCGGCGCACGCCCGGGAACCCGCCCCAAACCCGAAGCCAACCAACGCGCCAGGGGGCCAAGGCGCCCGCCAACGAAGTGGAGGAGGGCAGGACGTGGGGGGATGGGCTCCGCACCTAGCGGAGACTTGAGATGTTCTTGGGAGAGGGAGCGGACCACACCCATACCTGGAAAAAAAAAAAAAAAAAAACTCATTCACCCCATCCCTCCCTTGTGCCCCACTCACCACACACAGAGAAAAAAAAAAAAAAAAAAAAGACGCTGTACACACATTCCCACATAACACTCACATCCAACACTGACCAAAGGGGGGGGTCACCCCAAATCGACTATACGACTGCCTGTGCCCGACCCCCGGCCCCGGCCCCAGACCAGACGCCCCCCGGACCGGGCCCCCCCAAGAGGGCGGGCCAACACGACCCGCACGAGCCACCCGGCCAGAGCCCCCCCCCCTCCCCCTAAATACCTAATAAACCCCCTCCCTCCCCCCACCTTACCCTTGCCATCCCTGCCCCCCGCCCCCTGGGGGGAGCAGAGGTATCAGCCCCAGACCTGGCAAGCCGCTGACTGCACACCGCAGCCCCCCACCAAGACCCCGGACACAGTGGCCCGCTCCAGGCCCCAGACTCCTTGCCGCCATCGGAGAACGGGGGTGTGCAGAAGACCCCGACCCTCCCTACGCCTGCTCAAATGTTGTGTTGTTGCATGTTGTTCTCAAGTACGTTTAAAAACTGGGAGCGCCGAAGGGGATGCATGGCACAGCCCACCCCCTTCCGGAAGGTAGCTGTTGCCAGCGCACCCCCTCCGTGTGACTGCCCAGAACCCTCAATGTCTAAGTGGGAGAGGAGGTGGAGGGAGCCGTCCGAGGTGAGGCCCACACAACATAAGCCCCCCCCCCAGACGTCTTCCCCCCACCCCCCCCTACCATGGCCTATATGAGTGTGCGATGTGAAAAATGTTTGAAGTGAAAGTGTCTAAGATGCATGATAAAATTGGGGAGAGGGGCGTCACCAGAAAGTGGCAACCTCCAGTAACGCCCCCTCCCACATGACCTGCATGTGTGGCGGCGTGATGGAGCAGGCAGAGGGAGGAGTCCGGGGATGGGGAGCAAATGACTGGGAAGCCAACCCAGGGAGCCAGCTCCCCTACTGACTCCAATAGGCACCCCCGCTCCCCGAAAGCCCCACCCAGAGAAGGGGGCCCCGCCAGCGGCACCACCGTAGCCCGGGGGACAGGGAGAGGCCGCAGGGCCCGCCAGCCAACCACCCACCAGGACCAACACCTCAACCCCCCCCAGCCCACCCACCAAGCCTACTTAAACTAAATAAATGAATAAATAAATAAATAAAAAATAATAATAATAATAATAATAATAATAATAGGGGGGGACACTGGCCAGCCGGCCCGCACGAGCCATCCCAAACCCCACCCCCAGGTGAAACCCGCACCGGAAGACGACACGGACCAGGACCGGGACAGGGGGCCGGACACAAGCCCACCAGAACGTCAACGCCCCCAACCCCCCCCCTCCCGTAGATTTAATCCCTCCCCAACACTAACGTTCAAACAACTCACCATACATTCGACAGTAGACATCCAGGCTGGGTAGGTCCCTACTCCCCCTCCTTTCCCCCTCCCCCCACTGGCAGAGTGCCTATCCAATGAAGGAGAAGAGCATCTGCCCAGAGGTGTTAATGACCATGCCCCCCTACCACCTCAACAGGCCCCGAGGCCCCCCAGCGCACCAGAGGCCCCGTGCAGGGGCGGACACCCGGGCGCGCGCCGGCCCACACCAAAAGCGGCGCCCCCCCCGGAACCGGAACCCCCGAGGCCCCGCCGGGGCCCGCGCCCGAGGGCGGCGCGCCCCGGGGACCCCAGACCCACCCCGGACCCACCCAGCGGCAGCACAGCTACCAGGTCAGTAACCCACGTCCGTCAACACGCAGCTCCCAAAGAGCGCCGCAAGCGGCCGCTGTGGGCCACCCGTAGGCCTCCCAAACTCCTCCCAGATGGGGGCAACAGACCCCGGTGCCGGATCCACCAGGCGCCCTACTCCAAGTGCCCCCAGGGCCCCAGGAACCCCTCCATCCAGCCACTGCGCCCTGCAGGAAGCAACCCACCGCCCCCTATTCCACTAAGTGATGGTGTTGATCAGAGGAGCCCAAAGAGACCAATCAGATGTGGAAGCAGATGCTGTCTCTAGATTAATATGATCCAACAAAAGATCTCTATACTGATTGATACTGAGATTTTGTTTACTTTTCCAATTCATGAGGATAGTTTTCTTTGCGATGCATAAAGCAGTAAAAACCATGTAAACTATTTCTTTTTTCAGAGGACTTTCCTCAAAATTACCGAGCAGGCAAACTGATGGGGAAGGTGTAATTTTACAGCTCAAGCACTTTGATAAGTCCTTACATATCTGTGTCCAGAACCTCTGGACTGGTGTGCATAACCATAACGCATGAATATAATTATCAGGATGATTGCCTATGCAGTGTGGGCAGATATTAGATTGTGCCAGACCTATCTTGAATAATCTTTGTCCTGTGTAGTGTACTCTGTGAAGGATTTTGTATTGTATTAGTTGTAAGTTGGTGTTTCTAGTCAATTTGAAAGTTCTTAGACATATCTGAGCCCAGAAATTTTGTTCAAAGGTGCCTGATAAATCTTTTTCCCACTTCATTATAGGAAGAGATATCGAATCATCTATTTTAGTCAGTGTCCTGTATAATTTAGACAGTAGTTTGGGGGGGGTTAAATCTAATAACTGTATTATATTAGTTGGGACTTGTAAACCACCATTAATATGCTTATATTTATTTTTAATTATAGATTTAAGTTGTTCATATTCCAAGAATTTATTTTTACTAATGCCATATTGCATATTTAGTTTAGCAAAATTGATGAACTCGGTTCCGTCAAGTAGATGTTCCAGATATTTAATACCTTTATTCTTCCAGTATGTAAAGTTTATCATTTTATTATTTTGTAGGATATCAGGGTTATTCCAAATAGGTGTACGACTGCATGGGATAAGTGATGACTTTGTCATTTTGAGGAACTCCCACCATGCTGTCAGAGTAGAGCTAATGTTGATATTTTTGAAGCATGTATGCCGTTTTATATTTGAGCTAATAAACGGCAGATCTGAAATCATGATATTATTGCACATTTCCTGTTCTATATCTAACCAAGGCTCATCTAAAAGAGTATTTTTTATCCATTTAGAGATGTATTGTAGCCTATTTGCTAAGTAATAGTTATGGAAGTTAGGCAGATCTAGTCCTCCCCTGTCTTTAGTCTTCTGTATTGTCTTTAAGCTAATACGTGGGGGTTTATCTTTCCAAAGAAATTTAGAAATGGCAGAGTCTAGAGATTTAAACCAGTCAGATGATGGTTTATTGGGGATCATTGAAAATAAATAATTAATTCTAGGTAGGACCATCATTTTTATTGAAGCTACCCTACCCATAAGTGTGATTGGAAGCGATTTCCATCTTTCAAGGTCCTCTTCTATCCTGTTTAAAAGTGGGGCATGGTTAAGTTTAAGTAAATCTGTTAATTTATTCGACACAGTAATACCTAAATATTTAATATTTCCTGATTGCATTTGTAAATTTAGGGAGTTTTCGAAACAGCAATTAATTGACAGTACCGTAGATTTAGACCAGTTTAACGAGTAATCTGATACTTTAGAGAAAGATTCTAGTATTCTAATTACTTGTAAAAGAGAATTATTTGAATGCTGGAGATAAAGTAATACATCATCCGCGTACAGACTAATCTTGTGCTCTATTTTCATGCATTTTATACCTTTTACAGCTTTTGTTTGTCTGATTGTTGCTGCTAGAGGTTCTATAAAGATGGCAAAAAGTGGTGGAGAAAGAGGGCATCCTTGCCTGGTGCCCCTCTGTAGACAAAAACTGGAAGATATTTGATTATTTGTCCTGACACAGGCTGTTGGAGAATTGTATAGAATTTTTAACCAGTTTATGAATAAATCGCCAAAACCGAATTTATGAAGAGTAGCGAATAAAAATTTCCAATTTACTCTATCAAATGCTTTTTCTGCGTCTAAAGACAATATATTGGTTTTAATGTTTTTACTGTAGGAATAATCAATTAAATTAAGTAATCGGCGTGTATTTGTGGATGACTGCCTTCCTCTGATGAAACCAGTTTGATCTGGATGTATTATGAGAGGAGTTACTTTGTCTAATCTTTTTGCAAAAGCTTTACAGATTATCTTAATATCCACATTAATTAAGGATATGGGACGATAACTAGTGGGCAACACAGGATCTTTGTCTGGCTTGAGCAGAAGGCTGATGGTGGCAGAGTTCATATTAGCTGGAAATCTACCTTTTTCCTGTATTTCCTGCAACATTCTGTGGAACGTTGGGGCTAGAATATTCCAGAACTCTTTGTAAAACTCAGTGGGGAATCCATCTGGACCTGGAGCCTTTTTATTAGGCATGCTTTTAAGAGCTTCCTGGGTTTCAGCTGTTGTCAGCGGGGAATCCAGTGTCATTCTTTGGTTATCTGATAATTTAGGAAGTGTAATTTTATCCAGAAATTGGTTAATATCCTTCTCTGATGGATTTATCTGTGGTGTGTATAAAGATTTGTAGAAATCGCGGAAGGTATTATTTATACACCCTGGTTCACTTACTGTATTACCAGTTGAATCTGTAACTGCAAATATAGTAGTTTTCTCCTTATTTATTTTAAGCTGATTAGCTAGAAAGCTTCCTGACTTATTGCCATGTTCAAAATTTTCTATTCGGAGTCTTTGTATTAGAAATCTATTTTGCTTTTCAATATAGTGGTTTAGTTCTAATTTTACTTCACGGATTTTACCTAACTTTCCTTCTTCTTGAGAGGATTCTAGTAACTTAAGTTTTGCTTCTAATTCCTGAATCTTTTTGTTTTCTTTTTTCTTTTTATGAGATGAGAAAGAAATTATTTTACCTCTCATCACTGCTTTTCCAGCTTCCCACAATATCGATGCCGATGTACCTGGTTGATCATTGTATTCTAAGTATGAGGCCCACTGTTCTTTAATGAATTTTATAAATTCTTCATCTTTAAGCAGTGATGTATTAAATCTCCAGCTTTTGTTTTGTGTGGTTATTTTTTTATTAATTAAGGTGAGAGTAACAGGAGCGTGATCACTGATAGCAATAGGATGAATTACCGTCTCTGAAACAACCGACAGCAGTGAGCTACTTATTAGAAAGTAGTCCAGACGAGAGTACGAATGGTGAACATTTGAGAAAAAAGTGTATTCTTTACTAATAGGATGAAGAGAACGCCATGCATCGCAAAGACCAAAATCACTCATGTATTGTTTGACTACACTTACTGACTGCCAACTACGCTGAGTCCCTGTTTTATTCAACCTGTCTATATCGTTATTTAAACCAAAGTTGAAGTCACCTCCTATAATTAGTGAACAATCCCCGTGTTTTGAAAGTGCAAGGAAGAATTGGTGGAAAAAAGAGGGGTCATCAACATTTGGACCATATATACTGACAATACATAGCTTCTGGTTATGGATAGCTATTTTAATTATTATGTATCTACCTTCAGGATCTATAGTTTTATCTAATATTTTAAAACTAACGTTTTTGTGGATTAAGATTGCTACACCTCTCTGTCTAGAGTTATAGCAGGCCGCAAACACATTAGGGAACTCAGGTGAGTTAAGCTCACTTGCATTTGTAGCTGATTTGTGGGTTTCTTGCAATAATACAACATCTGCCTTTAATCTAGTAAGCTGGTTAATGATCTTCATTTTTTTCTCTCTGGTGCCAGCCCCATGCACATTCCATGTCACAAACTTTACATTCGCCATAGATGTGAGTGAGAAGTTAGAAGGTGCATGCCCTTGAGAAAATAGTCATACATAGACCCAGGTAGCAACATATGATGTGCTTGTGATTGACTGATGATCAGGAAAGAAGCAGACAAATAAGATAGAAATACACAAAAAAATAAAAAAGTGCAAAGAGTAAGAGAGTGTGAAAAGGGATAAACCATAGTCCGTGCCTTCTGTACCCAACCGTGAACACTAACCATTCCAACGTGCTCTTGAGCTGTGCGTGTATTTAATTTATCACCGTGTACCGATCTGTGCGTCTTATTTATTTATTTATTTTATTTATTTATTTTAAATCATTGAAACATGCTTTAAGTCCACCTGTGGTGTAACTAATAAAGCCAAGGGGTGATCTTCTGATCCCTGAACAACTGTCCATTAATATAAAGTCTGTCAACCGATATGGTGGCTTTAACGCCGTCCATCATGTATTTCTTCCTGATTGGGAACAGCACTCGCCTGCGATCTAGGATTTCCTTAGGAAACTGATCATTAACACTAAAGTCTGTCCCTCTCAGTTCCCTGCCGCAGCTTCTAACAAATTCTTTTTGTTTATAATGCTCAAATTTAGCTATGATCGGGCGAGGACGGGTTTTGTCGGGTTTCTTACCTCCGAGCCGGTGGACTCGATGAAAAGTGATGTTTTTTACCTGATCCGCCGGGATTTTTAGCTTCTGCTGGAGAAAGTTCCGGACCGTTTCTTCTGCTATCTCTCCCTGCTGCTCCTGGATGCCTGCAAAGACGAGATTATCTCTCATACTTCGCGACTGTATGTCCAGAATGGATTCCTTCATTTTCTTATTTTCGCCGGAAAGCTGGATAAACCCTTCGGTCAGCTCCGTGACCTTCTCCCTCAGCGCGTCGTTCTCCGCGGCCATAGCTGTTAGCTGGGCTTGGCTAAACTCCACCGACTCCCTTAGAGACTGAAACTCCTTGTGTAGAACCTCTACCAAGGCGAGACGCGCGTCAAGGCTGGTAAGCTTCTTGTCGATGGATTCCAAGATGTCGCTGAAGTTCCTGTCTGGGGACAAAGTGGATGAAGAAGACACACTGGTGGAATTAGAACGAGTGCGCTTAAGTGACGGTGTGCTAGCAGCCGTAGGCTTCTGGGCCTTCCCCATCACGATGCTATCAAAACACTCGTCCAGGTAGCACTCCAGGCTCGTCACTGTCTCTTCGTCCAGTTTGTTTCCTCGTAGAAAATAAGACAGTTGTAAATGTTTGGGCTTTAACTTTGTATTATTTTCAGTTATTGGTTCGTTCCTACCTTAGCTTGTTTGATTTGAATTACATGAACGCCTCCATTTTACTTACGCACAGCTCTCGCGAGATCTCAGCCGCTCATCTCAGCCCTCTGAGAACCACCCTAGTAGTAGTAGTATTAGTAGTAGTATCAGTAGTACTAGTTGTGGTAGTAGTTGTATTAGTAGTAGTAATAGTAGTAGTAGCAGCAGTAGTAGTTGTAGTAGCAGTAGTAGTAGCAGTAGCAGCAGTAGTATCATTAGTAGTAGTAGTAGTATCAGTAGTAGTAATAGTATCAGTAGTAGTAGTAGTAGTAGTAGTATCAGTAGTACTAGTAGTGGTAGTAGTTTTATTAGTAGTAGTAATAGTAGTAGTAGCAGTAGTAGTAGTTGTTGTAGTAGCAGTAGTAGTAGCAGTAGCAGCAGTAGTATCATTAGTAGTATCAGTAGTAGTAGTAGTATCAGTAGTAGTAGTAGTATCAGTAGTAGTAGTAGTATCAGTAGTACTAGGAGTGGTAGTAGTTTTATTAGTAGTAGTAATAGTAGTAGTAGCAGTATTAGTAGTTGTTGTAGTAGCAGTAGTAGTAGCAGTAGCAGCAGTAGTATCATTAGTAGTAGTAGTAGTAGTAGTAGTATCAGTAGTAGTAGTAGTATCAGTAGTAGTAGTAGTAGTATCATTAGTAGTAGTAGAAGTATCAGTAGTAGTAGTAGAAGTATCAGTAGTAGTAGGAGTAGTATCAGTAGTATTAGTTGTGGTAGTAGTTGTATTAGTAGTAGTACTAGTAGTGGTAGTGGTAGTAGTTGTTGTAGTATCAGCAGTAGTATCAATAGTAGTAGTAGTAGCAGCAGTAGTATCATTAGTAGTATTAGTAGTAGTAGTAGTAGTATCAGTAGTAGTAGTAGTATCAGTAGTAGTAGTAGTAGTAGAAGTATCAGTAGTAGTAGTAGTATCAGTAGTAGTAGTAGTAGTAGTAGTAGTAGAAGTATCAGTAGTATTAGGAGTAGTATCAGTTCTTAAAGAATTTGAAGAAATTTGAAGAATTTGAAGGAATTTGTAGTAGTAGTAGTAGGAGTAGTATCAGTAGTAGTAGTAGTAGTAGTAGTTGTTGTATTAGTAGTAGTAATAGTAGTAGTAGCAGTAGTAGTTGTTGTAGTAGCAGTATTAGTAGCAGTAGCAGCAGTAGTATCATTAGTAGTAGTAGTAGTAGTGTCAGTAGTAGTAGTAGTATCAGCAGCAGCAGTAGTAGTAGTAGTAGTAGTAGTATCAGTAGTAGTAGTAGTATCAGTTTTTAAAGAATTTAAAGGAATTTGAAGAATTTGAAGGAATTTGTAGTAGTAGTAGTAGTAGTATCAGTAGTACTACTAGTAGTAGTAGTAGTTGTATTAGTAGTAGTAATAGTAGTAGTATCAGTAGTAGTAGTAGTAGTATCAGTAGTAGTAGTAGTATCAGTTTTTAAAGAATTTGAAGGAATTTGTAGTAGTAGTAGTAGTCGTAGTAGTAGTATCAGTAGTACTAGTATTAGTAGTAGTTGTATTAGTAGTAGTAATAGTAGTAGTAGCACTAGTAGTTGTTGTAGTAGCAGTAGCAGTATCAGTAGTAGTAGTAGTAGTAGTAGTATCAGTAGTAGTAGTAGTATCAGCAGCAGTAGTAGTAGTAATAGTAGTAGTAGTAGTAGTAGTATCAGTAGTAGTAGTAGAAGTATGAGTAGTAGTAGTAGAAGTATCAGTAGTAGTAGTAGTATCAGTTTTTAAAGAATTTGAAGGAATTTCTAGTAGTAGTAGTAGTAGTAGTAGTAGTAGTATCAGTAGTACTACTAGTAGTAGTAGTTGTATTAGTGGTAGTAATAGTAGTAGTAGCAGTAGTAGTTGTTGTAGTAGCAGTAGCAGCAGTAGTATCATTAGTAGTAGTAGTATCAGTAGTAGTAGTAGTATCAGTAGTAGTAGTACTAGTAGTAGTAGTAGTAGTAGTTGTATTAGTAGTAGTAATAGTTGTAGTATCAGTAGTAGTTGTTGTAGTATCAGCAGTAGTATCAGTAGTAGTTGTTGTAGTATCAGCAGTAGCATCAGTAGTAGTAGCAGCAGTAGCAGCAGTAGTATCATTAGTAGTAGTAGTAGTAGTATCAGTAGTAGTAGTAGTAGTATCAGTAGTAGTAGTAGTAGTAGTAGTAGTAGCAGTAGTAGTAGTAGTAGGAGTAGTATCTGTTGTAGTAGTAGTATTAATATCAGTTGTATCAGAAGAACTACAAGGAATTTGAAGAATTTGAAAAAATTGAAGAATTTGAAGTATTTGAAGTATTTGAAAATTTTGAAAAAATGTGAAAAATGTGAAAAAATTTGAAAAAATGAAAGATTATAACCATTTGAACCATTTGAACAATTTGACCAATAAGAACGATTACAAGAATTTGAAGGAATTCGAAGGAATATGAAAAATTTGAAGAATTTGAAGGAATTTGCATTCATTTCAATGGGAGCAAAAAACGCACAAAAAGTACAAATACTTTAAAAAGTATAAAAGGTACCATAACCATGAGATATAGCAGTAATGTCGAGAACGAGCCGAACGTTTTGGTACGAAAATCGTTGAAATCGGTTTAAGTATGCAGGAGTAGTTAGACGCACAAAAACGTACGGAATAATAATAATAATAATAATAACTAGAAAAAGCTGTTCCTACGCAACAGCGAGTGAGAATGCTAATCTGCAGAATGATTTGAGGAGAAGATGCAGAAGATCAATGCAGAAGAGAAAAAATAGCTAAAAAACATTGAAGTATTAGAAAATTTTGAAGAATTTGAAGAATTTGAAGTAATTTGTAGTAGTAGTAGTAGTAGTAGTAGAAGTACTATCAGTAGTAGTAGTAGTAGTATCAGTAGTAGTAGTAGTAGTATCAGTAGTATCAGTAGTAGCAGTAGTAGTAGTATCAGTAGTAGTAGTATCAGTTTTTAAGGAATTTGAAGGAATTTGAAGGAATTTGTAGTAGTAGTAGTAGTAGTATCAGTAGTACTAGTAGTAGTAGTTGTTGTTGTATTATTAGTAGTAATAGTAGAAGTGTCAGTAGTAGTAGTAGTGGTAGTAGTATCAGTAGTAGTAGTAGTATCAGTTTTTAAAGAATTTGAAGGAATTTGTAGTAGTAGTAGTAGTAGTATCAGTAGTATCAGTAGTACTAGTTGTTGTATTAGTAGTAGTAATAGTAGTAGTATCAGTAGTAATAGTAGTAGTATCAGTAGTAGTAGTAGTAGTATCAGTAGTAGTGGTAGAATCAGTTTTTAAAGAATTTGAAGGAATTTGTAGTAGTACTAGTAGTGGTAGTAGTTGTATTAGTAGTAGTAATAGTAGTAGTAGCAGTAGTAGTTATTGTAGTAGCAGTAGTAGTAGCAGTAGCAGCAGTAGTATCATTAGTAGTAGTAGTAGTAGTAGTAGTATCAGTAGTAGTAGTAATATCAGTAGTAGTAGTAGTAGTAGTAATATCAGTAGTAGTAGTAGAAGTATCAGTAGGAGTAGTATCAGTAGTAGTAGTAGTATCAGTTTTTAAAGAATTTGAAGGAATTTGAAGAATTTAAAGGAATTTGTAGAAGTAGTAGTATCAGTAGTACTACTAGTAGTAGTAGTAGTAGTAATAGTAGTAGTATCAGTAATAGTTGTTGTAGTATCAGCAGTAGCATCAGTAGTAGTAGCAGTAGCAGCAAGAGTATCATTAGTAGTAGTAGTAGTGGTAATAGTATCAGTAGTAGTAGTAGTAGTATCAATAGTAGTAGTATCAGTTGTAGTAGTAGTAGTAGTAGTAGAAGTAGTAGTAGTAGAAGTAGTAGTAGAAGGAGTAGTATCTGTTGTAGTAGTAGTATTAATATCAGTTGTATCAGAAGAACTAGAAGGAATTTGAAGAATTTGAAAAATTTGAAGAATTTGAAGTATTCGAAAAAATTGAAAAAATCTGAAAATTTTGAAAAAAATTGAAAAATTTGAAAGATTTGAACAATTTGAACCATTTGAACAATTTGAACATTAAGAACGATTACAAGAATTTGAAGGAATATGAAAAATTTGAAGAATTTGAAGGAATTTGCATTCATTTCAATGGGAACAAAAAACGCACAAAAAGTACAAATACTTTAAAAAGTATAAAAGGTACCATAACCATGAGATATAGCAGTAATGTCGAGAACGAGCCGAACGTTTTGGTACGAAAATCGTTGAAATCGGTTGAAGTATGCGGGAGTAGTTAGACGCACAAAAACGTACGGAATAATAATAATAATAATAATAATAATAATAATAATAATAATAATAATAACTAGAAAAAGCTGTTCCTACGCAACAGCGAGTGAGAATGCTAATCTGCAGAATGATTTGAGGAGAAGATGCAGAAGATCAATGCAGAAGAGAAAAAATAGCTAAAAAACATTGAAGAATTAGAAAATTTTGAAAATTTTGAAGAATTTGAAGTAATTTGTAGTAGTAGTAGTAGTCGTAGTAGAAGTACTATCAGTAGTAGTAGTAGTAGTATCAGTAGTAGTAGTAGTAGTATCAGTAGTAGCAGTAGTAGTAGTAGTATCAGTAGTAGTAGTATCAGTTTTTAAGGAATTTGAAGGAATTTGAAGGAATTTGTAGTAGTAGTAGTAGTAGTATCAGTAGTACTAGTAGTAGTAGTTGTTGTTGTATTATTAGTAGTAAATGTAGAAGTGTCAGTAGTAGTAGTAGTAGTAGTAGTAGTAGTATCAGTAGTAGTAGTAGTATCAGTTTTTAAAGAATTTGAAGGAATTTGTAGTAGTAGTAGTAGTATCAGTAGTATCAGTAGTACTAGTTGTTGTATTAGTAGTAGTAATAGTAGTAGTATCAGTAGTAATAGTAGTAGTATCAGTAGTAGTAGTAGTAGTATCAGTAGTAGTGGTAGAATCAGTTTTTAAAGAATTTGAAGGAATTTGTAGTAGTAGTAGTAGTATTAGTAGTAGTATCAGTAGTACTAGTAGTGGTAGTAGTTGTATTAGTAGTAGTAATAGTAGTAGTAGCAGTAGTATCATTAGTAGTAGTAGTAGTAGTAGCAGTAGCAGCAGTAGTATCATTAGTAGTAGTAGTAGTAGTAGCAGTAGCAGCAGTAGTATCATTAGTAGTAGTAGTAGTAGTAGTAGTATCAGTAGTAGTAGTAATATCAGTAGTAGTAGTAGTAGTAGTAATATCAGTAGTAGTAGTAGAAGTATCAGTAGGACTAGTATCAGTAGTAGTAGTAGTATCAGTTTTTAAAGAATTTGAAGGAATTTGAAGAATTTAAAGGAATTTGTAGTAGTAGTAGTATCAGTAGTACTAGTAGTAGTAGTAGTAGCAGTAATAGTAGTAGTATCAGTAATAGTTGTTGTAGTATCAGCAGTAGCATCAGTAGTAGTAGCAGTAGCAGCAAGAGTATCATTAGTAGTAGTAGTAGTGGTAATAGTATCAGTAGTAGTAGTAGTAGTAGTAGTAGTATCAATAGTAGTAGTATCAGTTGTAGTAGTAGTAGTAGTAGTAGAAGTAGTAGTAGTAGAAGTAGTAGTAGAAGAAGTAGTATCTGTTGTAGTAGTAGTATTAATATCAGTTGTATCAGAAGAACTAGAAGGAATTTGAAAATTTGAAGTATTCGAAAAAATTGAAAAAATCTGAAAAATTTGAAAAAAATTGAAAAATTTGAAAGATTTGAACAATTTGAACCATTTGAACAATTTGAACATTAAGAACGATTATAAGAATTTGAAAGAATTTGAAGGAATATGAAAAATTTGAAGAATTTGAAGGAATTTGCATTCATTTCAATGGGAACAAAAAACGCACAAAAAGTACAAATACTTTAAAAAGTATAAAAGGTACCATAACCATGAGATATAGCAGTAATGTCGAGAACGAGCCGAACGTTTTGGTACCAAAATCGTTGAAATCGGTTGAAGTATGCAGGAGTAGTTAGACGCACAAAAACGTACGGAATAATAATAATAATAATAATAATAAAGAAAAACAGGAAAACAATAAGTGAGAATGCTGTATAGCATTCTCACTGATAATAATAATAAAGAAAAACAGGAAAACAATAAGTGAGAATGCTGTATAGCATTCTCACTGATAAAGAAAAACAGGAAAACAATAAGTGAGAATGCTGTATAGCATTCTCACTGATAACTAGAAAAAGCTGTTCCTACGCAACAGCGAGTGAGAATGCTAATCTGCAGAATGATTTGAGGAGAAGATGCAGAAGATCAATGCAGAACAGAAAAAATAGCTAAAAAAAATTGAAGAATTAGAAAAATTTGAAGAATTTGAACAATTTGAAGTAATTTGTAGTAGTAGTAGTAGTAGTAGTATCAGTAGTAGTAGTAGTAGTAGTATCAGTAGTATCAGTAGTAGCAGTAGTAGTAGTAGTATCAGTAGTAGTAGTAGTAGTTTTTAAAGAATTTGAAGGAATTTGAAGGTATTTGAAGAATTTGAAGGAATTTGTAGTAGTAGTAGTAGTAGTATCAGTAGTACTACTAGTAGTAGTAGTTTTATTATTAGTAGTAATAGTAGTAGTATCAGTAGTATTAGTAGTAATATCAGTAGTAGTAGCAGTATCAGTTTTTAAAGAATTTGAAGGAATTTGAAGGAATTTGTAGTATTGTAGTAGTAGTAGTAGTAGTAGTAGTAGTATCAGTAGTACTAGTAGTAGTAGTTGTTGTATTAGTAGTAGTAGTAGTAGTAGTAGTAGTAGTATCAGTAGTAGTAGCAGTAGCAGCAGTAGTATCATTAGTAGTAGTAGTATCAATAGTAGTAGTAGTATCAGTAGTAGTAGTAGTAGTAGTAGTAGTATCAATAGTAGTAGTAGAAGTATCAGTAGTAGTAGGAGTAGTATCAGTAGTAGTAGTAGTAGTATCAGTTTTTAAAGAATTTGAAGGAATTTGCAGAATTTAAAGGAATTTGTAGTAGTAGTAGTAGTAGTAGTAGTAGTAGTAGTAGTATCAGTAGTACTAGTAGTAGTAATAGTAGTAGTATCAGTAGTAGTTGTAGTATCAGCAGTAGCATCAGTAGTAGTAGCAGTAGCAGCAGTAGTATCATTAGTAGTAGTAGTAGTGGTAGTAGTATCAGTAGTAGTAGTAGTATCAGTAGTAGTAGTATCAGTTGTAGTAGTAGTAGTAGTAAGAGTAGTATCTGTTGTAGTTGTAGTATTAATATCAGTTGTATCAGAAGAATTAGAAGGAATTTGAAAAATTTGAAGAATTTGAAAAATTTGAAGAATTTGAAGTATTTGAAGTATTTGAAAAATTTGAAAAAATTTGAAAAATATGAAAAAAATTGAAAAATCTGAAAGATTTGAACCATTTGAACAATTTGAACAATAAGAATGATTAAAAGAATTTGAAGGAATTTGAAGGAATATGAAAAATTTGAAGAATTTGAAGGAATTTGCATTCATTTCAATGGGAAAAAAGTACGCACAAAAAGTACAAATATTTTAAAAAGTATTAAAGTTAGAATAATGATGAGATATAGCAGGAATGTCGGGAAGGAGCTGAACGTTTTGACACCAAAATTGTTGAAATCGGTTGAAGTATGTGGGAGTAGTTACACGCCGACGGAATAATAATAATAATAATAATAATAACTAGAAAAAGCTGTTCCTACGCAACAGCGAGTGAGAATGCTAATCTGCAGAATGCTTTGAGGAGAAGATGCAGAAGATCCATGCAGAAGAGAAAAAAAAGCTGAAAAAATTTGAACAATTTGAACAATTTGAAGTAATTTGTAGTAGTAGTAGTAGTAGTAGTAGTAGTACTAGTATCAGTAGTAGTAGTAGTAGTAGTAGTACTAGTATCAGTAGTAGTAGTAGTAGTAGTATCAGTAGTATCAGTAGTAGCAGTAGTAGTAGTATTAGTTTTTTAAGAATTTGAAGGAATTTGAAGAATTTGAAGGAATTTGTAGTAGTAGTAGTAGTAGTAGTAGTAGTAGTACTAGTAGTTGTAGTAGTTGTATTAGTAGTAGTAATAGTAGTAGTATCAGTAGTAGTAGTATCAGTAGTAGTAGTAGTATCGGTTTTTAAAGAATTTGAAGGAATTTGTAGTAGTAGTAGTAGTATTAGTAGTAGTAGTATCAGTATTACTAGTAGTAGTAATAGTTGTATTAGTAGTAGTAATAGTAGTAGTAGCAGTAGTAGTTGTTGTAGTAGCAGTAGTAGTAGCAGTAGCAGCAGTAGTATCATTAGTAGTAATAGTAGTAGTAGTAGTATCAGTAGTAGTAGTAGTATCAGTAGTAGTAGTAGTAGTATCAGTAGTAGTAGTAGAAGTATCAGTAGTAGTAGGAGTAGTATCAGTAGTAGTAGTAGTATCAGTTTTTAAAGAATTTGAAGGAATTTGAAGAATTTGAAGGAATTTGTAGTAGTAGTAGTAGTAGTAGTAGTATCAGTAGTACTAGTACTAATAGTAGTAGTAATAGTAGTAGTATCAGTAGTAATTCTTGTAGTATCAGCAGTAGCATCAGTAGTAGTAGCAGAAGCAGCAGTAGTATCATTAGTAGTAGTAGAAGTGGTAGTAGTATCAGTAGTAGTAGTATCAGTTGTAGTAGTAGTATTAGTACTAGGAGTAGTATCTGTTGTAGTAGTAGTATTAATATCAGTTGTATCAGAAGAATTAGAAGGAATTTGAAAGATTTGAAGAATTTGAAAAATTTGAAGAATTTGAAGTATTTGAAGTATTTGAAAAATTTGAAAAAATTTGAAAAATATGAAAAAATTTGAAAAATCTGTATAGCATTCTCACTGATAATAAAGAAAAACAGGAAAACAATAAGTGAGAATGCTGTATAGCATTCTCACTGATAATAAAGAAAAACAGGAAAACAATAAGTGAGAATGCTGTATAGCATTCTCACTGATAATAATAACTAGAAAAAGCTGTTCCTGCATAACAGCGAGTGAGAATGCTAATCTGCAGAATGATTTCAAGAGAAGATGCAGAAGTTTCATGCAGAAGAGAAAAAATAGCTGAAAAACATTGAAGAATTTGAAAAATTTGAAGTAATTTGTAGTAGTAGTAGTAGTAGTAGTATCAGTAGTACTAGTAGTAGTAGTAGTAGTAGTAGTATCAGTAGTACTAGTAGTAGTAGTATCAGTAGTAGCAGTAGTAGCAGTAGTAGTAGTAGTATCAGTAGTAGTAGTATCAGTTTTTAAAGAATTTGAAGGAATTTGAAGAATTTGAAGGAATTTTATAGTAGTAGTAGTAGTAGTATCAGTAGTACTAGTAGTAGTAGTAGTTGTATTATTAGTAGTAATAGTAGTAGTATCAGTAGTAGTAGTAGTAGTAGTAGTAGTAGTATCAGTAGTAGTAGTAGTATCGGTTTTTAAAGAATTTGAAGGAATTTGAAGGAATTTGTAGTAGTAGTAGTAGTAGTAGTAGTAGTACTATCAGTAGTACTAGTAGTAGTAGTAGTAGTAGTTGTATTAGTAGTAGTAATAGTAGTAGTATCAGTAGTAGTAGTAGTAGTAGTAGTAGTAGTAGTATCAGATTTTAAAGAATTTAAAGGAATGTGTAGTAGTAGTAGTAGTACTAGTAGTAGTAGTTGTTGTATTAGTAGTAGTAATAGTAGTAGTAGCAGTAGTAGTTGTTGTAGTAGCAGTAGCAGCAGTAGTATCATTAGTAGTGGTAGTAGTAGTAGTAGTAGTAGTAGTAGTATCAGTAGTAGTGGTAGTTTCAGTAGTAGTGGTAGTTTCAGTAGTAGTAGTAGACGTATCAGCAGTAGTAGAAGTAGTATCAATAGTAGTAGTAGTAGAAGTATCAGTAGTAGTAGTAGTAGTATCAGTTTTTAAAGAATTTGAAGGAATTTGAAGGAATTTGTAGTAGTAGTAGTAGTTGTAGTAGTAGTATCAGTAGTACTACTAGTAGTAGTAGTAGTAGTAGTAGTAGTAGTAGTATCAGTAGTACTAGTAGTAGTAGTAGTTGTATTAGTAGTAGTAATAGTAGTAGTAGCAGTAGTAGTTGTTGTAGTAGCAGTAGCAGCAGTAGTATCATTAGTAGTAGTAGTAGTAGTAGTAGTAGTAGTAGTATCAGTAGTAGTGGTAGTTTCAGTAGTAGTGGTAGTTTCAGTAGTAGTAGTAGACGTATCAGCAGTAGTAGAAGTAGTATCAATAGTAGTAGTAGTAGAAGTATCAGTAGTAGTAGTAGTAGTATCAGTTTTTAAAGAATTTGAAGGAATTTGTAGTAGTAGTAGTAGTTGTAGTAGTAGTATCAGTAGTACTACTAGTAGTAGTAGTAGTAGTAGTAGTAGTAGTAGTATCAGTAGTACTAGTAGTAGTAGTAGTTGTATTAGTAGTAGTAATAGTAGTAGCATCAATAGTAGTATTTAAGATTGGCCTACAGATGACATCCTCTCCACATACCCACAGCTCTGTGACTAAACCAGCATCTTCCAAAGGCTGCAGAGCCCCAGATCCTCCTCTACGTATCACGGAACATGCCTGTCCTCAAGACCTTCAGATTACTTCGCTGTGATGCACAGCGGGCCCTCGCTGCACGTTTATCAGACATGACAGTTTCCAGAATCAGCTTGGGTCTTTTGCCGGGGATTATGGAATATCTGTGATGATACGGTGCAGAAACAGAAAAACAAAAGGATAAACAGGAACAAATACTTAAAAGTCATAAACTGTCAGATGTAACCTGCCACAGAGACATCATCAACCACCAAATCATATAAACTAGGTTTATTAAACATTAGATCTCTGTCAGGAAAATCCCTTTTAATTAATGACTTTATTATTGACAACAATCTTGATGTTATGTTTTTAACAGAAACATGGTTACATGAATCTAACGAAGCAGCTATTCTATTAGAGACGACTCCACCAAACTACAATTTTCTTTGTGAGAGCAGACAGCAAAGGAAAGGTGGAGGAGTGGCAACATTGTTTAATGATTCACTAAAGTGTAAAAAGGTGTTTTGGGGAAAATTTGACTCTTTTGAACATTTGGCTCTCCAGGTAAAGAACCCGGTACGAACTATGTTTCTGAATGTTTACAGGCCTCCTAAGTCCACACCAAACTTTTTTAATGATTTTAGTGACCTGCTGTCTGTGATATGTGTTGATTATGACTGTTTAATTATTGTGGGAGACTTCAACTTTCACGTTGACAACCCTGAAGACAGAAGTGCAAAAGAACTGTGTGACACACTTAGAAACTTTGGTTTAACTCAGCATGTTAAACAGCCAACACACAAGCAGGGACATATTTTAGACTTGATCATCACTAAAGGTCTAAACATTTCACAGGTCAATGTAACTGATGTTGCCTTATCCGATCACTTCTCCGTTACGTTTGAATGTATCATTACCAGTGACTCATTTAGCCAAAGGGACATCGTAAGAAAACGCACCTTTAAGGACAATGCCACAGAAACTTTCATTCAAGCTTACTCTGCTACATCAACCTTGGGCTGCAATTAAGTAGATGAGCTAGTAGATAACTTTCAGTCTAAAGTCTCAGACATCATTAACTGCATTGCTCCAGTCAAAGTGAAAGTTTTTTCCGGGAAGAAAAAATCTCCTTGGAGAAATGCTCCAGCAGTTAGAACTGAAAAAAGGGAATGTAGGAAAGCTGAACGCAGGTGGAGAAAGAACAGACTCCAGGTTCACTATGACATCTATAAAGAGAGACTTTACAGATATAACTTACAACTGAAAAACGCAAGAGAATCTTTCTTCTCAGAGATCATCAAGAAAAACATTAACAATGCTCGTGTCTTATTTGCCACAGTCGACAGATTAACAAATCCTCCTGTGTCAGTGGCTTCTGAACTCCACTCCACCAGGGCCTGCAACGAACTTGCTAACTTTTTTACTGAAAAAATCCAAAAGATTAGAGGATCTGTTTGTACATCCATACTAAGTTCAGTACCAAAGTTGTCTCCTACCAGAATTGATTTTGACCAAATGTCCCAATTCAGCCAAATAAACTCCAAAAGCTTAGAGCAGATCATTCAGCAGTTAAGTTCCTCCTCAAGCTGCCTTGATGTTCTCCCCACAGCTTTCTTTAAAAAAGTTTTGCCTGTCATGGCGTCTGAGTTGACTCAGATAATAAACACGTCCCTTCTGTCAGGTGTTTTCCCCCAGTCCCTAAAAACAGCAATTATCAAACCACTGCTGAAAAAGAACAATTTAGACAAACTTCTACTCCAGAACTACAGGCCCATCTCAAACCGCCCCTTTATCAGTAAGATAATTGAAAAAGCTGTGTTTCAACAATTAAACACCTTCTTAACAACGACCAGCCGCTTTGACGTTTTCCAGTCTGGCTTCCGTGCTCACCACAGTACAGAGACCGCCCTTATCAAGGTGTTTAATGACATCCATATAAATACAGACTGTGGAAAAACCACCGTGCTGGTACTATTGGACCTTAGTGCAGCATTTGATACTGTTGATCACTCCATTCTGTTAGACCGTCTGGAAAACTGGGTCGGCCTCTCTGGTACAGCACTCCACTGGTTTAAATCCTACTTAAAGGACAGGGAATTTTTTGTATCAGTAGGTAATTTTACATCAGAGATGACAAAAATCACATGTGGGGTTCCCCAAGGGTCCATCCTGGGTCCCCTCCTATTCAATATCTACATGCTCCCTTTAGCCCAGATCATAAAAAACAACAACATCAGCTACCATAACTATAGAGACGACACACAGCTTTACATCACCATGTCACCAGGTGACTATGAACCCATTCAAGCACTGAGTAAATGCCTTGAAGAAATCAATACGTGGATGTGCCAAAATTTTCTTCAACTGAATAAAAACAAAACTGAAGTAATAAAATTTGGACCAATAGAGGAGAGATCAAAAGTTAACACACAGCTTCAGCTGCTTCAGCAAGGAACCACTGATCAGGCCCGAAATCTGGGAGTAGTGATGGACTCAGACCTGAACCTCCAAAAGCATCTAAAGACAGTTACAAGGTCGGCTTTCTATCACCTGAGGAACATTTCTAGGATTAAAGGACTAATGTCTCAGCAGGATCTGGAAAAACTAATCCATGCATTTATTTTTAGTCGAATTGATTACTGCAACGGTGTTTTCACAGGTCTTCCTAAAAAGTGGATCAGACAGCTGCAGCTGATCCAGAACGCTGCTGCCCGTGTCCTCACTAAGACTAAGAAAGTAGAGCACATCACCCCAGTTCTAAAGTCCTTACACTGGCTCCCTGTATCTCAGAGAATAGACTTTAAAATACTTCTGTTAGTCTATAAATCCCTGAATGGCTTAGCACCTAAATACATCACAGACTTGTTATCAGTGTATCAACCCTCCAGGCCATTAAGGTCTTCTGGCTCCAGCCTACTCTGCATACCTACAACCAGAACTAAACACGGAGAAGCAGCATTTAGTTCCTATGCTCCACTTATCTGGAACAAACTTCCAGAAAACTGTAAAAGTGCGGAAAGCCTGAGTTCCTTTAAATCAAGATTTACACATTTGTTTAAAATTGCCTTTGACTGTTCTAGTTAAACAGTTTTACTGTTTTTAATGTTCTTTTTTGTTACTACATTCTATCCCTACTTGCTTTTATTCTATTTTCTATCTACATTTTATTATTTTGCTATATCTTAATCATGTAAAGCACTTTGTATTGTCTTGTACTGAATTCTGCTATATAAATAAATTTGCCTTGCCTTGCCTTGCCTTGCCTAGTAGTAGTAGTAGTAGTAGTAGTATCAGTAGTAGTAGTAGTAGTAGTAGTAGTATCAGTAGTAGTAGTAGTAGTAGGAGTAGTATCTGTTGTAGTAGTAGTATTAATATCAGTTGTATCAGAAGAACTAGTAGGAATTTGAAGAATTTGGAAAATTTGAAGAATTTGAAGTAAGTATTTGAAAAATTTGAAAAAATGTGAAAAATTTGAAAAAAATTGAAAAATTTGAAAGATTTGAACCATTTGAACCATTTGAACAATTTGAACAATAAGAACGATTACAAGAATTTGAAGGAATTTGAAGTAATATAAAAAAATTGAAGAATTTGAAGGAATTTGCATTCATTTCAATGGGAGCAAAAAACGCACAAAAAGTACAAATACTTTAAAAAGTATAAAAGGTACCATAACCATGAGATATAGCAGTAATGTCGAGAATGAGACGAACGTTTTGGTACGAAAATCGTTGAAATCGGTTGAAGTATGCAGGAGTAGTTAGACGCACAAAAACGTACGGAATAATAATAATAATAACTAGAAAAAGCTGTTCCTACGCAACAGCGAGTGAGAATGCTAATCTGCAGAATGATTTGAGGAGAAGATGCAGAAGATCCATGCAGAATAGAAAAGATAGCTCAAAAACATTGAAGAATTTGAAAAATTTGAAGAATTTGAACAATTTGAAGTAATTTGTAGTAGTAGTAGTAGTAGTATCAGTAGTAGTAGTAGTAGTAGTATCAGTAGTAGTAGTAGTATCAGTTGTATCAGTAGTAGCAGTAGTAGTAGTATCAGTTTTTAAAGAATTTTAAGGAATTTGAAGGAATTTGAAGAATTTGAAGGAATTTTTAGTAGTAGTAGTAGTAGTATCAGTAGTACTAGTAGTAGTAGTACTTGTATTATTAGTAGTAATAGTAGTAGTATCAGTAGTAGTAGTAGTATCAGTAGTAGTAATAGTATCCGTTTTTAAAGAATTTGAAGGAATTTGTAGTAGTACTAGTAGTAATAGTAGTAGTAGTAGTTGTATTAGTAGTAGTAATAGTAGTAGTAGCAGTAGTAGTTGTAGTATCAGCAGTAGCATCAATAGTAGTAGCAGTAGCAGCAGTAGTATCAGTAGTATCAGTAGTAGTAGTAGTAGTAGTAGTAGTAGTATCAGTAGTAGTAGTAGTAGTAGTAGTATCAGTAGTACTAGTAGTAGTAGTTGTTGTTGTATTATTAGTAGTAATAGTAGTAGTGTCAGTAGTAGTAGTAGTAGTAGTATCAGTAGTAGTAGTAGTATCAGTTTTTAAAGAATTTGAAGGAATTTGTAGTAGTAGTAGTAGTAGTAGTAGTATCAGTAGTATCAGTAGTACTAGTTGTTGTATTAGTAGTAGTAATAGTAGTAGTATCAGTAGTAGTAGTAGTAGTAGTATCAGTAGTAGTGGTAGTATCAGTTTTTAAAGAATTTGAAGGAATTTGTAGTAGTAGTAGTAGTAGTATTAGTAGTAGTATCAGTAGTACTAGTAGTGGTATTAGTAGTAGTAATAGTAGTAGTAGCAGTAGTAGTTGTTGTAGTAGCAGTAGTAGTAGCAGTAGCAGAAGTAGTATCATTAGTAGTAGTAGTAGTAGTAGTATCAGTAGTAGTAGTAGTATCAGTAGTAGTAGTAGTAGTAGTAGTATCAGTAGTAGTAGTAGAAGTATCAGTAGGAGTAGTATCAGTAGTAGTAGTAGTAGTAGTAACAGTTTTTAAAGAATTTGAAGGAATTTGAAGAATTTAAAGGAATTTGTAGTAGTAGTAGTAGTAGTAGTAGTATCAGTAGTACTAGTAGTAGTAGTAGTAGTAGTAGCAATAGTAGTAGTATCAGTAGTAGTTGTTGTAGTAGTATCAGCAGTAGCATCAGTAGTAGTAGCAGTAGCAGCAATAGTATCATTAGTAGTAGAAGTAGTGGTAGTAGTATCAGTAGTAGTAGTAGTAGTAGTAGTATCAGTAGTAGTAGTAGTTGTAGTAGTAGTAGTAGTACAAGTAGTAGTAGTAGGAGTAGTATCTGTTGTAGTAGTAGTATTAATATCAGTTGTATCAGAAGAACTAGAAGGAATTTGAAGAATTTGAAAAATTTGAAGAATTTGAAGTATTTGAAGTATTCGAAAAAATTGAAAAAATCTGAAAAATTTGAAAAAATTTGAAAAATTTGAAAGATTTGAACCATTTGAACCATTTGAACAATTTGAACATTAAGAACGATTACAAGAATTTGAAGGAATTTGAAGGAATATGAAAAATTTGAAGAATTTGAAGGAATTTGCATTCATTTCAATGGGAACAAAAAACGCACAAAAAGTACAAATACTTTAAAAAGTATAAAAGGTACCATAACCATGAGATATAGCAGTAATGTCGAGAACGAGCCGAACGTTTTGGTACGAAAATCGTTGAAATCGGTTGAAGTATGAAGGAGTAGTTAGATGCACAAAAACGTACGGAATAATAATAATAATAATAATAATAATAATAATAATAATAATAATAATAAAGAAAAACAGGAAAACAATAAGTGAGAATGCTGTATAGCATTCTCACTGATAATAATAATAACTAGAAAAGGCTGTTCCTGCGAAACAGCAGTGAGAATGCCTTACTGCAGAATGATTTGAGCAGAAGATGCAGAAGATTCCTGCAGAAGTGAAAAACTAGCTGAAATGAAATAAAATAACCAATTTTAACATGAAAAACAGCTGAAGGATTAGAAAAATGGTATGAAAAAACTGAACTAGTTGAAGTTAGTTGAAGGACATTTGAAACTTAGTATTAGTAGTAGTACTATAAGTAGTAGTAGTTGTAGCATCAGTATTAGTAGTAGCAGTAGTATCAGTAGTAGTAGTAGTAGTAGTAGTAGTAGTATCAGTAGTACTATCAGTAGTAATGAAAAACAGCTGGATTAGAAGAATGTTATGAAAAAACTGAACTAGTTGAAGATAGTTGAAAGATATTTGAAAGTTAGTATTAGTAGTAGTACTATAAGTAGTAGTAGTAGTAGTAGCAGTATTACTAGCAGTAGTATCAGTAGTACTATCAGTAGTAATGAAAAACCGCTGAAGGATTCGAAAAATGTTATGAAAAAAATGAAGAAGTTTAAGATAGTTGAAGGATATTTGAAAATTTGTATTAGTAGTAGTACTATAAATAGTAGTAGTAGTAGTAGCAGTATTAGTAGTAGCAGTAGTTTCAGTAGTAGTATTGGTATCAGTAGTAGTAGTAGTAGTATCAGTAGTACTATCAGTAGTAATGAAAAACTACTGAAGGATTAGAAGAATGTTATGAAAAAACTGAAGTTGAAGATAGTTGAAGGATATTTGAAAGTTAGTATTAGTAGTAGTACTATCAGTAGTAGTACTTGTAGTATCAGTAGTAGTAGTAGTAGCAGCAGTAGTATCATTAGTAGTAGTAGTATCAGTAGTAGTATCAGGATTATTGGTTTTTAAAGAATTTAAAGGAATTTGAAGAATTTGAAAAAAATAAAGAATTTGAGGGACTTTGTAGTAGTAGTAGTAGTAGTAGTAGTATCAGCAGTAGTAGTAGTAGTAGTCTCAGTAGTAGTAGTAGTATCATTAGTGTCACGATTTGGGTTTTGTCTTGGTTTATGTTATCAGATTTATTAGTTAAGTTTCTGCTTTTGGGGTCTTGTTTGGTTTTGTTTTAGACATGTTGTTCTGTTTAGGTTACCTGTTTTCCACCTGTCACTTTATCAGTTCTGTTTGGTCTCCCCTCAGCAATCTGTCAGCTTTCTTGCCTTGATTAGATCCACCTGCTCACTTATAATTAGTCTTCACTCCTGTTCACCTGTTCACTCCCCTATATAGTCCTGCCACAAACCTCTGCAATCTGCCAGATCATTAACGAGCCACGGTGAGTTTAGTTCCAGCATTCTTTATTCTGATTGACCTGTTGACGATAACCCGAGAGCCTTTTTGATTCTGAGCCAGCCTGTTCCCTGATCTGTTTTTCCTGCCCTGTCTGACTGATTTACCGGTTTACCGACTAGTTTCTGTCCTATGGTTATCCGTGCTTGCTTTGCCCTGTCTGTACCTCTGCCTATTTTGGACTGCTTTTTGTGTACCGGATTTTGGACTGCCCTTTTGACTATTGAGCCCGCCTGTTCCTGTTTTCATTATTAAAATCCTGTTTTTTGCCTTAACCTCACTTGTTGGGTTTGAATACTGGGTTTGCCTGATTCACGATCATAACAGAATGATCTGGCCCACTAAAACCTATCGCCCAACAAGTTTTTAGAGGTTTTTTTTTTTTTTCCCCTCCACACGCTATGGCTTGGGAGGGTTCCAGATTGGCGTTCTGTCCCCCTGGTATCGGTCCCAGACGCCATCTCTCCAGCAGTCGCAGCAGCAGTAACCCGCTGCCTGCTCCGAGTTTACGATTGGGAGGGCTCTTTGTCACAAATTCAGATTCAACTCAGAATAGAAGGGATCACTCACCCAGCGACACCGCTGTCGGCTCTGCCCATGGGTTTTATCCAGAACCAACTTTGTTTATGGAGGTCGAAGCGGAGGTGGTGCGGGATCTTCGCCCGGATCTTTTTTTCTCTCTCCCTCCAGAGGAGGAGATGCAGGGAACGATGTGGGCTCCACCGATCCCGGCTCTACCGACAGGATCAAACCTCCAGCAAGTCCTGCCGTCCCGCCGTCGGAGGAGGGGACGGAAACCTGTGGGTCGCTCCTTCACCCGTTCTGTTCGGCCGACAGGCGAGTCAGTACCGCGCCCGTCCGTTGCCACTTCCTGCCCAGTGGATCGGAGTCCGGTGCTTCCCAGAGCTGAGCAGCCCACAGCGCCTCCTGTTGGCGCCCGTGATGCTGAGGATCTGGCTCTGGAGGACCAGTTAAGAGCTTTTGCCCCTATTATTAAAGACCTTAGGGAGGTTCTTTTCTGCCAGTATTCAGAGGAGCTGGAGGCAAAATTAAAGGAGGTCGAGGGGCACTATAGAGCGGCTCTCCAAGGTTTCTATAGTGGACTCAATCCTGTCCCCAAGGGTCCAGCCGACGCCCCGGCACCTGCACCTGTCCCAGAGGACCCGCCTCCTACCTCAGCTCCAGTGCCGGCCTCCGGCAGCTATAAGGCAGCACTGTCTGCGCAGCCGGCCCAAGACGCTGCAACCCCGGAGGCTCCGCAGCCGGCCCAAGACGCTGCAACCCCGGAGGCTCCGCAGCCGGCCCGAGACGCTGCAACCCCGGAGGCTCCGCAGCCGGTCCGAGACGCTGCAACCCCGGAGGGTCCGCAGCCGGCCCGAGACGCTGCAACCCAGGAGGGTCCGCAGCCGGCCCGAGACGCTGCAACCCAGGAGGGTCCGCAGCCGGCCCGAGACGCTGCAACCCAGGAGGGTCCGCCGCCAGTCTGCGACGTGGGAACCCAGGAGGGTCCGCCGCCAGTCTGCGACGTGGGAACCCAGGAGGGTCCGCCGCCAGTCTGCGACGTGGGAACCCAGGAGGGTCCGCCGCCAGTATGCGACGTGGGAACCCAGGAGGGTCTACCACAGGCCCACGATGAGGGGGTTCAGACGAGCCCTCTTTCAGGCCGCAACTCGGGGGCTCATCGGGACACTGGGCGCCGTGGCCCTCGCCCAGACGACAAGCGGCGCCGTGGCCCTCGCCCAGACGACAAGCGGCGCCGTGGCCCTCGCCCAGACGACAAGCGGCGCCGTGGCCCTCGCCCAGACGACAAGCGGCGTCGTGGCCCTCGCCCGAACGACAAGCTCCGTCGGGGGCCTCGCCGAGAAGACAAGCACCCAGAGCCCCATGGAGACTTAGAGGCCCCTGGACCTCTTCGGAAGCTCTTACCCCCTCATCTTTGGCTTGACAGCCAATTTCCCAAGTGGCTGACCAAACTGTCTTTGTCGGAGGTTCTGGAAGGGTTATTGATGAGGTTCTGGGTGTTAAAGGGTCTGGGAGCATCTGATGTCTGTAGTCCGGGGCCTTCTGAACCTGTAGCCTGTAGCCAGGCCCAGTCTGAACCTGTAGCCTGTAGCCAGGCCCCGTCTGAACCTGTAGCCTGTAGCCAGGCCCTGTCTGAACCTGTAGCCTGTAGCCAGGTCCCGTCTGAACCTGTAGCCTGTAGCCAGGCCCCGTCTGAACCTGTAGCCTGTAGCCAGGCCCTGTCTGAACCTGTAGCCTGTAGCCAGGTCCCGTCTGAACCTGTAGCCTGTAGCCAGGCCCCGTCTGAACCTGTAGCCTGTAGCCAGGGGCCGTCTGAACCTGAAGCCAGTAGCCAGGGGCCGACTGAACCTGAAGCCAGTAGCCAGGGGCCGACTGAACCTGAAGCCAGTAGCCAGGGGCCGACTGAACCTGAACTCTGTAGCCAGGCTCCTCCTGAACTCTGTAGCCAGGCTCCTCCTGAACTCTGTAGCCAGGCTCCTCCTGAACTCTGTAGCCAGGCTCCTCCTGAACTCTGTAGCCAGACACCTCCTGAACTCTGTAGCCAGGCTCCTCCTGAACTCTGTAGCCAGGCTCCTCCTGAACTCTGTAGCCAAGCGCCTCCTGAACTCTGTAGCCAGGCGCCTCCTGAACTCTGTAGCCAGACGCCTCCTGAACTCTTTAACCAGGCCTCTCTTCTAGCTCTTAGTCCGGCGTTGTCTCCAGCCTTTAGTCCGGCGGCAGGTTCTGTTCTTTCTCTCTCCAGACGTCGGTTCCTGAGGGTCCGGTTCTACCGACGGTCCCCGAGGTTGCTGCTCGGCCGCCGGCCTATGAGAGACCTGCTCCGCCGCCGGCCTATGAGAGACCTGCTCCGCCACCGGCCGCCGGACATCGTTGCTAACCGGGGCCGTCCTTCAGGACACCCGCCGGATTACCTGTCTCACAGAGGTCGTCCGCCGGAGAACCTGACACGCCTAGGACGTCCGCCGGAGAACCTGACACGCCGAGGACGTCCGCCGGAGAACCTGACACGCCGAGGACGTCCGCCGGAGAACCTGACACGCCGAGGACGTCCGCCGGAGAACCTGACACGCCGAGACCGTCCTTCGGGACATCCGCCGGACAACCTGACACGCCGAGGCCGTCCTTCGGGACGTCCGCCGAACAACCTGACACACCGAGGCCGTCCTTCGGGACGTCCGCCGGACAACCTGACTCGTCGGGGCCGTCCTCCTGGACGACCGCCTGAGAACCTGACTCGTCGTGGCCGTCCTCCTGGACGACCGCCTGAGAACCTGACTCGTCGGGGCCGTCCTCCTGGACGACCGCCTGAGAACCTGACTCGTCGGGGCCGTCCTCCTGGACGACCGCCTGAGAACCTGACTCGTCGGGGCCGTCCTCCTGGACGACCGCCTGAGAACCTGACTCGTCGGGGCCGTCCTCCTGGACGCCCGCCTGAGAACTTGACTCGTCTTGTTTTGTTTGAGTTTTTATTTGGACATTTATTTGATTCTAGCCCTCCGTCCTGTACCTCCCTCCACCCACCCGAGCTAGTCTGTTTTGTTTCTGAGGCCGTCTGGAATCCGGCCTTGAGGAGGGGGTTCTGTCACGATTTGGGTTTTGTCTTGGTTTATGTTATCAGATTTATTAGTTAAGTTTCTGCTTTTGGGGTCTTGTTTGGTTTTGTTTTAGACATGTTGTTCTGTTTAGGTTACCTGTTTTCCACCTGTCACTTTATCAGTTCTGTTTGGTCTCCCCTCAGCAATCTGTCAGCTTTCTTGCCTTGATTAGATCCACCTGCTCACTTATAATTAGTCTTCACTCCTGTTCACCTGTTCACTCCCCTATATAGTCCTGCCACAAACCTCTGCAATCTGCCAGATCATTAACGAGCCACGGTGAGTTTAGTTCCAGCATTCTTTATTCTGATTGACCTGTTGACGATAACCCGAGAGCCTTTTTGATTCTGAGCCAGCCTGTTCCCTGATCTGTTTTTCCTGCCCTGTCTGACTGATTTACCGGTTTACCGACTAGTTTCTGTCCTATGGTTATCCGTGCTTGCTTTGCCCTGTCTGTACCTCTGCCTATTTTGGACTGCTTTTTGTGTACCGGATTTTGGACTGCCCTTTTGACTATTGAGCCCGCCTGTTCCTGTTTTCATTATTAAAATCCTGTTTTTTGCCTTAACCTCACTTGTTGGGTTTGAATACTGGGTTTGCCTGATTCACGATCATAACAATTAGTAGTAGTAGCAGTAGTATCAGTAGTAGTAGTAGCAGTAGTAGTAGTAGCAGCAGCAGTAGTAGTAGCAGTAGTAGTAGCAGTAGTATCAGTAGTATCAGTAGTAGTAGTAGTAGTAGTAGTAATAGTAGCAGTAGTAGCAGTAGTAGTAGTGGTAGTAGTAGTAGCAGTAGTAGTAGTGGTGGTAGCAGTAGTAGTAGTATCAGTAGTTGTATCAGTAGTAGTAGTAGTAGTATCAGTAGTTGTATCAGTAGTAGTAGTAGTAGTAGTAGTATCAGTAGTAGTTGTAGTAGTATCAGTAGTAGTAGCAGTAGTATCATTAGTAGTAGCAGTAGTTGTATCAGTAGTAGTAGTATCAGTAGTATCAGTAGTAGTAGTAGTAGTAGTAGTAACTATGTGAAATCCAAAAAGTGACAGAAAAATGACACATGCCTGATAATCACTGGAAAATTAAAAAATATTAAGAGGACGTGACTGTGCGAATTTCAGATTCCTACATTAATCATAGCCACTGCAGCGGATGTCGAAAGTTGCCATTCTATCTCTATGGAGCCTGTCCCTCTGGCCCTCAGAGTTCCATCGTCATGGAAACTCGCTCACACCTGCAGCGGGCCAGTCTACTAAAGTACAGACACTTTGCTCAAAATAAGTCCCATTGGATTATAATGGAGAACTTTGCCTCGCACAACACTTTATATCTCCTGATCCGTAAATGGTAGAGACGTAATTTTTTCAGCGTTTATTTCTTAACGGATAGGGTAAGAAGATAAGCTATCGGATTCTGCTGGAAAAAGTTTAATAAAGGCGTAAAAAATTATGATATAAAGGGGATTTTTAGGAAATTTCAGAAATCCTCTAAAAAGGTTCCCGAACAAATCGCTGTAGCTGAAAAAGTATAAGAGATATCAAAATAATTCTTTCACTGTGAGTATCAGCAGGCTTTTGAGAACTATGGAGCCCATTTTTATGTTTGTACAAAAATCAGTGTAGGCACAGCAACGATGTAAAAAAGTGGATGATGTGGAAGAATGAAGCTCCAAAGCGTTTTCGGGATGTTGCACATTCGCTACTCCCGAACAAATTTTTCCTGCGGCAAAACCGTAACAGCTATCGACAAAATTATTTTTTTATGAGTGCCAGAAGGGTCTGCACATGAATGTGTGAAAGTCTCATGCCTGTACATCAAACGGTTTAGGAGTAACGACGATGTAGAAAAGTGCCTCATTTGGCGGGATGGAAGTTTGATCCTGTTTTAGCATTTTTCCAAAACACTACTCCCGAACAGATTGTTACTGCGGCAAAACCGTAACATTTATCGACAAAATTCCTTTTATGTGAGCGCAAGAAGGGTCTGGACATGAATGTGTGAAAGTCTCATGCCTGTACATAAAACGGTTTAGGAGTAGCGACGATGTGAAAACATGTGTCGCTTGGAAATGTCAGGTGTGATTTTTCACCACCCCTCCATAGAAAATCAATGGAGAGCTTTCCGGCTTCGTGGTGCTCTGGGGTGATTTGCGAAAAATCTCTAAATCCCACACCAATGATGGTTACATTTCCAGAATCCAGACAAAAATTCCTACGTTTTGATGTATAATTTATCTGAATAGACTGAAAATTGAGTGAGTAGGAAGAAGTTGTTCAGAGAAGGAAAATCTATAGAATCGTTAGAGTGGCCACTCTAAACGAACTCCCTAGCAACCATAGCAACGCATTCATTTCTCTGAAATTCTTGAAAAGGCAAAATTATTTTAAGGAGGTACTATATGAAAATGGTGAAAGATATGAAAAAGCTGAAGTAGCTGAAGATAGCTGAAGGTTATTTGAACATTTTAAAAGTTGAATGGCGTTTCTAGCTGAAAGTAGGGTGAAGCAGTAAGCTGTCAAAAAGCTGAAAAATTTGAAGAATTTGAAGGATTCTCCATTCATTTTCAATGAGAGCAAAAAACTCACAAAAAGTTTAATATTTTAAATATTATAAAAGTTATAATTACCAAAAGACATAGCAGTAATGTCGTGAACGAGCTGAACGTTTTGATACGAAAATTGTTTAAATCGGTTGAAGTATGCAGGAGTAGTTAGATGCCGAAAAACGTACGGAATAATATTCAAAGACCTGAAGGAACTTAATAAGTGAGAATGCTGTATAGCATTCTCACTTGATAAAGAAAAACAGGAAAACAATAAGTGAGAATGCTGTAAAGCATTCTCACTGATAATTATAATAATAATAATAAAGAAAAACAGGAAAACAATAAGTGAGAATGCTGTATAACATTCTCACTGACTAATTACAAGAAGAGTGTTGGTGGAGCAGAGCAGCTTCAGAGGTGCGTTAGAGTAGAACGGGTGCTGTAAAACGACCTGATGGTGTGTCCTCCAGGATTAAAACAGGAACTTTTTCTGAAGCACCTGGAGGAGAACATCTGGGGTTATAGAGGTTACAGCAATGTCGTGTGTAAAGTAGTGTGTGTGCGATGTGTGGTCATTTTAATCCAAGGAAGATTCGGACATCGTTATAGGAAAAAATGTACTTTGACTTCAAAACCACAATTAACTAACTTTTGATTCCACAGACACGGTGATCCACATCCGAGGTTTAAAGTGTTTGTGTGTGCGTGCGTGGATTCTTTTACAGGACGACCAGAGGCCTGTGAAAGGAGAGAACTATTACATTTCTAAAATAGGTTTCCTGACAGGATGAAGATGGAACAATGGAAGGTGGTAAGGATTAATTAGTATCTGAAAAAATAATTGGCTGAAATCTGTGCACAGACTAAATTGACATTGGGTAAAGTTTTGATGTTTGTTTCTTGTTGGAGTGTTCAGTTAATTTCATTACAGGATGCATTCTCTGACTGGAAGGAGTTTTTCGGGGTGTGACGTCAACCTCCCGGGATTCACAGGTAGCACACGAAATTTGACATCTAAAGACTGTTGTGTAGTTTCAGATAATATTGGAGATTCCTAAGGAATGGAAAGGAGGGTCCACCAACCCCCAGACCTTGGCTGAGTGCGCGCTAAAGTCAACGAAGAACAGAGGTGGGGGTTGTGATTTAGGGTGCTCTGACCAGAGTGCGGAGCCATGAGGTCCTACCACAGGGTGCCAAAGGAAACACCGAGACCAGTGCAGAACCAGAGGGGGAACTCCAGACAGTCATCAAAAGAAAGTGGTCAGAACCAAGGTGGACCGGCCCGTACCAGATGGTGGAACGCACTTCGCACGCAGTCAGGCTCAAAGGAAAAGGCGACACCTGGTATCATTGGAGTCAGTGTACAGCCACTGAGGAACCTCAGCGCTCTCAAACATCAGGTGCGCCACGATTTACAGGATAACACCACAACCCAGTGAAAGGGAGCCTACCGGTGAATCCTCTACTCAACCACGGTCATAATAAAACCCGTAGAGAGATTCAGTGAGCTTAAGCTCATTCACAGAAATTGAGGAAAGGAGACAGAGCAGAAGAACAAAGAAGAAGAGGCGGAAGCACGGTCAACTTCCGACCAGAAAAGACAGTAGCATCAGTGCTACAAGGGGGACAGAAGAGGCGGAAGAAGTGGTCATTTACGGACCGACCACAGGGCAGTGAGCCACTCTCCTGCTCCAGGTTGACAGAAGAGGTGGAAGAAGTGGTCATTTGCGGATCAACCACAGGGCAGTGAGCCGCTCTCCTGTTCCAGGAAAAGAAGAACACCAAAAGAGACTCAGAGAACTGAAGAAAAAAAAGAAAAGAAAAATATTGTTTTTACCTTTGTATTTTTGCATTTCTTGTTGAAATTTGTGTGTTTCTCCACAGGTGTTTTTCCACAGGGGCACTAAAATAGCACAAAACATGTGGGCAGGAAGACTTGTGACCAAACCCTCAGCTGGACATGTTCCTAAACATCTAAAAATACCACAAAACGCACTATAGCAGCAACATCCAATGACTGGTGCTTAAAACAATATGGCGGAGTGGAATTAAATTACACTCTGGGGCGACAACTACCTTTCAGGTCGACCTATGTGATATTATAAAGTGCGGTAGTAAAAATAATTATGGACAGTGGAGCAGATAATTTAAAACAAGATGAGTTGGCAGACACCCCTTCTGCATTTCACTTCAGAGTTTCCTGTACACAATTAAATAACAAAACACACATTAGAAACTAACTTAGGAGAAAATTTTCAGATTAAAAGCAATGAGGACTGCTATTATTAAACCCCTAGGATGTCAATTGTTTTAAGTCAGAGCTGTTATTAGTGAGCAATAAGAGGGTCAAATGCATTCGGACAAGAGTTTCTGGTCTGAACACAAAGATGGTAGAAGCTCGCTAATGTGAGGGTTTTTCTTTTACTTTTCTAACAAAGTTTTTCTTTAAATCATCTAATACATATATAGATATGTTTTAGAGTTTATTGACCCCACAAGGGGTTTGAATGAGATTCAAATAGGCACCTTTAATGATGAAAGCATAGAGCAGCTTAAGAAATTATTTAAATGGCTACATCTGGATTTTACTATTATTGTGGTGACCATAGGCAGTAATAAAAGCATTAGAAGGATTGCGCACGCTCTCAGAAACCATGCACGAGCACTCTGGAATCTCTAACCCGTTCGAGGAGTGGATGACTGGTGAGTTTGGCAAGTGAAAAAGTCTGATCATCTCTTTTTATCTCTCTTGCAGTGTTTGTAGCAATATTGATTACATGTGGTTGTTGTTGCATTCATGCATTTGTTCATTGACAGTCCGCCTCATATCCTCCACCATTGAGGAACGGGACCCCAGAGTTATGATGCCTTTGTTAGTTGCAGCACCTGAGGAGGAGAACGAGGACACTGGGTTTGAGCTGATGCATGTATAAGGTTTGACCTGAAGTATTACTGTTGTTTGGGAATGTATGTGTTTTTTCTTTTACTACTTATTGTCATTACAATACAATCAAGTATTTACCATAGGTGTCATAACAAACCAGTAAATTTAGGGTTTTCTACTGCAATAGTTGGGAACTCTTAAAAGAGTTCAAAAGGGGGAATTGTGGAATGTATTAACTTTGATCCGTTTTTATACACTTGTATAAAGATTTAACATGTTTTCATATGCTTCTATATGCTTTTATGCTTCAAAGTAGAATGTGAGTAGATGAGGGTAAAATGTGCTGTTCGTGCAAGGTACCAAAGAGGAGGAGAGTCCCAAGGCCAAGTCAGCAATTAGCAGAGGAAATGTGTTCAAGGCCACTGAGCGAACCGAGAGGAAAAACAACTCCAATTATGGTATAGGGAGAATAACGGAACTGTATACATCATATTGTTCATGTGAAACCTTGTTAAAGTCAATAAAAACGAGCCTGAGCTGGGAGTTGGGCAGAGTTGCTGCCCGGAGGGGCAGGCAGGTGCATCTCTGAAAAAAATTAAAAAAAAAAAAAAAAAAAAAAAAGAAACTGAATTATGCGTCCATGGCTGAATTTTTGATTTAAGTCCTGCACACGAATTAACGAACCCGGGGAAGCACAGACGGCTTCAACAACGCTCTGCTGTCTTGTTTTGCCGGTGTTTGTTTGGGCCGCTCTGGATGAAACTACTGGCTGCTTGGACCAGCTGAGTGGGCGGGCATGACTCCTTTGGCCCTGTAGAATAAGGTGACCAGATTTCTGAAATCAAATCTGGGGAAATTTCTTGCTCGTGAAATGTGCCCAGGCTCTAAGCACAGCTCCACTACTTCCTGACCTTCAGCAGCTCCTTTGTTTCCTGATTAATCCAGGTGTGTCTGACCTCAGTAACCAGCCAGACACACCTGGATTAATCAGCTTGTCCAGTAATGAAAGGCAGGAAACAAAGGAGCTGCTGAGGTTCAGGAAGAAGTGGAGCTGTCCCTGCCAACACACCCATGAGGGGCCCATGCGGTTTGGATGTGGGCTGGTGAGTGCCCCAGCTGGGCAGCCCAGCTGGGGCCCAGCTAGTTTTGTCAGTGGGTTCCATGGTGGCCCCTTGTGGGCAAGCCCACATGGGCTGAGGGTGGGTTTCACATGGGCAACCCAGTTTTCACCCACATTGGGACCCTCGGCTGATTATGGGTCCTTATGTCCTACACTGTATAGCCTTCATTATTACAGGTCAAATCATAATTGTAGCTAACAATATCTCAGTGGAAACGTGAACCTGAATTATTTGGAATTGTGTATCTACTGTAACCTACATGGATAGAGGTGATGTAATGTGAAGAAAAGCCCAAATCTGCACTGTTTCCATATAAGTCATTGCATTGCATCAAACGAATGGTCTGCCTCAAAGGAAAGCTGATCGTCTTTCATGTGAGCTAATGAAGTTCAGAACTGAGTGGAGTGTTTGAAGTCACCCAGCAGAGTGTTTGTTGAGGCTGGGTGGGTTTGCGTCAGAGTCAGTCTGGGTGCCACAGGTCAGCCACGCCGCGGGTTAACCTGACAGTGGAGGCCTTTGTACTTAACAAGGGATATTCGCACAGGTACGCTGACCAGCTTTGATCCTCAGGTCAGCTGAATCACCCGAAGGTCACAGCAGGGCTATGATTATACAGCTCAAATAATTAACATGTACAAAGAACTGCAATGTTAGAAATGTTCTAAAGAAAAAACTGGCTGGAGACTACACAAACTGTTCTGGCTCAAAAACAGGTACACAGAGCACTGTGGGACCAATTGGTTATCTCTTATGTTTGAGATCAATTCCATTAGGAGAATAGGATGGAGTTATTGTTTGATCCATACCCCTCAATGTCATGTTTTGTGGGTTTGGAGCTGGACCAAAATGTATAAAGGAACTGAAAGTGAGCCTGGTGAAGATTTTGATATTAAAAATTGACAACTTAAAAAAGGAGTAGCACAAGGAGAAAAGGGAAGGAAGCACAGACACAAAATCAGACAGGGTAAAGGAAGGACCCAGCTAAAAACAATGGCAACTACTAAGTTTATATACTGAGGAAAGAGTGGAAAAGGACATTTAATGAAGGTGAGTTAATCAGGAGATAATTTGAAACAGCAGAAGTAGAAGGAAGCAGGGATACCGATGAAGGGAGTCTAATTAACACTGTTGGGGTAGATTACCAGACAAAGAAGCAAGAGGAAAAGACTAACAGATGTCTAAGAGAAATAAACCCAAAGATACAAAGAACAGGACGAATTGCTCAATTTTCTATTCATACCTTGGACCTTGTGCTGGCAAATGGTATTGATAGTGAAGAAATTACTGTATTTCTTCATAACCCTGTCCTGTCTGACCAATTTAAAAGATCTCTGAATTTAATGAGTTCTCTAAACCAAAGAGACAATGTTACTATAGTAGTTCATTATCATACTGTAACAACTTTTAAATATGCTCCATTTTATAATTTTCTCAGTACCATAGAACAACACAACAAAGGTAGAACATTCAATTATTCCCTTTCAAAAAATTATGTTATTTTTGATGGTGTTGGTTTTTCATGTGTTACATGAAAGTGTGTTACATTAGACAACATAGCACACTTTGAAAAGAAGGAAATTATTCATAAGAGGCTAGATCCCTGGTTTAATTTAAAGTAGCATACTTTGAAGCCCAACATTTAAAAGGAAATTGGTGAGAAAATGGAGTTCTACACATCTAGAGGAATCTTATTTAATCTTGAAGAAATAGTCTACTGTTGTATAGAGTCCCTTTGTAAATTTAAAACAGCATGTTTTTCATAATGATAAAAGGAGAATAAGAATAAGGTTTCTTTTAGTACAGTTGCCAAACCTACACAGAGTCATAGCTCTGTGGATCCATTCATTCCCTCAGCTCTCGGTAGTATTTTGTTTTGATCCGGTTGAGCTTTTTAAGATATTAAAAATATTAGCGTCACCTAAACCATCGCTTCCCTGGGCTGCAACCTTATTGTGGTGGAGGGGTTTTAGTGTCCGAATGACCCTAGGAGCTATGCTGTCAGGGGCTTCATGCCCCTAATTCAATTAAATTTTATTTATATAGGCACTTTACAAAGTCAAATTCAATCATATTATACAGATTGGGTCAGATTATACAGATTGGTCACAAATTTCCTATATAAGGGAACCAGTTGATTGCATCAAAGTCCCGAAAAGCAGCATTCACTAATTCACTAATAGGGTCTGACTGTTGTTTGTGCTTATGCGCCAAACAGCAGTTCAGATTACCCACCCATTTTGGAGTCCTTAGAGGGGGTACTGGTGAGTGCGCCTCCTGGGGACTCCCTTGTTCTTCTAGGGGACTTCAACACTCACGTGGGCAATGACAGTGAGACCTGGAGGGGCGTGGTTGGGAGGAACGGCCTACCTGATCTGAACTCGAGTGGTGTTCTGTTGTTGGACTTCTGTGCTCATCATGGATTGTTCATAACAAACACCATGTTCAAGCATAAGGGTGTCCATATGTGCTCTTGCCACCATGACCCCCTAGGCCGTAGTTCAATGATCGACTTTGTTTTTGTTTCATCTGACCTGCGGCCGCATGTCTTAGACACTCGGGTGAAGAGAGGGGCGGAGCTTTCCACTGACCACTACCTGGTGGTGAGCTGGCTCCGATGGTGGGGGAGGAAGCCGGTCAGACCTGGTAGGCCCAAACGTATTGTGAGGGTTTGTTGGGAACGTCTGGCAGAGTCCCCCGTGAGACGGAGCTTTAACTCCCACCTCCGGAAGAGCTTTGAACATGTCCCGAGGGAGGTGGGGGACATTGAGTCTGAGTGGACCATGTTCTGCGCTCTATTGTTGAGGCGGAGCTGTGGCCGCAAGGTTGCCGGTTCATGTCGTGGAGGCAACCCTCGAACACGCTGGTGGACACCAGTGGTGAGGGAAGCATTCAAGCTGAAGAAGGAGTCCTATCGGGCTTTATTGGCCTGTGGGACTCCGAAAGCAGCTGATGTGTACCAGCAGTCAAAGCGGCAGGCGGCTCGGCTGGTCGAGACCATGGTCTCGGATTTGGAGGCACTGATTTTCATCCCAGCCGCTTCGCACTCGGCTGCGAACCGCTCCGGTGAGAGCTGTAGATCACGCCCTGATGAAGCCAACAGGACCACGTCATCCGCAAATAGCAGAGATGCAATCCTAAGGCCACCAAAACGGATCCCCTCAACACCTTGGCTGCACCTAGAAATTCTGTCCATAAAAGTTATGAACAGAATCGGTGACAAAGGGCAACCTTGGCGGAGTCCAACTCTCACCGGAAACGAGTCCGACTTACTGCCGGCAATGCGGACCAGACTCTGACACCGGTCATACAGATCCCTCCTGTTAATCATTTTTATTTACAATTCAAAGCTGAACTTAACCAACTTCAAGTACTCATTTCTTGTATTCTGCATTTTCAATGAGAATGTCATTATGTTAAGCATTTAACAAGGGAAAACTTAAACTACGGGTTGTATTTCTTCAAGAGGGATTTGTGAAAGCATTTGATATCGAAACATTACATTTCCCATAGTTTTAGCAATCATAGATTTTAGGCATGGGATTACACAAACAATAAAAACACAAAAAATAATAAGAACAATAATAATGGGTGTTATTATTTTCAGCAAAAGTTGCCACCAGAATCCTGAAAAGAACCAGGAGAGAAAGTCCATACTTAAAAGAATAGCATCCTGGGACATTGCTTGTTGCAGATTCTTCAAAGCAGACATAGCTTCAGTAATATGAGTTTCATTAGCGTCAGAAATATATGTACAGCAGGATATTCCAATCATTACACATACGCCACCTTGGCTAGCAGTTAACATGTCCAAAACCATTCTGTTTTGAAGTACCATTAAATGCATTTCACTTAATTGTTTGTTTTGTCCTTTATTAATGTCCATCGTCATGTTCACTAGGGTCTTCATTCTGTAGTCCAATGTCTCAATCATCAGCATAGATTTACCCATTCCGAACCACGGGAAAAGTCCTGTTTTATTCGGTGTGTTTCAGTGCTTATGTTCAGAGGGAACATTGGAACCCCATATGGGATCATGGGGTTGGAACACTGAGCTGGAGCTGATCTCTCTTCTCCTCCTATTAGAAGGATGATTTTCCTTCACAGCTTAAGCTGAGATGATGACGGTGTGGTCAGAAACAAAAACAGGAGCACATGTACCTGACCAGTTTACAGGCAACGATGGATAGATGCTGTCTCCTCCACATAGGAACCAGCCACCCTTTGTAGGAAAGTTGACTTGTGGTTTCCAAGTAGAACAGCTGGTGTACTTTCCATTAGGGAGGATGACAAAGTCAGAGTAAAGGTCAGTGATGGTACTCTGGCATCCTGCTGCATGTCCTACCTTCACCGTATCGTTCGCTCTAGGTGAGTGAATACACACTGGATGTTTCATTCCTTTAGGCATAACAACCTTCATCTTGGTGGGATAACCTGTAACTTTGCTGTTAGAGTACAGTGACGACTTTTCTCCGTTGCACACTCGTTCCATCATAATCTCCCCAGTTGTGGCGTTCATTAACTGAGCAGGCCTAAACCAGCCAAATCTTCATGGCAGTGGAGTGGATGAGTGGATGTGGGAACCCCGTTTTTGCTAGGTTAGCAGAGATGTTAATTTTACCCAGGACTCTAAAGAACAGGGATAAGTTGATTTCTTCACCGACGTTGAGACGAGTGGCCCTAAAAAACCAAACCCCTTTGTAGTCGGACTTCCCCACTGTTCCAACCTAAGGTATTTAACACTCTCTGTAACTTACAGTGGCTAAGGTGAATCCAGGATGGTCTTTCAGCGATCTTCACAGCTGTTGGCGGGGTCAGGAGCGCTTGAAGTGGTCCTTCCAACCTTTGGCTCGCCCAGTTCTTCCTTCTGATGACTTTGATGAACACCCAGTCCCCTGATCTCACTGCTTGTGGATCCTGTGGAGACAAAGGTTCTCCTGGCAGTACATTCGCATTGGACACTTCTTTAAACTGCAACATTTCTCTCATGTACAGTTTTACTAGGTCCAGGCACTCTGGCCACGGCCTCTTTGTTTCTTCCATGCACTTTTTAAGCCTGGATTTAACTGTCCCATTTGTTCTTTCCACAAGTCCTCCACTTTGTGGATGATAAGCACAGTGATTCTTTAAGGTTATTTGTAACCTGCTTGCCATTTGCTGAATAACCTGGTTCACAAAAATGTGGACCATTGTCACTGTAAATTTTACAGTGACTTAAAAACAACAGAACCTTCCTGAAAGCAAACTCTTAAAACAAACCAAATGCCTGTAACTTGATAAAAATAAAATGATTACATTCACATTTCTCTAACAGTGCCTTCTCCGGGTTGGGGAGGATGTGCTGCCCCTAGTGGAGGAGTTTAAGTATCTTGGGGTCTTGTTCACGAATGAGGGGAAAATGGTGCGGGAGATCAACAGGCGGATTGGTGCTGCGTCTGCTGTGAAGCGGGCGCTGTAGCGGTCCGTTGTGGTGAAGAGAGCGCTGAGCCAAAAGGCAAAGCTTTCGATTTACCAGTCGATCTACGTTCCTACCCTTATCTATGGTTATGAGCTTTGGGTCATTCGAAAGAACGAGATCCTGGATACAAGCGGCCGAAATGAGTTTTCTCCATAGTGTGTCTGGGCTCTCCCTTAGAGATAGTGTGAGGAGCTCAGTCATCCGGGGAGGATGACTGACCATCCAGAGCTGTGAACAGGGCTGCCATTTTGCCCATATTTGGGCACATCACAGGATGTGACGTCACATCCCGTGATGTTTCTAAGCGGAGCAGAAACTTGAAGAGGGAGGATTTGCTATCGAACTTCTGGCCAGAGAGAAAACACGTCGTCTGTAGCCAACATTTCGAAGAAGAATGTCTTCAAGATGACATGAGAGCGAGATCTTTTGGTAGGTTTTTCTTTTATATAATGTAGAGCAGGGGTCGGGAACGTATGGCTCGCGAGCCAGTTTTGGCTCTTTGATCCCTCTGATGCGGCTCAGCTGTTGAAAATAATTATGTCGCAGAGCCGTTTACCTCATGCAGGCTGTCGTCAATTTTGGCTGATGAACACTCCTCACCAGTTGGTGGCAGTAAAGCACACTGAAAAGATGTTTGTTCACCGCCAATAAACTCAAGAAGAAGAAGAACTGCTTGCTGACTGGCTGCAGAGAGACGAAATAAACACAGCGAGGCCTAGTTGAGGCGGCATTATTTTTTTTCTTTTTGAGGCGGCATTTTTAAATGCTGCTTATTTGTAGTAAATTCTACAAATGACAAGAACAACACGGTGACACAGGACCTAAAATAACATGGAGTCATTGATGAGGGTAAAGAGAGCTAAACAGCAGGGTAAGTCGTTTCTATATCTAACGTTTGTTCATTTTCAAAGTGAGGAAACGCGAACAGCGCTTGGCTCGGCACTGTGAGCGTTTTCCTGCGCGGCCAAAGTCTAATGCAGCTGTTAGCTTGTTAGCTGGTTAATGACAGGAGCTCGTTTACGTGCGTAACTTTTCCGGATGTGATTAAAATGTGTTTGGATTAAAAGAAAAGAAAGTATTCTGGATGTACCGTTTATATGGGCTGAAAATCAAATAACCCGACCATGACGTGGGTTTACTCGCACCAAGCGTTATTCAAAATAAAAACTCTGACATTAGCAGAGTTGATGATTTCCATAAAACAACAGTAGAAGTTTTGTACTTCGTGCGGAAAAAACAACAACAAGCGCAGAGGTGCGTTAGTTCTGCTGCGGGTCCATTCTGTTGCAAAAAACCCTGTTATATGCAGCGTTATTTCATTAAAAATTTCAAAAGGGTTTTGTGGCTCCCAGTGTTTTCTTTACTGTGTGAAGCGGGTCCAAATGGCTCTTTGAGTGGTAAAGGTTGCCGACCCCTGATGTAGAGTTTGCGGGGAGGGGCGGAGTGTTACGACACACTTGGAAAAAATGCTCACTGTTGCCAAGCTCACTTATTTTATGTGACTTTGGTCTTCTTTTTCCTACATTCGCTTGTAAATTTCATGAGTTGCGGGTTGAAGATTTTTGGGCTCGTTTCTGAAAGTGAAGTCGATTGTTTCGGCTCTAAACGGTGCCATATAACTAAAAAGTGATGGTGAAATATCCCTCCGCCTCATAAAGCACTGCAGCTCATCCTGACAGGATCAGAGTGAGTTAAAGTCATAAGGAGCAGCGCTGCCCGTATTTTCTGCAGTTTACAGATGCAATAACTAATGATAACTGCTGAAAGTAGATTAGGTGGTTCAGATCACCATTTTGAGCAGAGATTGGTTGTAAAGATGAGTTTTTACTCACTGATAACATTGCACCGCACCGTGACGTCACAAACTGGGAGGTGGAAGAACCATAGACATTATATACGTAGACGCCTCGTCGGGCGGGTTCTGCCTATGCTGCGGATGCGTCAGAGCGTCCGCCATGTTAAATGTGGCAAATCTGCAGTTACTCAGTCACAGTATCAGAGGGACTTTAATCTCAGGATATACTTTCTATTCGTAATATTTTTATTTTTGTAATATTACGAGTCTATTTTCGTATCCCTTTGACTTCATTCTCCTGACTTTATTCTTGTAAAGAATAAAAATAATTAAAATAATCTAAACTGGCCCTATTACTCCAGGACTGAAATAGTTATGCAAACTGTGACTATTCTGGAAATGCCCCCCCCCCCCTTATTTGTCATAATATGACGTTTTTCCCATAATATTACCACTTTTGTCTTTTTTTTACTTTATTCTCCTGACTTTTTTTCTCATATTAGTAATTTTATCTCTTTAATCCCCCCCCAAAAAGTCTGTACCGGATCTTAAAAGGTTCACACGGTTTTATGAAATGATAAAGACCACAATTTTTCAATTTAACCAATAGATTTTTATATTCACAACACGTACATCTATCTATCATATATATATTCCTTGGGGTGCACATATATATATATATATATATATATATATATATATATATATATATATATATATATATATATATATATACATACAGGTAAAAGCCAGTAAATTAGAATATTTTGAAAAACTTGATTTATTTCAGTAATTGCATTCAAAAGGTTTAATTTGTACATTATATTTATTCATTGCACACAGACTGATGCATTCAAATGTTTATTTCATTTAATTTTGATGATTTGAAGTGGCAACAAATGAAAACCCAAAATTCCGTGTGTCACAAAATTAGAATATTACTTAAGGCTAATACAAAAAAGTTTTTTTTTAGAAATGTTGGCCAACTGAAAAGTATGAAAATGAAAAATATGAGCATGTACAATACTCAATACTTGGTTGGAGCTCCTTTTGCCTCTATTACTGCATTAATGCGGCGTGGCATGGAGTCGATGAGTTTCTGGCACTGCTCAGGTGTTATGAGAGCCCAGGTTGCTCTGATAGTGGCCTTCAACTCTTCTGCGTTGTTGGGTCTGGCATTCTGCATCTTCCTTTTCACAATACCCCACAGATTTTCTATGGGGCTAAGGTCAGGGGAGTTGGCTGGCCAATTTAGAACAGAAATACCATGGTCCGTAAACCAAGCACGGGTAGATTTTGCGCTGTGTGCAGGCGCCAAGTCCTGTTGTAACCTGAAATCTCCATCTCCATAGAGCAGGTCAGCAGCAGGAAGCATGAAGTGCTCTAAAACTTGCTGGTAGACGGCTGCGTTGACCCTGGATCTCAGGAAACAGAGTGGACCGACACCAGCAGATGACATGGCACCCCAAACCATCACTGATGGTGGAAACTTTACACTAGACTTCAGGCAACGTGGATCCTGTGCCTCTCCTGTCTTCCTCCAGACTCTGGGACCTCGATTTCCAAAGGAAATGCAAAATTTGCTTTCGTCAGAAAACATGACTTTGGACCGCTCAGCAGCAGTCCAGCTCTTTTTTTCCTTAGCCCAGGTGAGACGCTTTTCGCGCTGTTTCTTGGTCAACAGTGGCTTGACACGAGGTATGCGGCAGTTGAAACCCATGTCTTTCAAGCGTCTCTTGGTGGTGGATCTTGAAGCACTGACTCTAGCAGTTGTCCACTCCTTGTGAATCTCCCCCACATTTTTGAATGTTTTTTTTTTCACAATCTTGACTAGGGCACGGTGATCCCTATCGCTTGTACACTTTTTCTGACCACAGTTTTTCCTTCCCTTTGCCTCTCTATTAATGTGTTTGGACACAGAGCTCTGAGAACAGCCAGCCTCTTCAGCAATAACCTTTTGTGTCTTTCCCTCCTTGTGCAATGTGTCGATGGTCGCCTTTTGGACAGCTGTCAAATCTGAAGTCTTCCCCATGTTTGTGTAGGCTTCAGAACTGGACTGAGAGACCATTTAAAGCCCTTTGCAGGTGTTTTCAGTTAATCAGCTGATTAGTTTGTGGCACCAGGTGTCTTCAAAATTTAACCCTTACACAATATTCTAATTTTGTGACACACGGAATTTTGGATTTTCATTTGTTGCCACTTCAAATCATCAAAATTAAATGAAATAAACATTTGAATGCATCAGTCTGTGTGCAATGAATAAATATAATGTACAAATTACACCTTTTGAATGCAATTACTGAAATAAATCAAGTTTTTCAAAATATTCTAATTTACTGGCTTTTACCTGTATATATATATATATAATGTATGTATTTTTATACTTATATATATAAACACACCTATTTATTTAGAATACTTACTTATTCTATACTATATCTATACTATATATGCACATCGATCAAAACATCGATCAAAAGCCAATTTGGCTATCTCTCTAACAATTAATCTCTCTATATTTTTTTACAAGTATATGTAAACTCCATCTATATCTTTCTATCGGAATACTTAAAACATATACACAGGGGACACAGACGTTCACTACTTTCTGCCACATACAATATGGCGTTGACGTACAAACCTCCGCCCAATGAAGCGTCTACGTATATGATGTCTATGGGAAGAACTGTTCTAAACCAAGATGGATGCGCCCAGCAAAGTAGATTCAAATGAAAATTACTCTTAATTAAAAAAACTCATCATTTATTGAAAACTATGTAATAATTTTATATTTAAAGTACCTAATGCAGTTTGAATTCTGATTTTAATGTCCTTCCACTCGTACCAAAATGTCCCAATTCAAAACAGTAGGAGAGTCAGTAGCTGTGTTTCATGCTCTTTTGTTTTTAACGACACAGAACCAGCGATGCCTCGGTGGGCCGCTACCTTGCGCTTGAATTCAGGTGCGCAAAATTACATTACATGTAAGTTAGGTGCGCACTTTTAAGGGTCATTTTAAGGAACTTGTAACATCAGGGACTTCAGCTCAGACCCATTATTCCTTCTCTCCCCTCTAAAGGAGCCCTTTACACTCTTCATTTATGCAATTTCCCCACTGTTTATCCCTCGCGCGCATCGCACGAGGGTAAAATCCAGCAACTAGATCATGCGTAAAGACGCAGCGTGAACCCCTGTGTGCTGTGGCAGCTGAGGGAAAAATGTTGGACCGTATAGGCTTGATGAAACTCTGCCTCATTCACAAATAAGATGGATAGAATAATGATAATCTTTAGTGTTTTTATTGCCTGGATTGTGCCTTTTATAATCAACTACAATATTATCTTATCAAAGTCAGGAAACAAAGATTTCTCTTCCAGGGTCCAGTCAGCCACTCCCCCAACCACGCGCCCCGAAAATAAACATAATCTCACTCTTAATTTTTGATAAAGGTTGAGAGATCTGGTCAGGATTAATATTTTAGCCGGTAAAAAATATCCCGGGCCGGTTGATGTTTACATCAACCGGCCAATTTGGCCGGTGAATCACGAAGTTAATTTCGGACACTGCACACACACATTTTTATATATATATATATATATATATATATATATATATATATATGTGCATATATGTATACATATATATATATATATATATATATGTGTGCATATATGTATACATATGCACTTCTACTGTTGCTGTTTAGAGTTCAACAGTCTGATGGCAACGGGGACAAAGCTGTTGCAGAACCTGGTGGACCTGCAGCGGATGCTGCGGAACTTTTTCCCAGTGGGCAGCAGGGAGAACAGTCCATGGTGAGGGTGTGAAGGGTCTCTGATTATGTTATGGGCTCGGGACATGCAGCGCTGGGATGAAATGTCCTTAATGGAGGGGAGAGGAGCCCCGATGATCCCTTCTGCTGTCCTCACCACTCTCCTCACGTTCCTCCGGTCAGAGGCGCTGCAGCCTCCACACCACACAGAGAGACAGCTGGTCACAATGCTCTCTATGGTGCTTCTGTAGAAGGTCGCGAGGATGGGCGGGGGCAGGTGGGCTCTCCTCATCCTCCGCAGTAAGTTCAAGCGCTTCTGTGCCCTCTTCACCAGTGACGTGGTGTTCACAGACCAGCTGAGGTTGTCTGTGATGTGCACCCCAAGGAATTTGGTGCTGCTGACAACCTCCACAGCTGAGCTGTTGATGAAAAGTGGAGCGTGGCGAGGCCGGTTCTTCCTGATGTCGACGATGATCTTCTTTGTTTTCTTCATGTCAGTATCAGGCTGTTGTCTCTCACCGGCCCACCAGCTGCTCCACCTCCTCTCTGTAGTCCCAGTCACTGTCGTCTCTGATCAGGCCCACAACCGTCGTGTTGTCTGCAAACTTCACGATGTGATTGGTGGTGAACCTGGGGACGCAGTCGTGTGTCATCAGAGTGAACAGCAGGGGGCTCAGGACGCAGCCCTGAGGGGAGCCCGTGCTGATGGTGATGACATCAGAGGTGTTCTGTCCGACCCGGACCGACTGAGGTCAGGAGGTGAGGGAGTCTAGCAGCCAGTTGCGAAGGAGTATGCTGAAGCCCAGATGTTCCAGTTTTTCCACCAGATGCTGTAGGATGATGGTGTTGAACGCTGAACTGAAGTCCAGGAACATGCTCAAGGGGGCGGGGCGTGGGTGGGCTTGGAGCCCTTTAATAACTGCTTGCAGTTCTAGTTTTTTATTAATTTTTACACCCCCGACTGCTTTTGACATGACAATTTCAGCACGTGTGCTGAAAAGTTTGGCAGTGAAAGTGTTCCCTTTTATTTCTGCTTCCATTTTAAATTTGGATAATATACCCTTAGTAAATGGACATGCATCTCAGGCTTTTAAGGTAGCTATAATTAAACTTTAGATTCTCTTAAAGGGGCTATGACATCAGTCTGTAAACTATTTTGTGTAGTTAATATTGCTGCAAATGTAAACTCACAAAAAAATAACCTCATCTGTTTGTAGGGGGTTGTTTTTGCAGGCCAGATTTCCCTCCTTAGTTAAAGGGTTGGGCACGGTAATGATATGTGGCTCTACCTAGTCGACTTCACTCTGATTGGCTATTTATAATGAATATCACTTCAAAAGAGATTTTATGGCAACAACAAAATACCGCTGCATTGGTATCTATCGGAGTAACTCGCGATATAATTATTGTTACCATATGAATGGAGTTTTTGTTCCATTGATTTTTCCAAAACCCCGAAGGATTGACAAGAAATGTCAGTGTTGGATACAACCTTGTAATCGAGAGGACTTTACTGTGGAATCTGACCAAAGACACCTACGTATGTGCTCTCTACATTTTCTCGGTGGTAAGGAGCCAACACTTGAATATCCAGGCCTGATACCAGCGGCTGCAGCGTATGTGCAGGTGGGCTACATTTATTTGACTTTTTGTCAGCAGAATGAAAACATCATCACACAATTCATGAGGGCTGATTATGTGAGCTTCAGTGTTGCCTAGTCCAATTATTCCAAGCGACTTTGGGCCTGTTTTTCTCTAAAGTCGCTTACACCTTTTGTGAGTCTGCTTTGTTTTCTTAACATGAAGTCATGTTTTTGGGCTTGGCTTTTTTCCAACTGAACGGATTTCCTGTTACTGCAGTGCGCAACAAGCGCTAATAAATGAGTCTTCAGGTTTTATGACATTTCAACCTGGAAAGACTCACACAGACAGAAAAGGCAATAGCGTACCGCGCACGTGACGTCACCGTCTCAAGAGCAACGCCCCTTTTGCCGCTTAGGTAGGACAAACCAATAGAGAACGCACGTAGCAACCAGCAACAGAACCAGCGATATGACCGACTTTGCAGCCATTAAACTTTCCCAAGACGATGTCCCAGGCGCACGGTTTACTGGTCGCACAGTCGAAGAACACACCAACCTTCAGCTCAAACGATGGTTTGAGTGTCGAGGGCTTAAAAAGACCGGAAAACGGGCCGAGTTGATCGAACGGTAAGCTTTGTTTTTTTTACCATGATAGCCTATATGCTAGCATGGTAGCAGGCGCTTCATTATTAACATGTCGGCCACCAAAATACTCTTACCTGTTCACTACTTGATGTCGCTGGAATTGGGTCAGGATGTTCTTCGGTTGGGCCCTTTCCTCCGACAAAATGCTTGCTACATATGTAGGCCGACCGCACCAGTGTACCCAGCGCACAGATTTCTCTTTGGCACTCTTGAATTTCGAGAAAGTAATGAAGAAAACATCCTTCATATGCGGCCGATCAGCGTACCTCGAGTCGCTGTTGCACGTTCCATAGCAACAATGTTTAATAACCATGGTCTTAGATTTTGGAAAAAGCAGTCGTTTAAACGAATAAAACCAAGGCTAACGCACGTCTCTTTTACAGCGAAACAGCGGCGGACTATGCAAGCTTGTCCTACCGCGTACCACGTGATGTGACGTCATCGTGACGTTACGTTTCTAAAAATAGCTCGCTCGCGGTACGCTATTACACAGATTCATTAACATAAATCTGTAAGAGTTCTTTGGTGCTTGGACCCCGCCAGAAGACGTGAAATCTCCGAATGGCTATTAGCCTGGATGTTCTTTTTAGGATTAGGATTAGTGAAGCCTTCCAGCCGGGGTCGGGACACTGGTGGCAAAGGCTGGAGGAGAGAAGGGAGCCAGGAGGAGCCTGAGAGCGTGAAAGGGGAGATGGGGTGGAGGTGGGTGGAAAATCAGCTCAAGAGCAGGAGAAACCATGGATGAAGGGCTTTATGAGCAAAGCCTTGCAACATGATTGGCTGTGATAGGAGAGAACTTGATGCAGATTGCCTGGAACACAGGCACATGACCAGACAGTCAAAGAACAGGTGAATCTTCCAGTCTGAATTTTCATCTAAATCCCATACCCCATTGTAGCTTAATTATTTCATTTCTAGCAGCTTTTCTTTCAGGAAAGTCCAGTGTGTCATGATCATTGATTGACTGGTTTCCTTATATAGGACATTTTGACCAATCTGTATAATCTGACCCAATCTGTATAATATGATTGAACTTGATTTTGTAAAGTGCCTTGAGATGACATGTTTCATGATTTGGCGCTATATAAATAAAATTGAATTGAATTGAATTGAATTGACTTTTAATGGCAATGGGTTGAACTGAATTCCATTTAGGCAAGGCAAATTTATTTGTATAGCACATTTCAATACAAAGACAATGCAAAGTGCTTTACGTGATTAAAATATAGGAAATTAAAACAGAATAAAAGTAAGTTGGAATAAAATGTTGAAACAAAATAAAACATGGGAAAATAGAAACTAAAAGCAAATATTAAAAACAGTTGGACTACAAAGTTGAACTAATGATGTTTCAGTAAAACAGTTTAACAGTCGAAAGAAATCCTAAACAAATGTGTTTTTAATCTTGATTTAAAAGAACTCAGGCTTTCAGCACCTTTACAGTTTTCTGGAAGTTTGTTCCAGATAAATGGAGCATAGGAACTAAATGCTGCTTCTCCGTGTTTGGTTCTGGTTCTGGTTCTAGGTATGCAGAGTAGGCTGGAGCCAGAAGACCTTAGTGGTCTGGGGGGGTTATACACAAGTCTGTGATATATTTAGGTGCCAAGTCTATTCTCTGAGATACAGGGAGCCAATATACGGACTTTAGAACTGGAGTGATGTGCTCTACTTTCTTAGTCTTAGTGAGGACATGGGCAGCAGCGTTCTGGATGCACTGCAGCTGTCTGGTCGACTTTTTAGGCAGACCTGTGAAAACACTGTTGCAGTAATCAATTCGACTAAAAATAGATGCATGGATTAGTTATTCCAGATTCTGCTGAGACATTAGTCCTTTAATCCTGGAAATGTTCTTCAGGTGATAGAAGGCCGACCTTGTAATTGTCTTTAGATGCTTTTGGAGGTTCAGGTCTGAGTCCATCACTACACCCAGATTTCGGGCCTGATCAGTGGTTTCTAGCTGAAGCTGTATGCTAAGTTTTGATCTCTCCTCTATTAGTCCGAAAATCATTACTTCAGAAAATTTTGGCACATCTATGCATTGATTTCTTCTTAGCATTTACCCAGTGCTTGAATGGGTTCATAATCACCTGGTGAAATGGTGATGTAGAGCTGTGTGTCATCTACATAGTTATGGTAGCTGATGTTGTTTTTTATGATCTAAGCTAGAGGGAGCATGTAGATATTGAATAGGAGGGGACCCAGGATGGACCCTTGGGGAACCCCGCATGTGATTTTTGTCATCTCTGATGTAATGTTACCTACTGACACTAAAAAGTCCCTGTCCTTTAAGTAGGATTTAAACCAGATTTAGAGCTATCAGAATAAAGCTGAACACATTGCCCACTGCTCAGATTGCTCAGATTTTTCACTGAAAAATAGAAAAAGCAGTAGCATTTTGCTTTAAGTTCACAACTCAGTATTGATCCGTCATTTTTGTTGGCACCACTAAAGCTGCAATTCTTATGGTCAAAACTATTTATACCCCTGGTATATTTAGAATTAAAAAGTCAATTTGCTTCAAACAAGAAGTTTATTTTTAATATGGTATCTAATAGGCTTCTTGCAAAAAGAAGAAATCAAAGTAAAGCGAAGATGAATTTTCAAAAAAATAAATTCATGTTTTTGTCAGGATGCAGCTTGTAGGCTGCATGCTGAGCCTCCCTTCCTCTCTCTCTTCCCTGCGCAGCCTGATTGGTTCCACCGGTCAGGCTGCAATTATCACTGATTTGTTTCCACCTGTTGTCACCTCTATATATACCCACCTCATTCTGTTCTCGTTGCCGGTCCGTAGTGTTCTTCTCCTGCTCAGTTTCAGCCAGTAATCCTGTGTCAGCTCAGTTCTTCTTCTGCCAGCCAGAAGACTTTTCTTCAGCTTTATTTTTCTTCAGTCACTGCCAGAGACTCTGCTTAAACTCTGTTCCAGCTAGTCACAGCCAGAGACTCGGTTCCAGCCCAGCCTCAGCCAAAGACTCAGTTCCAACTCAGCCCGCAGTCTAGGGTTCGCCGGTTCCGGTGTTCTGCTGTGGTCCCTGTCTTCGGCTCCTGTGCTCCGTCCTGGTTTCAAGTTCTCGGCTGCTGGGTTCCGTCCTGGTCCCAAGTTCTCAACTCCTGGTGAGCCGTCCTGGTCTCAAGTTCTCAACTCCTGGTGTTCCGTCCTGGTCTCAAATTCTCAGCTCCTGTGTTTCGTCCTGGTCTCAAGTCTTCGGCTCCAGTGTTCCTTCCTGATCAGACTCTCCACACTACTCCTGTCGGCCAGCTTCTGCACCCTACATCTCCGTCTGTTAAAAGACTCTGGTTCCTCTCGTCATCCATCATCCACACTGTTCAATAAACTCACATTATAGAACTAGCTCTGTGTGTGCGTGCTGTGTCCGGGTTCATCCCAGAAAAATACCATGACATTACGGACCGGCCAAAGGATGAACCCGAGCACGCACAGAGCTTGGTGCAGAAGCTGGCAGGATCTGCTCCGCCTCAGCTCGGGGACTTCATGGATGCCGCCCGCCTCTGGATCAGTGCCGCCTGGAACGCAGTCCACGATGCTCCGCCTCTGGTCCGTCTCGCCTGGGTCGCTGTGATGCGACGCCTCGCCTCCGGTTCGTCTCGCCTGGGTCGCTGTGTTGCGACGCCTCGCTTCTGGTCCGTCTCGCCTGGGTCGCTGTGTTGCGACGCCTCGCCTCTGGTTCGTCTTGCCGGGGTCGCATTTGTGACGCTCTGACTCTGTTCCCCGGGATCGCTCTCCGCGAGGCCCGCCTCTGACGCTGCCCAGCATTTAAAGACGGCGCTTCTAGTCGTCGCTGCCCAGCGTAACTATTGCCGCTGCCCAGCATGTTAAGACTTTGCTGCCCAGCGCCTTCTAGTTTCTGTTTTTTGTTTTGAGTTATTTTTGGTCCTTGTGTTTTGAGTTACTTAACATTTCTTTGTTTTAGAGTATTTCGTTGCTTCTTAGATTTCTTAGAGTTCTTTAGTTTCAGTCTTGTTTTGTGTTCTAGTTCTGCCTTGCTTTAGTTCCTACTTTAGAGTACTTGAGTTTCTATTTTTTTGGGGGTTTTTTTCAGCTCTGTTCTAGTGTTCTAGGTTTGCTTTTAGTCTTTTGAGTTTTGCTTTTGAATTGTAGTTTTTTACCTAAGACTTCCTGTTTTGCTTTTGTTTTCTTATTTCTAGCTTTAGTTATCTAGTTTTTCATTAGTTTAGCTGTACCTGCCCTCGTTTCCCTGTTTTTCTTTATTTTATAGTTTTGCTTTAGTGTTTAGTTCCCTTCCTAGTTTTCTGGTTTTGTTTTGATTTTCTAGTGTCAGACCTGTAGTTGTTGTCTTAGACCTGTAGTCCTGTCTTAGCCCGGTAGTTCCTGTCTTAGCCCGGTAGTTCAGTTTTTACTTATGTTTTCTTAAAAGGGTTTTTTGAAAAGTATTTATATCCTACACAATAATGAAGGAAAAGTCTTTATTGTCATTACAGCTATCAATCACTGAGTAGCTTTCTGCATGTTTTCACTGGTGTTTGAGATATCTTTGATATTGAAAGGCCATCGCCCTAACCTTCCACTCCCTCCAAAGATTCTCGATCATCTTCAAGTCAGGACTGGGCCGCTCTGAAATGTAACTATTACTTCCAGATAGAAGAAACAAAGTCCAAACAAAAAGCTGAATTTGAACCTAAATATAAGGATGTAAATACAGTCGGGCCTAACTTTGAATTATGTGTTATTTAGAAGCATCTTGTAATGAGATGGGTATCACATGAATAAAAATAAAATGAATGTGCAAATAAAACATCTTCTCATCTTAATCTCTAGAGGTGTTCAAACATTTTTGTGAGTTAGCATGAAAGTACAGGTTGTTCAGTAATTACTCTCTGCATGCCACAGTGGGTGCAGTAGAGCTATTATGAGCTCGGCTTCAGTCCTGGGGCACTTGGATTTTCTCTCTGCTTATCTTTCAGAATGTTAGTTTACAGGAAAGGATGAGTTTGCTGAATGTGAATCACGTCAGTCATATGGGGAATAATGAATAGAGTAATAAAAAAGGCAGATGGTTGCATTGACTGTGGACTTTAGATAACCCAGTGGACTAGCACCAGCAGATGATATGGCACCGCAAACCATCACTCACTGTGGAAACTACACACTACACTTCTGTGCCTCTCCACTCTTCCTCAAGACCGTGGGACCTTGATATCCAAATGAAATGTAGAATTTACTTTCATCTGAAAACAGGACTTTGGATAATTGAGCAACACTCCAATTTCTTTTCTCCTTAGCCCAGGTAAGATGCTTGTAGCCCATGTGTAGGATTCGTCTGTGTAGTTGCTCTTGAGGCACTGACTCCAGCCTCAGTCTACTCCTTGTGAAGCTCCCCATAATTCTTGACTGGATTTCCCTTGACAATCCTCTAAAGACTGTGGTTCTCCTGGTTGCCGGTGCACCTTCCTACCACACTTCTTCCTTACACTCAGCTGTCCCACAGAAAGTAGTGGTAAGATGCAGAATAACAACATTCAACCATCAGCACTGTTGTCTCACGGAAACTAAAATTAAAACACAATAAAAAGCCTATCGCCTGAATTCAGTCACACCATGTACACATTCAACAGTTCAACAAACTCTTTGTGGAGTAAAACATCGGCATTAAAACCTAATTCTAAATAAAACTCTGCAAGTATCAATTTCTATATCTATAAGAAAAGAAAGGGTTTCTTCCCTGGTGGTGCTCCTGGGCGGGAGATTTGGTCCAGAAACATAACATGGCTCGGTCCAGGTTGGCAGCTCCCTGCCATGACTCACCAGCATCAGCGGCAGTTGAGATGCGGTGGCTCGCCAGGTGTGTGTGTGAGGCGGCTTTGCGGTCTTTTTGACCTGCTTGGCCAAAGCAGAAAAGACATCACCTCGTCTGTTGACGGAAAGGGGGAAGAACTCCTGGGTCATCTCCTTGGGTTGTGCGTTTCAACCTAATTAGAGTCCCAGGACCTCCTCTGTCAGTACAACCACAAAGGGTAAAGGAGATGTTTGGCTTTTTTCGCACAACGTCGGTCACAAGTTCCACCGCGTCTTCAGATGCGGGGTCCTCGGGTGAGATGGTGGGGTTCTCTCCGTTACAGTATGAACTGCGGGAAAAGGCGAACTGCCAGCCCCGGTTCAGGTTATACCACTGGGTGGAGTCAAAGTCACGACCTAGGCATGTAGTATGATGGGAGTCAGTTTTCAAGTTGTGTTGCATGCTGGGAGCTGTAGACCGAGTAGCCATATTATTGCATAACAGGACCATCTGTTACGATTGTGGGTGTGTACCCAATAATTCAACTAACACCAGAGTAAAGTTCAAAGATTTTATTAAACATTGGTGTAGCCGGTGTGGGAACCTTCTGAAACTGGTACCACTGCAAGGAGTCTGTTTATTCTCAGAGGAGGAGATGATGTAACAAAAGGAAGCCAACAACCTTGTTTGAATCCAAGAAGTGGCACAGAATCCACAAGGGGTTTTATGACGTGATCCAGAAGTCTTTCTGCTGGCAGGAATTAATCTCCTCAATCGCCTGGAAGCAGGAGCAGGGATCCAGAGACAGTCCAAGTTCATACACATGCAGACAGACACAAGCAAAGGTTCCAGTGGGGAAATCCAACAGGCAGAGTCCTGAGTCCAGTCCAGGGTCCAGAAATCCAAAGACACTTCAACAGGCTTTTAAAGGTACAGGAGGGCTTGGCAAAGAGGCAGAGACAGAAAACAGGCACAGGTACTGAGAACCACTGGAGAGTCTGACAAGGGCGAGGCAAACAGGCAGAAATCCAAAAACACGAACAAGGTCACTCACAGAAAGGCAAGCTTAAGAACGCTGGTTGGTCTACTCACTCAAGGGTTTTCGAGAAGCTGGCACCAGAACTTCTTCTTCTTCTTGGATTACTGGCGGTTGGCAACAAACTTTTAGTAGCATTACCGCCACTTACTGGTATGGAGTGTGGTTCATGATGGTCTATCTACTTACATACATATAAATTCTACAAAAAAAAAAAAAAAAAAAACACACATAAAAACAATCCTACATATACACTACCGTTCAAAAGTTTGGGGTCACCCAAACAATTTTGTGTTTTCCATGAAAAGTCACACTTATTCACCACCATACGTTGTGAAATGAATAGAAAATAGAGTCAAGACATTGACAAGGTTAGAAATAATGATTTGTATTTGAAATAAGATTTTTTTTACATCAAACTTTGCTTTCGTCAAAGAATCCTCCATTTGCAGCAATTACAGCATTGCAGACCTTTGGCATTTTACCTGTTAATTTGTTGACGTAATCTGGAGAAATTGCACCCCACGCTTCCAGAAGCAGCTCCCACAGGTTGGATTGGTTGGATGGGCACTTCTTGCGTACCATGTGGTCAAGCTGCTCCCACAACAGCTCAATGGGGTTCAGATCTGGTGACTGCACTGGCCACTCCATTACCGATAGAATACCAGCTGCCTGCTTCTGCTCTAAATAGTTCTTGTACAATTTGGAGGTGTGTTTAGGGTCATTGTCCTGTTGTAGGATGAAATTGGATCCAATCAAGCGCTGTCCACTGGGTATGGCATGGCGTTGCAAAATGGAGTGATAGCCTTCCTTATTCAGAATCCCTTTTACCCTGTACAAATCTCCCACCTTACCAGCACCAAAGCAACCACAGACCGTCACATTACCTCCACCATGCTTAACAGATGGCGTCAGGCATTCTTCCAGCATCTTTTCATTTGTTCTGCGTCTCACAAGCGTTCTTCTTTGTGATCCAAACACCTCAAACTTGGATTCATCCCTCCACAACACTTTTTTCCAGTCTTCCTCTGTCCAATGTCTGTGTTCTTTTGCCCATCTTAATCTTGGCCAGTCTCAGATATGGCTTTTTCTTTGCCACTCTGCCGTGAAGCCCAGAATCCCGCAGCCGCCTCTTCACTGTAGATGTCGACACTGGTGTTTTGCGGGTACTATTTAATGAAGATGTCAGTTGGGGACCTGTGAGGCGTCTGTTTCTCAAACTAGAGACTCTGATGTACTTATCTTCTTGCTCAGTTGTGCAACGCGGCCTCCCACTTCTTTTTCTACTCTGGTTAGAGCCTATTTGTGCTGTCCTCTGAAGGGAGTAGTACACACCATTGTAGGAAATCTTCAATTTCTTAGCAATTTCTCGCATGGAATAGCCTTCATTTCTAAGAACAAGAATAGACTGTCGAGTTTCAGATGAAAGTTCTCTTTTTCTGGCCATTTTGAGCGTTTAATTGACCCCACAAATGTGATGCTCCAGAAACTCAATCTGCTCAAAGGAAGGTCAGTTTTGTAGCTTCTGTAACAAGCTAAACTGTTTTCAGATGTGTGAACATGATTGCACAAGGGTTTTCTAATCATCAATTAGCCTTCTGAGCCAATGAGCAAACACATTGTACCATTAGAACACTGGAGTGATAGTTGCTGGAAATGGGCCTCTATACACCTATGTAGATATTGCACCAAAAACCAAACATTTGCAGCTAGAATAGTCATTTACCACATTAGCAATGTATAGAGTGTATTTCTTTAAAGTTAAGACTAGTTTAAAGTTATCTTCATTGAAAAGTACAGTGCTTTTCCTTCAAAAATAAGGACATTTCAATGTGACCCCAAACTTTTGAACGGTAGTGTACATACATACATACACACACACACACACATACATACATACATACATACATACATATACACACACATATATATATATATATATATATATATATACACTCACCGGCCACTTTATTAGGTACCCCATGCTAGTAAAGGGTTGGACCCCCTTTTGCCTTCAGAACTGCCTCAATTCTTCGTGGCATAGATTCAACAAGGTGCTGGAAGCATTCCTCAGGGAGTTTGGTCCATATTGACATGATGGCATCACACAGTTGCCGCAGATTTGTCGGCTGCACATCCATGATGCGAATTTCCCGTTCCACCACATCCCAAAGATGCTCTATTGGATTGAGATCTGGTGACTGTGGAGGCCATTTGAGTACAGCGAACTCATTGTCATGTTCAAGAAACCAGTCTGAGATGATTCCAGCTTTATGACATGGCGCATTATCCTGCTGAAAGTAGCCATCATGGGTTGGGTACATTGTGGTCATAAAGGGATGGACATGGTCAGCAACAATACTCAGGTAGGCTGTGGCGTTGCAACGATGCTCAATTGGTACCAAGGGGCCCAAAGAGTGCCAAGAAAATATTCCCCACACCATGACACCACCACCACCAGCCTGAACCGTTGATACAAGGCAGGATGGATCCATGCTTTCATGTTGTAGACGCCAAATTCTGACCCTACCATCCGACTGTCGCAGCAGAAATGGAGACTCATCAGACCAGGCAACGTTTTTCCAATCTTCTATTGTCCAATTTCGATGAGCTTGTGCAAATTGTAGCCTCAGTTTCCTGTTCTTAGCTGAAAGGAGTGGCACCCGATGTGGTCTTCTGCTGCTGTAGCCCATCTGCCTCAAAGTTCGACGTACTGTGCGTTCAGAGATGCTCTTCTGCCCACCTTGGTTGTAACGGGTGGTTATTTGAGTCACTGTTGCCCTTCTATCAGCTCCAACCAGTCTGGCCATTCTCCTCTGACCTCTGGCATCAACAAGGCATTTCCGCCCACAGAACTGCCGCTCACTGGATGTTTTTTCTTTTTCGGACCATTCTCTGTAAACCCTAGAGATGGTTGTGCGTGAAAATCCCAGTAGATTAGCAGTTTCTGAAATACTCAGACCAGCCCTTCTGGCACCAACAATCATGCCACGTTTAAAGTCACTCAGATCACCTTTCTTCCCCATACTGATGCTCGGTTTGAACTGCAGGAGATTCTCTTGACCATGTCTACATGCCTAAATGCACTGAGTTGCCGCCATGTGATTGGCTGCTTAGAAATTAAGTGTTAACGAGCAGTTGGACAGGTGTACCTAATAAAGTGGCCGGTGAGTGTATATATATACATATACACACATACACATATATATACATACATATACATATATATATATATATACATACATATATACATACATATACATATATATATATATATATATATATCTATACATATATACATACATATATATATATATATATATATATATATATATATATATATATATATATATACACACACACACACACACACACACACACATACATAACTTTGTATTCTACCCATCTATATCATACACACATTCATAAACACACCTTCTATAATCAAGTTCTATGAAATAATTTAGTTTTCTTTAAAAGTCGAATAACTATTTGTATGTTTACTCCCCAAATTCTCAAAATATCTAATAAATTAACCTTTTCCTTAATACATTCAAACTCTCTCCTCATATGTCTTCTCTCTCTTTCATATTTATGACTATTGTATAACATGTTCTATTGTTTCCTTTTTTCCACAGTAATCACATTTGCCAGTAGTATGCTTGTGAATTTTAAAAAGTGTATAATTAAGTCCTGTATGCCCAAATCTTAATCTTGTTATCACTCTCTCCTCCTTTCTAATTTATTTTCCATTTCTTCTTTCTTCTACTATCTTATGAATTTTATAAAACCATTTTCCTGTTTTTTCTTCATCCCAACTTTTTTTGCCATTTTTCCATCAGTTTTTCTTTAATAATACTCTTTCCCTCAGATTTACATGTTTTAACTGTAAGACTAATAGGATTTTGAATTGCCTTCTGCCATTTTATCTGCCCTCTCGTTTCCTTCTACTCCAATATGTGCTGGAATCCACACAAATATAACTATCAAACCCATATTTTGTATTCTAAATAATCCATCCATCCATCCATTTTCTTATTCGCTTTATCCCTCAAGGGGTCGCGAGTATTGTAAATAATGTATGAAATATTTCTAATAAAATGTTGGCACCAGAACTCAGGAGAAGGCAGGCTTAAGTAGTGCCACACACAGGTGAATCCAAGCCAGTAATCAGGGCAGTAACAGGTAGTGATGGGTCCGGCAACACCGATGCGTCGGCGCATGTGTCAAGCTCATAGAGCAAAACCCGTGTCGATGCGCGTATCGACACGGGAAAGTCACGTGACCGATACAGGAACTGTTTCGAACTGACTGACGCGTCAAACTGTTTCTGTTCCCTCTAAACTGCACGCATGTGCATTCGCACACAGCAGCGCGCACAGCAAAGCTATGCTGCGCAGTAAATAAAATCCAAGCTGAACTGTAAACAAAATAACGGTTAATAATGGTTAATTTTTAACCATTTTGCAACTCTGGTGTGATGGTGTACCACAGTCTCGCTCTGTGAGCGCCATGTGCTGATCGGAGCGCACCACTGATGGATGGGTTGGGCAGACGCCTTTATGGTTGGGCGGGTTGCGCTGTGCGTCTTTGTTCTGAGCGCCGTTTCAGAAAAAACGGCTGATCTACCCTTAGTAGAAAGATGCTACTCTGAGTAGTTCTTCCTCCCTTTGTCATACTCAGCATTTCCGATTTCAGAACAGATTGAAAGGACATGGCAGCAAAGAATTTGTAAAAAAATAAATAAAAAAGCCAGTCCACAAGCATCCTCGTTCACAACATGTTTACTTAAAGGTTATTATATTATGATACAAGTTCACATTATTTGTTGACTGTATCTAAAAAAAATCAAATATATGTTTACTTCAAATGAAAATATAAAATAATACAATGCAACATACAATGATTTAAATTGTATTGTGTATACAGTGTCAGTTAGCTGTCAACCAGGTTGCCTGTAGGGATTTTTAAGGTCCAGCAGGTGTCAGTATTCAGTGACACAGTATCGGCACAGTATCAATACAGTTTGGCAATGTGTCAAAACGCTTCATGACGCCTCATCGACCCATCACTAGTAACAGGTGCATGCAATCAGGAGATTTAGCTGGAACAATCCAGAATGCTGCAAATGACTACAGCAGCCAACAGGAAAAGAATCACAGCGGTAGCTGTGAACATGACACCATCCACCTACCAACCGATTGTTAGTGCTGTGATTGCCGTTTATTGTACACCGAGGGCTGAGTCATGCTCACAATAACACCATTGTAAGATGTGGACAATTGGAGACAGAGGTCTCCACACCTGTTTAAGGAAGGCCTGTTTCTCTTCACAAAAATTGCTTCCTTTACTCCTCTCTCAAACCAACATTATTTCCATTTCAGGATGAGAACATCTTAATCCCTGAAAGAGTGACCACTGGCCTGCAGATGAGCGTTTACTACTGAATCTTGGCCTGCTGACATTGCTCCTCTGTGCTGGACCATCCATTTGGCCAGTGGCTGGGGAAGTAAAGTAGCTAAGTCTCTTGGAGAAAAGCTTAAGCATTTCAACAAAAAGAGCCCGTCCAGAGTACCTACTCAACTTTTTTTTGATAAACAAATTATGTATAACATAATGTGACAAATGGAAAAGGATCTCCTGTACATATCATAATCAGGACATTGACTGGTTCTGAAAGTCTAAGGTGTACAGAGTAAACAGGAACAGTCCCCTGTGATGTTCCTGGCCACCTTGTCAGATACAAAACCTTTCACTCTCACAAACTGTGGTCTATTTGTCAGGTAGTCATTGATCCTGGTGATTGTTGTGATCTCCACCAATGTTGTGTGGAGCCTCTGACAGTAAATTTAGACTGAATGGTGTTAGTTGCACTTAAGAAATCAATTCAATTTCAATTCAATTCAATTCAATTTTATTTATATAGCGCTGTTTTATGAAATGTTTATTTCAGGATCAGGAGAGATCGGCAAACACAAATAAGGACTCAAACACTGTTTCTGTTAGAATATAAGGCACACATTTATTATTATTCCCCACACAGAGTAGCAAGCAACAAAGCAACAAGCTTTCAAACAAACGTGACGCTCAACAGATTCTCAGAATCAGCCCTTACCATTGACACGAACTGGGAGCCCTCAGTCCTAGGTTAAGATCAGCGTTCACGATGCCGGTATCCACACACGAACTCACGGCAGACTCACTGGGCTAAGGGCAGTCTCCTCTTTATATATTTGTAAACAAAGAGTCAGATGTGGAGCGAGAGTGGCCATTTCTCCCTCCACAGCTGCCCTGCCTCCCAAAGCATGTTTCCCAAACAGGAACCCTTTCCCAGCATTTCAGCAGTGTGCGAAGCAAAATAATATGAGTGCACTCAGAATACAGCAAATATAAACAAAATAAGGAATACAGAATCAGTCTTTCCCACAACACATTGTCATAAGTTCCCACCACAAGTTAAAACAAATTATAACACAATAACACATGTGGTTCATAGTTTCATGTGAACTCAGGTGCGAACACCACAACAGCAATAATCAATGTGTGAACTGGCCAGTCCTCTCTCTTATTTAACTGACCAGTCTTCTCATTTATATATCAAAAGTTAAAACAAGTTATAAAACTGAGCAGGTTTTCCCATAATACATTGTTAAAGAGCAAAAATAATTATTTAATATATCAAGCACCAATTCATGAAACATGTCATCTCAAGGCACTTTACAAAGTTAAGTTCAATCATATTATACAGATTGGGTCAGATTATACAGATTGGTCAAAATGTTCCTATATAAGGAAACCAGTTGATTGCATCAAAGTCCCGACAAGCAGCATTCACTCCTGGAGAAGCGTAGAGCCACAGGGAGAGTCGTCTGCATTGTACATGGCTTTGCTGCAATCCCTCATACTGAGCAAGCATAAAGCGACAGTGGGAAGAAAAACTCCCCATTAACGGGAAGGAAAACCTCCGGCAGAACCGGGCTCAGTATGAACGGTCATCTGCCTCGACCGACTGGGGGTTACAGAAGACAGAGCAGAGACACAACAAGACAGACAAAAAAGCACAGAACCACACATTGATCCAGTAATCTGTTCTACATTAGATGGTAATAGCAGGTGAGCCGTCTTCTTTGGATGATGTCACAGTTAACAGAACGCCAGACCAGGTGTACCTACTATGAAGATAAAATAGGGAGAACAGAAAGTTAAAGCTGAAATGACAACACGTAATGCATAATTGAAGAACAGTAGATCTCTATAGAGTGAGAAAATTAGATCCTGATGTCCTCCAGTAGCCTAAGCCTATAGCAGTAAAACTATAAAGGTAGCTCAGAGTAACATGAGCCACTCTAGTTATAAGCTTTGTCAAAAAGGAAGGTTTTAAGATTAGCCTTAAAATTAGACAGGGTGTCTGCTTCACGGACCAAAACTGGGAGTTGGTTCCACAGGAGAGGAGCCTGATAGCTAAAGGATCTGCCTCCCATTCTACTTTTAGAGACTCTAGGAACCACCAGCAGACCTGCAGTCTGAGAGCGAAGTGCTCTGTTAGGAACATACGGGGTAATCAGAGCTCTGATATATGATGGAGCTTGATTATTAAGGGCTTTATACGTTAGAAGAAGAATTTTAAATTCTATTCTTGATTTAACAGGAAGCCAATGAAGGGAAGCTAAAATTGGAGAAATATGATCCCTCTTGTTGATTTTCATCAGAAATCTTGCTGCAGCATTTTGGATCAGCTGAAGGCTTTGAACTGCATTTTGTGGACTTCCTGATAGTAAAGAATTACAATAGTCCAGCCTTGAAGTAACAAATGCATGGACTAGTTTTTCAGCATCACTCCTGGACAGAATGTTTCTAATTTTGGCGATATTCCGGAGGTGAAAAAAGGAAACTCTGGAAACCTGTTTAATATGAGATTTTAATGACATGTCTTGGTCAAAAATAACACCAAGGTTTTTTACTTTATTACCAGAGGCCCAGTTAATGTCATCCAGATTAAGTGATTGGTTAAGAAGTTTATTTTTTGAGGACTCTGGCCCAAAGATTACAACTTCGGTGTTGCCAGAATTTAGATGCAGGATATTTAAAGTCATCCAGCTTTTGATGTCATCAAGACATGACTGCAGTCGAAGTAATTGATTGGATTCATCAGGATTTATGGATAAATATAGCTGAGTGTCATCAGCATAACAGTGGAAATTAATCCCATGCTGTCTGATAATTTTGCCAATCGGAAGCATATATATAGTAAAGAGAATTGGTCCAAGGACTGAACCCTGTGGTACTCCACAGGTGACCCTAGAGTTTGAGGAAGATTTATTATTAACATGAACAAACTGGAATCTGTCCGACAGATAAGATTTAAACCAGCCTAATGCTTTCCCCTTAATCCCTACAGTATGTTCAAGTCTTTGTAGGAGAATATTGTGATCAACTGTATCAAATGCAGCACTGAGATCTAACAGGACAAGTACAGACACAAGTCCATTATCTGAGGCCATTAGAATATCATTAGTGACCTTCACCAGAGCTGTTTCAGTGCTATGATGAGCTCTGAAGCCTGACTGAAACTCCTCAAGTAGGTCATTACTTAGTAATGACCTACTTGAGGAGTGCTTCAAGGAACACAGCTCTGAATTAAACCAGGGAGCCAGCTTCCTGTGAATTATCACCTTCTTTTTCAAGGGAGCTACATTGTCTAATGCAGAACGCAATGAGGAAGTCACACTGTTAGCAAAGGTATCGATTTGTGAATGGGAAGAAACAGCTTTGCTGCCATCTACAGGGCATTTCTGCAATACTGAGGATATTAAAAGGGGGACAGACTCTTTAAGTTTTGATACAGCATTATCCGATAAAGATCTACTATAATGGAACCCTCTTTTGGGGGTGGAGAAATCAGTTAGATTAAACTCAAATGTTATTAAAAATGATCAGATAGGACAGGGTTGTGACAGAATACTGTTAATTCTTCACAATCAATGCCATATGTCAGCACAAGGTCCAAAGTATGGAGCCGAGAGTGCATTGGCTTATGCACATTTTGAGCAAAACCAATTGAATCTAGGATAGTTTTAAAGGCTACACTAAGGTTATCACATTCAGTGTCAACATGGATGTTAAAATCACCCACTATAGTAACCTTGTCAGTATTTAACACCAAATCAGATAAGAAGTCTGACAGCTGATCCAAAAACTGAGTGTATGTCATGAATCAGAATTGGACCCAAGATTCTACCACGACAGGTCAGTGACGTTTTAACAAACTTTATTAAAAGACCGTGAGCAGGCGTCGGCTCTCTGGGCGCGCAGCTCACGCTAATGGGCTGGAACTCCCTGGAGGCAGAGAGACAGGTTAGTGACCGGTAACGATAGGCTTTGACAGAGAGATCAATCCGAATCACTAACCTGACTGAGAGGAGAACCAGGACGTTGAACGGCCGAGAGTCGGGCAGGCTGAGCGGGGCTTTCCAGAGGCGTTTGTCCAGGGGCAGTCCGGGTCCGGTAACGGGGAATCCAATATTCCAGCGGAGGTACAGAGGGGGTAGTCCAGAGAGATTATCCAGGTCCAGATCCAGGTCCAATTTCCACAGGCACAGACAGTTTAAGGGGACAGGCAGGCTCGGTGACGGAGGACAGAATCGGGTCAGACACAGACAGGCAGAATAAGTAACGCTGGAATGCTCTAACAGGTGGCTTGAGACAATCTGGCACTGGAGACTGACTAGGACGGAGCTTATATGCAGCTGGAGACAGGTGGAGCCAGAAGAGGTTGATTGCAAAGGGGTGGATAGTTAACAGGTGTGTTAATTGTCTGTAGGATCAGCTCCAGTGCCAGAATCATTACAGAGCCCCCCCCTCAAGGGCGGATTCCAGACGCCCTAGGCTGGTCAGGATGGGCTCTGTGGAAATCCCTGATGAGAGACTTGTCTAGGATATGACGAGAGGGGACCCACTGGCGCTCCTCCGGACCATAGCCTTCCCAGTCAATAAGGTACTGGGTACCCCTGCCCCACTTTCGGGACTTCAGGATACGCTTAACAGTGTAAGCAGGGGAACCCTCAACTAACCGGGTGGGAGGAGGGGAGGTGGAGGCGGGAGCAAGGCTTGATGTCTTGACAGGTCTGACACGGGACACATGGAATGTGGGGTGGACCCTCATTGATGGGGGAAGGCGGAGACGGACAGCCACCGGGTTCACCACTTTGGAGATGGAGAACGGCCCGATAAACCGAGGTGCCAACTTCTTGTTCTCCACCTTTAGGGGAAGGTCTCTCGTGGAGAGCCAAACCCTATCTCCCCCCTGGTATTGCGGGGCTGGTACCCGCCGACGGTTGGCGGCCCGGGCCTGGACCTGGGAGGAAGCAATGATGGCTCTCCTAGCCCTTCTCCAGGCCCGCTGGCACCTCAGGGCAGACAAACGGGCAGACGGAACCCGGGACTCCACCTCTTCAGTGGAGAACACCGGCGGCTGGAAACCGTACACCACATAAAATGGGGAGAGACCGGTGGAGCTGGAGGGTGACACGTTAATGGCGTGCTCCACCCAAGGCAGGTTCTGAGCCCATTTAGTGGGGTCAGAATGGCAAAAGAGACGGAGCTTGGTCTCGACCTCTTGGTTTACTCTCTCCGTTTGGCCGTCCGTTTGGGGGTGGAATCCAGAGGAGAGGCTCACGGAAATGCCCAGCATGGCACAAAACTCCCGCCAATATCGGGCTACAAACTGAGGACCTCTGTCTGATACGATGTCAGCCGGCAGACCATGCAATCTAAAGACCTCCTTTGCCAGGATTAACCCCATTTCCTTGGCTGAGGGAAGCTTAGGTAATGGGACCAGATGGACCATCTTAGAGAACCGGTCCACAATTGTGAGGATTACTGTGTTGCCTTCAGAGGGTGGAAGGCCAGTGACAAAGTCCATGGAAAGGCAGGACCACGGCCGGGAAGGGACAGGTAGAGAACGGAGCAGACCGGCTGGGGGGCGACGGGGAACTTTAGCCTGGTTACAGAGGGAGCAGGCAGAGACGAACTCTCTGACATCCTTGGTCAAGGAAGACCACCAGAACTGGGACCGGACTAGGCGAAGGGTCTTAGTGATGCCAGGATGGCCATACAAGCGGGAACAATGACAAAAGTCGAGAACCCTTTGTCTAAGATGGTCTGGGACAAAGAGTCTGTCCTTAGGGCAGGCTTCGGGGATCTGAGTGGATTCTATGGCCTCCTTGATCTCCCTCTCGAGGCCGAGGCGGGTGACGGCACATCTCACAGAGTCTGGCAGAATGAACCCTTGTTCCTGGTTGTGATCCTCCTCCTTGGCCTCGAACATCCTGGATAAGGTATCAGGTTTCACATTCTTGGAGCCTGGCCTGTAGGAGAGGGAGAAGTTAAACCGGCCGAAGAACAGGGCCCACCTAGCTTGCCTGGGGTTGATCCTCTTAGCAGTCTTCAGGTACTCCAAGTTCCGGTGGTCCGTCCAAACCAGGAACGGGAGTTTGGAGCCCTCGAGCCAGTGCCTCCATTCCTCGAGCGCCAGTTTAACTGCCAGAAGTTCCCGGTTGCCCACATCGTAATTGCGCTCGGAAATTGATAGCTTTCTAGAAAAAAAAGCACAGGGGTGAATGCGGTTATCACTGGACTCCTGGCTGAGAACGGCCCCAACCCCAGAACTAGAGGCATCAACCTCCACAATAAATTGTCTCTCTGGGTCGGGGGTAACGAGGACCGGGGCAGTGGTGAACAGTTCCTTCAGATATTTGAAAGCCTTGTCTGCCTTTTCGTTCCAAGCAAACTTGGTTTTGCTAGAGGTGAGGACGTGGAGAGGAGAAGCGACTTTACTGTAATTGCGGATGAATCTTCTGTAAAAATTAGCGAACCCCAGAAACCTCTGGAGCTGCTTACGGTCAACCGGGGTGGGCCACTCTGTGACGGCTCGGACCTTGGCTGGGTCCATGGACATCTGACCAGGGGACAATATGTAACCGAGGAAAGAGGTGGAGGTTGTATGAAACTCGCACTTCTCAGCTTTGACATAAAGCTGGTTTTGCAGAAGGCGAAGAAGAACGGAGCGGACATGTGTTATGGAGGGTGAGGTTCTCGGAGTAGATGAGGATGTCGTCCAAATATACAAACACAAAACGGCCAATCATATCCCGAAGAACCTCGTTGACCAGATTCTGAAATACAGCTGGGGCGTTGGTGAGACCGAACGGCATGACCAGATATTCATAATGGCCGGTTGGGGTATTGAAAGCGGTCTTCCATTCATCGCCCTCTTTAATACGCACCAAATGGTATGCGTTACGCAGGTCCAACTTGGTGAAAACTTTGGCCTTTTGGACCTGGTCGAATGCTGTATTCATTAGGGGAATAGGATAACGGTTCTTAACCGAGATGTCATTGAGTCCCCTATAATCAATGCAAGGACGGAGTGAGCCATCCTTTTTCCCCACGAAAAAAAAGCCTGCGCCTGCTGGTGAAGAAGAGGGACGAATAATGCCCGCCCTTAGAGACTCAGAAATATAATCGTTCATGGCTTGGGACTCAGGTGCGGACAGTGAGTAGAGGCGACCCCTGGGAGGAGTAGTACCAGGCAACAGGTCGATAGCGCAGTCAAAAGGTCGGTGAGGAGGAAGGCTCGTAGCCTTGGCCTTATTAAAAACCTCCCTAAGGTCACGGTATTCGTGAGGCACCTTGGTGAGGTCTGGGTAAGCCTCCTCTCCCTTACCCGCCGATACCAGGAGGGGTTGGGCAGAGAACAGGCAGGATTCAGAGCAGGAGGGGGCCCATCCTATTACTTCGCCCCGTCTCCAGTCGATTTGGGGGTTGTGCTTTCTGAGCCAGGTGGCACCCAAAATGACTGGCACCTGAGGGGAATCAATAATCATAAAGGTCAGCCTCTCGATATGATTACCTCCCACCAGCAGTTCCACTGGCTCAGTAATGAGACGGGAATGATTGAGGGTGTGACCGTCCAGGGCGTAGACACTATGTGGGGATGGACCGGGGAAAAGAGCAATCCTCAGTTTACGGGCAAACGTCTCATCCATGAACTCCGTGTCTGCACCAGAATCAACAAAAACGGATATCTTATGAGACTCAGAGGTAGTAAGAGTAGCGGACAGGAGGAGGTCTGAGGAGGCGGAGACCCTGGTGCGGCTCAGTAGGGACCTCTCCTGCCCCACTGAGTGTTTCCCTTTGACTGGGCATGAACGGACATGGTGCCCCTCACCTCCGCAGTAAAGACAGAGACCCTGTAGCTGCCTGTGTTGTCGATCCCCCCTTGACAGAGCAGTCCTCCCCAGTTGCATGGGCTCCGGTTCAGCCTGAGGTGAGTGAGAGACTGGGGAACACAAAGGCAAAATGGGGAGCGCCGGGGGTACTGAGCGGCGGTCCCTTCGCCGTTCCATCAAACGGAGGTCAATCCGAGAAGCCAAGTCCTCTAGCTGCTTTAGGGACTTAGGAAAATCACGGGTGGCGAGCTCATCTTTAATACGATCATTCAGACCCGTTAGAAACACATCAATGAGTGCATGCTCGTTCCATAAACTTTCAGCCGCTAACAAATGGAAATCAATTATGTAATCTGAGACAGTTCTTTGACCCTGCCTTAGGGCCAAGAGCCCCCTTGTGGACTCTCTGCAGGGCAGAATTGGGCTGAATACCCTTGTGAGCTCACAGGCAAAATCCTGATATGAGTGGCAAATGTGGGAATCATTTTGCCACTCAGAGGTACCCCAAAGCTTAGCCCTACCAGCTAGTAGGGAAATAACATAAGCAACTTTAGCTCTCTCTGTTGGGAAAGAGGACTGTTGTAATTCAAAAACAATTTCACATTGAGTGAGAAACACCCGGCATTGACTGGCATCGCCACAAAAAGGCTCAGGCGGAGAAAGACGCGGTTCGGGGGGGCGTGACGTCAGGCGTGACGTGGCAGCAGGAGGTGATGTTTGCGGAAGCGCGGGTGGCGGAGCTGCCTGGCCGCGGAGATGATTTAATATCTCGGCGACCCCGACTTCTAACTGGGAAATGGATTTATCAGTGCGCCACTGCCTGTCGGGAGAAGGATCCATGTTAGTGGCCAGATTGTGCTGTCATGAATCAGAATTGGACCCAAGATTCTACCACGACAGGTCAGTGACGTTTTAACAAACTTTATTAAAAGACCGTGAGCAGGCGTCGGCTCTCTGGGCGCGCAGCTCACGCTAATGGGCTGGAACTCCCTGGAGGCAGAGAGACAGGTTAGTGACCGGTAACGATAGGCTTTGACAGAGAGATCAATCCGAATCACTAACCTGACTGAGAGGAGAACCAGGACGTTGAACGGCCGAGAGTCGGGCAGGCTGAGCGGGGCTTTCCAGAGGCGTTTGTCCAGGGGCAGTCCGGGTCCGGTAACGGGGAATCCAATATTCCAGCGGAGGTACAGAGGGGGTAGTCCAGAGAGATTATCCAGGTCCAGATCCAGGTCCAATTTCCACAGGCACAGACAGTTTAAGGGGACAGGCAGGCTCGGTGACGGAGGACAGAATCGGGTCAGACACAGACAGGCAGAATAAGTAACGCTGGAATGCTCTAACAGGTGGCTTGAGACAATCTGGCACTGGAGACTGACTAGGACGGAGCTTATATGCAGCTGGAGACAGGTGGAGCCAGAAGAGGTTGATTGCAAAGGGGTGGATAGTTAACAGGTGTGTTAATTGTCTGTAGGATCAGCTCCAGTGCCAGAATCATTACAGTGTAAGGGCCTGGTGGACGATACAAAACAACAAACAAAAGAGGTTTTATTGCTTTGCAGTTTGGATGAGGGAAACTGAGGGTTAAATGTTCAAAAGAACTGTAATTATTAATTGGCCTGGGACTAATTAATAAATCAGACTGAAAGATGGTTGCCACTCCTCCTCCTCTTCCCATAGATCTGGGAATGTGGAAATTTGAATAACTGGAGGGAGTTGACTCATTTATACTAACGTAGTCCTCTTGTAGCCAGGTTTCTGTGAGACAAAACAAATCAATCTGATTATCAGAAATCAATTCATTAACTAGTCTTTGGAGGGAGAGACCTTATATTTAATAGACCACATTTAATTCTTTTATTTTTTGGTTCAAAGTGATCCGTATGGATTTTTATTAGATTTTTATGATTTGTTCCCTTTAGATCAGTTTTTGATCTGTTAAGTTTTTGCCGTCTCAATAGGATAATGGGTGGGTAACAGTACAGAACCTGCAGAGAGGTGTGTTAAACTACGGCTCTGCTTCCTGGTCTGGACCCTGGGTTGTCAGCATTTAGGAGAACTAATAAATCCGGCCAGATTCCTAGAAAGAAGAGCTGCACCATCCAAAGTGGGATGAATACCGTCTCTCCTGATCAGACCAGGTTTTCCCCAGAAAGTTTGCCAGTTATCAATGTAGCCCACGTCGTTTTCTGGACACCACCTAGACAACCAGCGGTTGAATGATGACATGCGGCTAAACATGTCATCGCTGGTCAGATCAGGCAGGGGACCAGAGAAAATTACATAGTCCGATATTGTTTTAGCAAACTCACACACGGAAGCAACACCAACTTTGGTGACCTCTGGTCGGCGTGACCGGGTGTCATTACCGCTAGCGTGAATCAAAGTGCAGAACATTTATACTCACTAATTATTTGTAAAATCCCACTTATATAAACATTTTCAGTTAGAGTTTTTCAAATTACAAAATTCAGCTGAAATGTGGGGATCCTTCTAATCAGCTGTTGAATTTCCACTGTTACCATCGTTTCTTTACTTTTCAACAATCTCAGTAACACAACAGCTGCCTTTTTCATGTAAGGGGAATATTACTGATAATAAATTCCCAGAAACTCACGTCTACAAATCCAAACTACACCAATAAGCTTTACTCTTTAATTTAGAGGTGTTAAACTGTCAACCTTCTTTCTCCAGGAAGTATTTTTGTTGGGTTTTCCTTAAAGGAGCAATAAGAAATTTTTCACCACTATGTGCAGCTTGAGCACTGTCTGTACACCAAAACAAGATGTGTATCAAGCCACGCCTCTCTCTATCTCCACTCTAACACTCGGCACCCATTTCCCCCTTCTCGCCCATCAGCTCATCAGCTTATTTGCGAAGGATAAATACACATCAGAACAGCATCACCTTTCCTCTGAAAGGTGATGCTGTTGGCTGTTATTTCCTGATTCCAAGTCGCCACAGTGACACGCCTCCTGTTTCCTGTTTGCGGTAAGGCGTATTGTGTCACTTCCTGTTGTCAGTGTGAATTTGCGGTTTGTTGCTCCAGACTCTCTCGCTCTTATCTTTAATCTCTTTGCTGTAACCTCTGTTTCTAACACATAAGCACTTGTAAAACATTCTCTGTTGCTGCACATCGCGCTTGGGAACTCCTCGTGTTTCACACGGGTTGTTTTGTGGCGTGGTAAAAGGGCGCTAGCCTAGCTTTAGCCTAGCCTAGCTTTAGCTCCGCAATGGCTTCTCCCCTTACTCTTTCCTCCGCTTCTCTGACTCTGCCTAAGTCTCCCCCTATTTCCTGCTCTCTGTGTCAGATGTTTAGCTATTCCTCTGCCTCCTTTAGTGATAATGGTACTGAAGGGAAAAAGAATGTTTAATGAAGTATTTAAACCATGTGCACTTAATGTTTTCTGTTTGCTTGTTTTTCGAGGCCCAGTGGGAGAATGAAGTTGCAGCTGGTGTGTGCAGAAGGGTGCAGCCGATATCAGAAAGCCTAAGAAGATAACTTGAAAAATGGTTCAAGGACGCATCCTGAAATCCTGGAAAAACAAGTTGCGCAACGGAGCTGCATCCAAGGAGGAGCCAAGGGTCATCGCACCATGCTGTCAACCAATAAATGAACTGTTACTATGCCCAAGATGCTGCCTTAGCTTATGATCAGACCAATAGGGTCTGTTTGGGCTCCCTTAAGGAGAACCCTTTTTTACCAGGTGCGCCATTGTTAAAGCATCCTTTTGGGGGCTTGGTGTTAGAACTGAGCTCCATCAGGACCGTGCACGCTTAACTGTGCGGAATGTATTGCTTTGTTTAGAGTAGGAATAAAACGCTTTTTATTTTTTTCGAACTTATTCTGTTTCCAGTCTTTGATTTTTACTTTCACTTTCTCGCGCGGGGTAACACAAAATCTCCTCAACAGTACTTGTAATAAATGTAGTATCTTTGTAGCTTTGGAGGCGAGGGTGTCAGAATTGGAGACCCGGCTCCGGGCTATGGAAAAACCAGCTGATAGCCGCCCCTTTGCTAGCACGGAGCCACATAGACCTAGCGTTACTTCACTTAGTGGTCTTCCAGAAGCAACTTCCGTGCAGCCGGGTAACCAGGCCGGCTGGGTGACGGTTCGTAGGAAGCATAGCTCTAGATTCCAGCCCCCAGGTCACCACCAACCCGTCTGCTTTTCTAATAAATTTTCCCCACTCAGCGATACACCCGCTGAGAAGCCGACTCTGGTGATTGGGAGCTCTATAGTCAGAAACGTGGCACTAGAGACACCAGGGACCACAGTTAAATGCCTGCCAGGGGCCAGAACGGGTGACATAGAATCTTACCTGAAACTGCTGGCTAAGGATAAGCGTAAATACGGTAAGATTGTTATTCACGCTGGCGGTAATGACACCTGGTCACGCCGATCGGAGGTCACTAAAGTTGGTGTTGCTTCGGTGTGTGAGTTTGCTAAAACGATGTCGGACTCCGTATTTTTCTCTGGTCCCCTGCCTGATCTGACCAGTGATGACATGTTTAGCCGCATGTCATCATTCAACCGCTGGTTGTCTAGGTGGTGTCCTGAAAACGACGTGGGCTACATTGATAACTGGCGAACTTTCTGGGGAAAACCTGGTCTGAACCGGAGAGACGGCATCCATCCCACTTTGTATGGTGCAGCTCTTCTTTCTAGGAATCTGGCCGGATTTATTAGTTCTCCTAAATGCTGACAACCCAGGGTCCAGACCAGGAAGCAGAGCTGTAGTTTAACACACCTCTCTGCAGCTTCTGTACTGTTACCCACCCATTATCCTATTGAGACGGTGTCTTTCTCACGGCCAAAACTTAACAGATCAAAAACTGATCTAAAAGGAACAAACCATAAAAATCTAATAAAAATCAATACGGCTCACCTTGAACCAAAAAATAAAAGAATTAAATGTGGTCTATTAAATATAAGGTCTCTCCCGCCAAAGACTTTGTTAGTTAATTAATTGATTTCTGATAAACAGATTGATTTATTTTGTCTCACAGAAACCTGGCTACAAGAGGACTACGTTAGTATAAATGAGTCAACTCCCTCCAATTATTCAAATTTCCACATTCCTAGATCTGTGGGAAGAGGAGGAGGAGTGGCAACCATCTTTCAGTCTGATTTATTAATTAGTCCCAGGCCAATTAATAACTACAGTTCTTTTGAGCATTTAACCCTCAGTTTCCCTCATCCAAAATGCCAAGCAATAAAACCTCTTCTGTTTGTTGTTTTGTATCGTCCACCAGGCCCTTACACTCAGTTTTTGGATCAGCTGTCAGACTTCTTATCTGATTTGGTGATAAACACTGACAAAGTTATTATAGTGGGGGATTTTAACATTCATGTTGACACTGAATGTGATAACCTTAGTGTAGCCTTTAAAACTATCCTAGATTCAATTGGTTTTGCTCAAAATGTGCATAAACCGACACACTCTTGGCTCCATACTTTAGACCTTGTTCTGACATATGGCATTGATTGTGAGGAATTAACAGTATTTTCTCACAACCCTGTCCTATCTGATTATTTTTTAATAACATTTGAGGTTAATCTAACTGAGTGCTCCACCCCCAAAAGAGGGTTCCATTATAGTAGATCTCTATCGGACAATGCTGCATCAAACTTTAAAGAGTCTGTGCCCCTTTTAATATTGTCAGTATTGCAGAAATACCCTGCAGATAGCAGCAAGGTTGTTTCTTCCCATTCACAAATAGATGTCTTTGTTAACGGTATGACTTCGTCATTGCGTTCTGCATTGGACAATGTAGCTCCCTTGAAAAAGAAGGTGATTATTCACAGGAAGCTGGCTCCCTGGTTTAATTCAGAGCTGCGTTCCTTGAAGCACAATGTTAGGAAATTGGAGAGAAAATGGCGCTCTACACACCAAGAGGAATCCTACCTAATCTGGAGGGACAGTCTATTGTTGTATAACAAGACCCTTCGCAGAGTTAGAGCAGCATATTTTTCATCATTAATTGAGGAGAACAAAAATAATCCTAGATTTCTCTTCAGTACAGTTGCCAAACTTACACAGAGTCATAGCTCCGTTGATCCATCCATTTCCTTAGCTCTTAGCAGTAATGATTTTATGGGATTCTTCATAAATAAAATTGATTCCATTAAAAATAAAATAATTGGCATCCTCCCAAACACGATTACCTCGTCCTCAGTAAGTGAGGCAGCGTTGGAGGAATCTTTAGAAACTGCGCTGTGTCTGAACTGTCTAGAAGCAGTAGAGCTTTCTGAGCTATCTAAAATATTAGCTTCATCTAAACCTTCTACCTGTATGTTAGACCCAATCCCAACCAAATTGTTTAAGGAGGTATTCCCTTTGTTCAGTGGTCCTATATTAGACATGATTAATCTATCCTTAGTAAATGGATATGTACCACAGGCTTTTAAAGTTGCTGTTATTAAACGTTTACTTAAGAAACCATCTCTTGATCAAGATGAGTTAGTAAATTACAGACCTATATCTAATCTTCTTTTCTTATCTAAAATTCTCGAGAAAATAGTTGCTAATCAACTTTGTGAACATTTACTAAGTAATGACCTACTTGAGGAGTTTCAGTCAGGCTTCAGAGCTCATCATAGCACTGAAACGGCTCTGGTGAAGGTCACTAATGATATTCTCATGGCCTCAGATAATGGACTTGTGTCTATACTTGTCCTGCTAGATCTCAGTGCTGCATTTGACACAGTTGATCACAATATTCTCCTACAAAGACTTGAGCATACTGTAGGGATTAAGGGGAAAGCATTAGGCTGGTTTAAATCTTATCTGTCGCACAGATTCCAGTTTGTTCATGTGAATAATAAATCTTCTTCAAGCTCTAGGGTCACTTGTGGAGTACCACAGGGTTCAGTCCTTGGACCAATTCTCTTTACTATATATATGCTTCCGATTGGCAAAATTATCAGACAGCATGGGATTAATTTCCACTGTTATGCTGATGACACTCAGCTATATTTATCCATAAATCCTGATGAATCCAATCAATTACTTCGACTGCAGTCATGTCTTGATGACATCAAAAGCTGGATGACTTTAAATTTCCTGCACTTAAATTCTGACAAGACAGAAGTTATAATCTTTGGACCAGAGTCCTTAAAAAAATAAACTTCTTAATCAATCACTGAATCTGGATGGCATTAACTTGGCCTCTGGTAGTAAAGTAAAAAATCTTGGTGTTATTTTAGACCAAGACATGTCATTTAAATCCCATATTAAACAGGTTTCCAGAGTTTCCTTTTTTCACCTCAGGAATATTGCCAAAATTAGAAACATTCTAGTCCATGCATTTGTTACTTCAAGGCTGGACTATTGTAATTCTTTACTATCAGGAAGTCCACAAAATGCAGTTCAAAGTCTTCAGCTGATCCAAAATGCTGCAGCGAGAGCTCTGATGAAAATCAACAAGAGGGATCATATTTCTCCAATTTTAGCTTCCCTTCATTGGCTTCCTGTTAAATCAAGAATAGAATTTAAAATTCTTCTTCTAACGTATAAAGCCCTTAATAATCAAGCTCCATCATATATCAGAGCTCTGATTACCCCGTATATTCCTAAAAGAGCACTTCGCTCTCAGACTGCAGGTCTGCTGATGGTTCCTAGAGTCTCTAAAAGTAGAATGGGAGGCAGATCCTTTAGCTATCAGGCTCCTCTCCTGTGGAACCAACTCCCAGTTTTGGTCCGTGAGGCAGACACCCTGTCTACTTTTAAGACTAATCTTAAAACTTTCCTTTTTGACAAAGCTTATAGTTAGAGTGGCTCATGTTACCCTGAGCTACCTCTATAGTTATGCTGCTATAGGCTTAGGCTACTGGAGGACATCAGGGCCTATTTTTCTCACTCTACTGATTTCTACTGTTCTCCAGTCTACTGTTCTCCAGATTCTCATTGCATTACATTGAAATGACTGTTGTCATTTCAGCTTTTAACTTTTGGTTCTTTCTCTTTTTTCTTCATAGTAGGTAGACCTCGTCTGACGTTCTGTTGACTGTGAAATCATCCAGGGAGGACAGACCACCGACTATTACCATCTAATGTAGAACAGATTACTAGATCAATGTGTGCTTCTGTGCTTTTTGTCTGTCTTGTTGTGTCTCTGCTCTCTCTTCTGTAACCCCCAGTCGGTCGACTCAGATGACCGTTCATACTGAGCCCGGTTCTGCTAGAGGTTTTTCCTTCCCGCTAACGGGTGTTTTTTCTTTCCACTGTCGCTTCATGCTTGCTCAGTATGAGGGATTGCAGCAAACCCATGTACAATGCAGACGACTCTCCCTGTGGCTCTACGCTTCTCCAGGAGTGAATGCTGCTTGTCGGGACTTTGATGCAATCAACTGGTTTCCTTATATAGGAACATTTTTGACCAATCCATATAATCTGACCCAATCTGTATAATATGATTGAACTTAACTTTGTAAAATGCCTTGAGATGACATGTTTCATGAAATGGCGCTATATATATAAAATTGAATTGAATTGAACATATATAATGAAGAAGTAAGTAACTCATAACTTTATAATGCTGTTAGTAAGAGAAAGTTTTGATCCGATGGGCATGTTCTCTGCCATTTTGTGCCTGATGTTGGCATTTTATGGGCAGGGACTGGGTAAGCCCTGAGTGGCAGCTGTTCACGTGCATGTATACACATGTGCGGCTGGCTCGGCTATTGTAGATATTAATACCGGCCTGCTCCTGCTTATCTCTGATGGCCCGTCTTAAGATTTGGCAGTAAAGGTGAAACAATTATCAGAGGCAAACATTAAAATATGCATATTTAATTCATTAGGAATTCCCAACGGAGACAGACTTTACATTACCATTTCGTTGTATTCAGTACAAACCCGACATCCTGGCTCATGGCGATGTAAAAGATTCTGTCTGTCTTTCACTACTCTGAACACATCTTTTAAAGGACTGACTGTCCCTCCAGTCTCTTCAGGAGGGGGTGGTCTCAAATCTGGGGGCTATTTGTTCGAACAAAGAGGCTGTTCTTCTCGGTTAGGGGTCAAGTCAAATTACCTCTCCCAATCATAAATTGTCTCCCAACACATCCTGCAAGCTACATGTTTATTTTGCCCTCAAAGAGGAGACGGTCTCAAAAGGCCAGACATTCCTTATTTCTTCCATACAACTGCCTGATTAATATAACAACTAAGGTATTTTCCTCAACACTATGTAAACAAGAGATTGGAGAACAATACAGGGAGGTAGTGTATGACGTTTAACCATAGTCCATCTAAAAAGATACCTTTAGTTCTTCACAAAAGATTTTTTTTAGTTCTTTCTATCTAAAATAATGAGATTTTGCTTATTGCTCCTTTAAGGAAATATGTGAGTTTTCTAGAGCAAAAAGTCAAGCAATTTTCCAGGAAAGAATCTCCCTGTCTTGCTTATTTTACAGTTTAATTGGCTCTCAAAAGTCTATTAAAGTGCCAGGTTTTTGTGGTGTAAAATCATGATGATCATTATAAATAAATTCAAAACGTTTTTAACATATCACTATTGCTTTAAAGAAGCACCTGTGTGATAAAAAATCCAACTTTGTTCTCATATGTATAAGTAGAAAGTTCTTGTCTTTGGATTTGAATAAAAAAATACCCCACATTGAAGTGACTGCTGGCTGACTGGTATGCAGTGCAGGGTTCAGAGGCAAGACCGGTGACACCTGACCAGCCAACAAAGCTTAGCTCAGCTTCCGTTCCATCAGTTGTCTTTCATCACATAACTTTGTGTTTCCTTTTAATTCCCTTTTAAAACCAAACTTTGCCTCTGAAGTGGCAGCCTTACTTACCAAAACTCTGTTTGTTAAACAGAAGGATCCATTTCGTAAATCTGTTTCATCTAAAAACATGTAAATATGACAACACTGAATCTAATGGTTTAAACTGACAAAAAAAAATTTCACGAGAAAAAAGTAAAATTTAGATTGCCAATTTTCTAAACATAAATAAGTATATTTGATAATGTTGATGCTAATGTGTTTAACGGCTCAAAATTCTTTAGTTTAAAGCTTTAACATTTTTATTTTCTGTTTTTATGCTGTCAGGGGCTGTTCTAGAAAAACACGAGGGGGCAAGAGATTGTATGGGTTTGCACCATATGGTTTAAGTTTATATCTGCTAATGCAATAAAGGTTAACCTCAAAATATCAATCAACACTACACAGAAAAACACTCAAAGATGAAAAAAAATTAGTTGGTCCTCTGGATGGTTACTTTTTTGCCGAAACATTTTGTCTCTTCTCCAATGCTCCTTTTCCACTAGTACCAACTTAGGGTTCTTCACTTTGGTACGTGTTGCTTTTTAGATCTTCCCACTGGTAACGGTTAAGTGGAACCAGGGAGTCCAAGCTAAAGAATGCTGGAGCTAAAAGTGGAAAAGTCTAAATGATCAGTTGTTTGGTGTATTAACCAGTGATAGGCACAGTCGCAGTAATCCACAAACAGATTATTGCGATGCTAACTTTTCATTAATTGCATTATCATTAATACTAAGTTTAGAATCAACGTTCAAATGTATGATAACAATGTTCACAACAGGATATTTATCTGTCATTTAGGTCACTGTCCTGGTTTTCTCTACAAATCCTACTGGACTTCTCCACAACAGTAGCTGCCATGGCTCCACAAAAACCATTGTTAATTGTGCTGTTTCTTCTTACCTTTCTCCTTGTTATAATATGGTTGGTTTTCTTTGTAAACCGTGTGCTGCTGTGTGACTCTAACCCTTAAATTAATGTTGTCATTGTAGTGCCAGTAATGAACCCTTTATAGCTTTCTTGTTTCATTACCGGCACTGCATGAGGTGGAAGGAGACTGGACGTGCAGCTGGGCTTTTAGCTGTGTGGCTCAGTGGGACCCCTTTATATTTCCAACACTCCTTTATTTTTCCAACACCGTGCAAAACACCGGCTATTCCCAAAGGACATTTAATCAACGTGTCTAGCATAGAAAATTATGTTTTTACCCAGCAATGATGAAACCCATTTTTATTAATGCTTTTCAATTCCAAAATAGTGCACATTGAAAATAACAATATTGATATTATTAATGTTACAACAATAAGTACCCCCCCTCCCCCCCCAAAAAAAATATCATGATTTATTGCATGTTTGTTAAAGAGTCTGATGACAGAGGGGGGAAGGTACATCCAGAAACACTCAGTCCTACGTTCCAAGCTTCCAGTAGTGATGCCACGTCTGCGTCTTATAAGCGAGTTTAAACTTGTTCGTTCATACTGTTTACAAGGTAGGGTTAATAGAGCTGGTTGCTTGTTTCTCTCGCAAGAACTGGGAACTGGCTGTCCACATTTGCACAGTTTTTTTTCTGTAAAATGCAGCTGCCTGGGCACAAAGAGATATAATATACCTCTCAAATAATTTTTCCTGAACTAAAACAGTTTTACCCTCAAACATTTTGCTCTGTCCATGGTTATCATGTGCCATATGTGTATGCAGAAGTGTTGTGTAATCCTTGAATAATTTGTTCAAATCATTCGAGTGAACGAACTGAACCGAATCACTTCATTAACTGATTTGTACATTTCTCAGTACAGTTGAGGAGGAAGTCAGAGCACATTCTGGCAGGTACTGGAACTTCCGCATTCTGTCGCTCTTGTGAATCTAAACACTCATTGCCCCAAGTGATTCATTCTACTATTTCCTCTTGTAGGGAATACAGTGTTATGCCACAGGGAATGGTATCTGGTTCTCCAAGCAAACAATCATGAGTCAAGCTGAGGGCAGAGGAGACAGGAGAAGAATTAGGATTAGCAGGGAATCATTTTCTTTTTATATTCTTAATGTAGGCCACACAGAGCTTTAAATCTATGTTGGCATTTCTTGTTCTTAATTTAATATTTGATTTTCCACTAAACATAAATAACTATTTATTTTATATTGGTAGCATTTAAGTTAATATTTCATTAGTATCAAAATGTACAGTATTCATAAGAGTGTTTCTCCTTTTGCTTTTTATAATTTCCTACTTTATATTGTCATGTTTTGGAGGTATTTGGCCCACATGCAGAGAAACACTTGGGAGGACAATGAGCAGTTCAGATATTTATTTAACAGCTGACTCGCAGAACGAGCCGCAGGTGTGCGCGCCCCGCCCACCAGTCAGCTGCAGTCACCTGTGGAGAGAGCAGAGGAGACAGCGCCAGCAGAAAACTGCATGGCGCTGCCAGCTGAGTTCTGACACCACCCCCCCCTCAACGGTCGCCACCTGGCGACTTCGAGGAGGAAGTGGAGGGACGGGATGCCAAGAAGGACTCTATTAGAGCAGGATCAGAGATGAAGGAACCCGGTACCCAAGACCGGTCCTCAGGACCGCGGTCCTCCCAGTCGACGAGGTATTGGAAACCTCTACCTCGCCGACGGGAGTCCACGATCCCTCGGATCCGGCGCCCCTGGTGGTCCTGGGCGGGAGGAGGGGGCTCGGCCGGAGGGCACAGGTTACAGGAGCGCACGGGTTTGATTTGGGAAACGTGGAAGGTTGGGTGAACACGGGAGTGTCGAGGAAGGTGAAGACGGACGGCCGTGGGGCTGATGATGGTCTGAATCTCGTATGAGCCAGAATAACGGGGAGCTAATTTACGGCGAGAGGATTGGGAGGAGGTGTTCTGGGTGGAGAGCCAAACCAGCTGACCGGGGCGGTAGTGGGGGGCTGGAATCCTCCTCCGATCGGCGAACCTGCGGTTTCGTTCTACGGATCTTTGTAGGGCCTGCTTGGTCTGGTTCCAGAACTCGTGGCAGCGGCGAATGTGTTGGTGTACGGAGGGGACTGCAACTTGTCGGACGCTGGTGGGGAATAAAGGGGGCTGATAGCCCAAAGAGGCTTCAAAAGGGGAGAGTCCGGTGGCGGAGGAGGTGTGGCTATTATGTGCATATTCCACCCAGGGGAGGTATTTATTCCAATCCGCTGGGTTGGAAGACGTTAAACAGCGGAGGGCGGACTCCAGCTCCTGGTTCAGCCTCTCTGTCTGGCCGTTGGTCTGTGGGTGGTACCCGGAGGAGAGCATATACCTGGCTCCTAGGGCCGAGGCAAACTCTCTCCAAACCCGGGAGGTAAACTGGGGATCACGGTCAGACAGAATGTCTTGAGGTATGCCGTGCAGGCGAAAGACATGCTTCACCAGGAGCTGGGCCGTCTGGAGAGCAGAGGGGAGTTTACGAAGGGGGATCAGGTGACAGGCCTTAGAAAACCTATCCACTATAGGGTAGTTCATTGTTATTGTTTTGAGGCGGGTTTTTCGCGCATGCGCGCCGGACTGGTAGGCAAAAGGCGAACACAATGGCGGACGCAAACAGAGAAACTGACGAGTTCTCCGCGTATTTTTCTTCTTTAGATGACGTATCACAAGATCGTTTTAAGAGTAAGTTGATGGTTGATGGTATCAGATTGCCAGATCCACACAGCAAAAGCCTTAAGGGACGGAGCGAGTCTGTGAAATGCTGGCCAAGCGCTCCGTACCATGACATAGACAGCTGCCTTATAAACACGCAGGCCAGTACAGACAGAGAGCACGAAAGCCATGAAACCACTGGACGGCTACAATTATTTTAAATCGGGAAAAAGGCTCCAGCAACGCCCGCGACGCCATGAGGGATTAATCGGTCAGAAAATGGATGGATGGATGTTGTTCACACATGTTTGTGCAACAGCACAAAGCGGCGTCGGACACAGGCCGCGTCTCAGCAGAGGCCCGGTAGGTTAAAAAAAAAAAATTTTCACTACGGATTATTTAGGTGTTTTTGTCTTGTTAAAATGGGTGGCGGTGTCGGCGACATTGCAGCGTAAACACAGAAGTACTAGCGCCCGTGAACCGGGGCGTAATAGCAGCAGCAGCGGCTGTAGCCTGCTGCTAGCTGCTGCTAGCCGGGGCGGCGGCCCGTGTAGTGTTTACGCAGCAGCCGCTGGCTGCTGCCGCAGCCCGTGAACTGGCAGAGCAGCCGCTGCCTGCTCCGCCGCTGCTGCTTGGCTGCTGCTGCTACCGCTTCTCCGGCCCGTGTAGCGATCTGTGTACCCTCCGGCGCTATTTAAGTAGAACAGTGACTAGAGCAGAATTAAGTTGTATTTACCGGAGATGAAGTGTAGACTGCAAATTCTGTCGTAGTACGATGCCCCCCCAGTCCATTGGGAGTGTCTGCCTGCGCTCTTTTCATTGAAAATATCCATTTCTTTCTTCGTCCTTCCTCCTTTGGAAAACGACAGAAACGTACATCCAACGATTTGGAATGCCTCTCTGTGCAACCGGGAGCGCAACAAGTCGTAGGCATTGCTTAGATTCCATAAATAAACGAACTAAAAGTACGCTCTAAATCACCCGTTTTGTCATGTTGTAGACGAGAGCAGCTCTGTTTTTGCCTACCAGCGGGACCCGGAAGTAGCGCGGACGTCACGCGTTACGTCACGCGTGAACTACCCTATTGTGAGGATGGTAGTCATGCCTTGGGATGGTGGGAGACCAGTGACAAAGTCTAACGCTATGTGGGACCACGGGCGTGCCGGAATGGGGAGTGGTTGGAGGAGGCCGGTGGGTGGTCTGTTAGAGGGTTTATTTTGAGCGCAGGTGGGGCAAGTGAGGACAAATTCCCGGGCATCCCTGGACATTGATGGCCACCAGAAGTAACGGGAAAGGAAGGCGGTTGTACGGCGAACACCTGGGTGGGCGGAGAATTTCTCAGTGTGGGCCCATTGTAGTACACGGAGACGAACGGTAGGGGGTACAAAGGTCTGGTTGCCTGGGTCAGGGTCGGATTGTTGGGCCTGCTGGATCAGATCCTCTATTTCCCAATGTATGGCTCCAACAGTGCAGGTGGGAGGTAAGATGAGGGCCGGTTCTTTTTCGGAGTCATGAGGGGCGTGCAAACGAGAGAGGGCGTCTGGCTTTAGATTCTTGGAACCAGGGCGGTAGGAAACGGAGATGTTGAACCGGGAGAAAAATAGGGACCAACGTGCCTGTCTTGGGTTGAGCCGCTTCGCGGTCTGTAGGTAGGTGAGGTTCTTATGATCCGTCCAAATTATCACAGGCTGCTCAGACCCCTCCAGCCAGTGGCGCCATTCTTCGAGAGCGAGCTTAATGGCCAGCAGCTCTCTGTCCCCCACGTCGTAGTTGCGCTCAGTCGGGGATAAGCGCCGGGAGAAAAAGGCGCACGGGTGTAGTTTTTGGTCCCTGGTAGAATGCTGGGAGAGCACGGCTCCGACCCCGGTGTCAGAGGCATCGATCTCAACGATAAACTGCTTCGCAGGGTCGGGATGTATGAGGACCGGTGCTTGGGAAAACTTCCTCTTTAATTCGGTAAACGCCGAGTCGGCGTCGGAACTCCAGCTGAAAGGCACTTTCGTGGATGTGAGAGCGTGCAGGGGGGCGGCGATCTGGCTGTAACCTCTTATAACCCGGCGATAAAGTTGGCGAAGCCGAGGAAACGTTGTAGCTGCTTCCGTGTTTCGGGGATCGGCCATTCGATGACAGCTTTGATTTTTTCAAGATCTGATCGGACCTGCCCACCCTCCAGGATGAGGCCGAGGAAAACTACTGAAGGCTTATGAAACTCGCATTTTTCGGCCTTGAGGAAAAGGCGATTTTCCTGGAGACGCTGAAGAACTAGATGGACATGATGTTGGTGTTCAGAGAGAGTCTTAGAGTAGATCAGAATGTCGTCTAGGTAGACGAAGACAAAAATGTTTAGAAAATCCCGGAGGACATCATTCACCAGGGCTTGGAAAACTGATGGCGCATTGCACAGGCCGAAGGGCATCACCAGGTATTCGAAGTGGCCTAGCAGGGTCTTGAACGCTGTTTTCCACTCATCCCCCCGGCGGATCCGTACCAAGTGGTAAGCATTGCGCAAATCTAATTTGGTAAAAATGGTGGCGGACTGTACCGGCTCCAGAGCGGAGGAAAGCAGTGGCAAGGGGTATTTATTTTTAACAGTTATAGCGTTCAGCCCTCGATAATCGATGCAGGGGCGGAGAGATCCGTCCTTTTTGCCGACAAAAAACACCCCAGCCCCAAGCGGAGATGAGGAGGGGCGGATTAGGCCAGACACTAGGGATTCTTTAATGTATTTTTCAAGCGCCTGTCGCTCAGCACGGGAAATTTTATAAAGGCGACTAGAAGGCAGAGGGGCACCTGGCAAAAGCTCGATTGCGCAATCATATGGTCGGTGCGGAGGCAATGATTCAGCCCGGGCTTTACTAAAAACTAATTTCAGGTCGTGATATTGCTCGGGAACTAAACTTAAATTTACTGAGTCACCTTCAATGGAAGGCGGCATGGGAGGAGGACCTGCAGGGACAGCAGATTGCAAACAACGAGACAGGCAAGTCTGGGACCAGGACTCGACTCGCCGGTCGGCCCAATTAATATGCGGGTTGTGCTTATTTAACCAAGCGAAACCCAGGACGATGGGAGCGTGCTTAACAGGGAAAACGAAAAACGAAATTAACTCCCTATGATTACCGGAGATCACAACCTCAAGGGGCTTGGTTTGGTGAGTTACCCGGGGAAGACTGCCTCCATCCAGGGCGGAAACCTGGAGAGGGGTGGACAAAGGAATAGTTTCGATCCTGGCTCGTAAAACAAAAGACTGGTCAATTAAATTAAAGTCGCACCCTGAGTCAACCAGGGCGGATAGGACTCCTGCAAAAATTCAGTGAAAGTGCAGCCGAAACGCTGACAGTCTGGGAAGCGGGACTCTGCCCATCTTAAGGCTTTCCCAGTTAACAAACGTAAAACAAATGAGATCTTAGTCTCATCTAGCGCAAATCTCTGCGGGGATTGGTTAAAGACTAACGAACACTGAAAAAGAAAACCAGCACAATCCCCACTATCCCCAGAGAACTTTTCTGGGCTAGGAGCTGAGCTTTCGGGTACAGACTGGGGAGGATTGGCTGGAGGGGGCTCAGGGGCATCCCTGGATGCCACAGAGGATTGGAGTGCGGCGCGAAATGTGTCGGAAAGTTGACTAATCTGACCTGCCAGCCCCTGCAACTGGTTCTGCGTAGTTTGCATGGCCAGGTGGAGGGTCTGAAGCTGCTCCTGATGGGCAGTCAAAGTCGTCCCAACTGCACCTGCTGGGTCAGTCTGGCCAGAGTGTTCTTCTGTCATGTTTTGGAGGTATTTGGCCCACATGCAGAGAAACACTTGGGAAGACAATGAGCAGTTCAGATATTTATTTAACAGATGCTGAGCCGGCCGGACACAGAATCCTAATGGATCGGAGTCCGAGGCAGGACGGAGCCGGTGTGGCGATCTGGGGAGAAGGGTGAGAAGTTTAGGCTGGGTCGCGGTGAGAGAATAATGAGACGGGGAAAGCTGAGCGCTTACCACAAGACACGGAGACCAGACCGGGGGGGGTGGAGCGGAGGCGAGAACTCAACGCTGTCAACTCTGATGGTGGGCGGTGACTAAGCGACGGTGAGCGGCAGGAGCGAGGATGGGGTCCGAGCAGCGCCTGAGGTGGTCGTGGACAGCCGGGGGAACCAGATGAGTCTGATCAGACTTGGTCTGATCAGGGAGACTCCAGGGATTAATCGATGAGCTATTCCGGGCAGGACAGGCCCTTGGGAGCCACGGAGGGAAATCGAAACACGAGCAACCTGGGAGGACAGGAGACACAGGTTAGACGTAGGCTAGAAACTGTCGACAGACAGTGGCCACATAAGCATACCACTGAGGCTAACACTCTGGCATCCACCGGCTGTCTGAGCGCTGCTCTTATGCTCCAGTGCTGACTCGCAGAACGAGCCGCAGGTGTGCGCGCCCCGCCCACCAGTCAGCTGCAGTCACCTGTGGAGAGAGCAGAGGAGACAGCGCCAGCAGAAAACTGCATGGCTGCCAGCTGAGTTCTGACATATATATTTATTATTTTCATTTGAGTGCAATAAAACTAATTTAAAACTCAGACATTTAGTTACATTACATTTAATTGTTTCTTTCACATGCATGCACATATAATGTTAATTCACATCCTGATTCATATAGCAGTGACTGGCAGAAACCGCACCACCACTTCCAACACAGTATTAGTTGCTGAGTCACTCACTATTGTACTGCTTGAATCACTACATGTTTTGTTCCCGCTGTTCCCGAGATTCGTAAATCTCCTGGACACATCAACTGCCACTGATTTGTGATTCTAGGGTACTACTGAATGTAGCAGGAGACAGAATCACTGAGCACTAAGTCATATACTCAGCACTCCTGAATTAGTGGTGTTTCGTTCCAGCTATCACTGAGTCAAGATTTGTGAACCTACTGGACAGACCGCTGATTTGTACAGCGTGAATATGCATAGCCTGTAAAGCCTTTGTTGAACGCACCAAGAGCCATTTAATTGTCTAGTATGATGTAAGGAAATGAAAATGTAGTTTTATGAACTTATGGATTTGGTGAAAAAATAATTTAACCGATTAATTTTAATGAACTGATTCTAATGATTCAGTACACTCAAAAGAACTGTGGTGCCCATCACTAGTGCAGTATCTTTTGTCTAAAGACGTGACTCAGACTGACTAAAGAGTGACAGTCATTTATAATCGGTTAACGGCTAGAGTTAGCTTCCTGAAATTTCCTTATTTATAATCAATTTAAAGGTAGCGAAGGTACTATTTTTGTTTGCGTAATAAGAGTTTCCCAATTTCTTGATTAGCTGTGCCCACCACTTGCAGTGCGGCTCTCAATGTTCCCTCACTTCATGGTGTTTGTGTTTATCTCAGAGCAGAGTCATACAGTATATTAATATATACTGCTCAAAAATAAATAAAGGGAATACTTAAACAACACAATGTAACTCCAAGTCGATCACACTTCTGTGAAATCAAACTGTCCACTTAACATGCGACACTGATTCACAATCAGTTTCACCTGCTTCTTCTTCTTTTATGAATTTTTCTGGCGGTTGGCACGCAACGAAACGGTGCATTACCGCCACCAACTGGATTGGAGTGTGGATCAGAATGACTTATTTATACTAACTAAAATAAATTACTACCAAACTACCAAAACAAAACAAACACCCAAAAAAAAAATATTAAATCCTATCAATTAAATTATTTAGTCTAAGATAATGAAACATAATCCCATAACACTTATCTATTGAATTACTTCTAAGCATTTCCATTAAATCAAATTTTATTCTTTTCCTTTTTAAATTTTTAACCATTTCCCTTCTTTCTTCTTCATATTTCTTACAGTATATCATAATATGCTCAACTGTTTCTTGTTCCCCACAATACTCACATCTTCCAGTGTTATGCTTCCCTATTTTGAATAATGTTCCATTTAATCCTGTGTGCCCAAATCTAAGTCTTGATATGATTGTTTCTTCCCTTCTGCTCCTCCCTACACATCTCATTTCTCCCACTCTCCTCTGAATCATGTACAACCACCGTCCTTTCCTCTCTTCCTCCCATTTCTTTTGCCACCTTTCCTTCATCTTCTGTTTAATAATATTCTTTACTTCCATCTTACTAACTTTAATTGAGATATCAATGTTTTCTCTAATTGTAGCCTCCTTTGCAACCTTATCTGCCATTTCATTTCCTTTTATTCCCACATGTGCTGGTACCCACAAAAATATAACTGTAATTCCCATCATTTGAATTCTGAATAATGTTTGCTGGATTTCTATTAAAATATCTGGTCTACTATCTGAAAGACTTCTCTGTGAACTGATTAATGATGAAGATGAATCTGAACAAATTATTACTCTGAGAGGTCTTATTTCCTCTACCCATTGTACTGCCAACAGAATTGCTACCATTTCTCCTGTGTATACTGATAAGTTATCACTGATCCTCTTTCCTATTGTAATTTTAAACTCTGGAACAATAACTGATACACCTATCTTATTAACTAAACTTTTTGATGCATCTGTGTATATCTGAATGAAACTATAATAACTGTTAATATATTTCTGTATTGTATCTGAATTCAAAATAAACTCGCTATCCTTGTTTTTCTTTTTTAATAAATTAAAATCTACTTTTGTTTCAGGTACTATCCAAGGTGGAACTGCTGACAGTGGTACTATCGGACTGAAAATTAAATCAACTAATTCTAACTCTGTTGCTTTTTGTTTAACTGTCCATCCAAAGCTATTTCTCTCCCTTTTCTCCATTTCCCAACAAGACTTTGAAGTGCTTTGTTCTGGATGATTATCACTATGACCTTTTAAATTAGCCCAATAGTTCAGAGACAACTGAGTTCTTCTTAGCTCTAATGGCATTTCTCCCATTTCCACCTGGAGTGCTGCTGTTGGAGTTGTTTTAAATGCCCCTGTACATAATCTCAAAGCCTGAAACTGGATGTTGTCTAACTTTTTTAAAGAAGAACTCGATGCAGATCCATACACCACACAACCATAATCCAGTACTGACCTAATTAATCCACAGTAAATGGCCTTCAATGCTTTTCTATCAGCCCCCCAATCACTTCCCACCAAACATCTCATAACATTTAACACCTTCCTACATTTGTCCTGTATTTTCTGTATATGTACACTCCATGTTATCCCCTCATCAAACCATAACCCCAAAAACTTAAAGTGTTTTACTCTTTCTAATTCTTGATTATACATTTTTAGTTTTATCTCTGTACTAATTCTTTTCTTTGTAAAAAACATTGTCTTTGTCTTATCTACTGAGAATTTGAAACCCCATTTATATGACCACTGTTCTATTTCTGTTATTGCATCCTGTAACTTTTTAATAATAAATTTGAATTATTTTCCAAATTGCCCCATCATCCGCAAAAAGAGAAAACCCCATCCCATTCCCTATGTCCTTGAAAACATCATTAATTAATATAGAGAATAATAAAGGACTCACTATACTCCCTTGAGGTGTTCCATTCTCTACCATATATTTCCTAGAATAATTCTTCCCTATTCTAACTTGTATTAATCTCCCTTGTAAAAAATCCTTAATCCATCGAAATATTCGTCCTTTAATTCCTAATTGACACAGTCTAATTAACAATCCTTCTCTCCACATCATATCATATGCCTTCTCTATGTCAAAGAAGGCAGCCACCACACTTTCTTTGTTAACTTGTGCTTTTCTAATTTCATGTTCTAAACATACAGCTGGATCCATTGTATTTCTCCCTTTCCTAAAACCACTTTGGTATTTAGCTATATATCCTTTCTTTTCCATATAATATGTTAGCCTTTCATTTATCATTTTCTCCATTATCTTACATATGTTAGATGTTAAAGCAATTGGTCTATAATTTCCTGGATTAGAACAATCTTTTCCTGGTTTGCGTATTGGCACCACCACAGCTTCCTTCCAGCTCTGTGGCAGTTTCCCATCCTCCCATACTTTATTATATAATTCTAGTAATACATCCTTTGATTTTTCATTGAGTTGATTTATCATTACATAACAAATCTGATCCTTTCCTGGTGCTGACGTCTTGGATTTCTGGATAGCTCGTTTTAGTTCTGTCATTGTAAAAGGTTTGTTTAGTAAATCATTATAATTTCCTTCTTGTTGTAAATCTTCATTCTCCCTTACTGTTTTTTCTCTCCCTCTTTTTCCTTCTTCACTAACATTATCTTAGCTGTGAATTTTTACAAAAGTTTTAGCCAGCATCTCTGCCTTCTCCTCATCTCTCACTGCTATTATTTGTCCATCTTTTAAAACTGGGTATCCACACTCTCGTTTTATACCATTCATTCTTTTTATCATACCCCAAACTTTACCAATCTCTGTCTCTCTTCCTACTGAACAACAAAACTTCCTCCAGTATTCTTTCTTTGCACTTTTTATAATTCTCCTTACATTTGCTTGAGATTTTTTATAATTAATAAAATTCTCAAAACAATGATTTCTTTTTACCAATTTAAAAGCTTTATTTCGAAATTTTATCACTTTTTCACATTCCTTAGTCCACCATGGAACAATCTTATTTTTACGCTTTCCTTCCTTCTTTTTTATTGACTTTTCTGTTGCCTCTAGAATAACTTTACAAATTAAAACATTTAAATTTTCAACATCTTCATTTCTATCAATTTTTCCAATTTCTTGTTCGCTAATATTTCTAAATTTATCCCAGTCAGCACTACTAAATTACCATTTCTGCAATCCTACTGTTTCATATTCTTCTACATTCAATCCTACTACTGTTATTATTGGATAATGGTCACTTCCTATTGTTGTTCCTCTGACTACTTCCCATGTACAAATGCCTGCTAATGAATCTGAAACTAATGTGAGATCTAGTGCTGTTTCTGTACCCGCTCTGATATTTAATCTTGTTCCTCTTTCATCATTTAAACACACTAAATTTGTCATCTCCATCACCTCCTCAATCACCATCCCATTAGCATCATTACTGTTACCCCATAATGAGCTATGTGCATTAAAATCCCCACACCAAATCACCTTCCCTACTAACTGTACCACCAGTTCCTCTAGTAACTCTAAAGACAATTTTTTACATGGATTATAAAAGTTAACAACTTTGATATTTCCTTCTTTAGTCCATACTTCAGTTATTAAATATTCTAACTCTTTCCCTTTTCCTATAACTCTATATTGCATTCCTTGTTTAATAAATATTATACATCCTCCTCCACTACCCTCCCCCCTATCTCTACGGATACTATCGTACCCTTTAATAACAAATTCTAATTCTGATTTAAGCCAAGTTTCTTGAACACATATGATATCCGGTTTATTTTTTTAAATCTCTAATAAATCCTTTAAACTCCTGCCCATTTGCTATTAAGCTTCTTGCATTCCATTGTAAAATAATCAGTTTGCCTTATCACTTGCTCCTCCTGCTTTCCCCTCTGCTTCAAGTCTTGTTTTAATTTGCTCCCAAGATATATCTTTTATGCCCAAAAACTTCTCAGCTCCCTTAACTATTATTTTAATTTTCTTGGTTTTATGTTTAACTTGATCAGTACAGTTGATCACGTATGCCATAAACAAAATAATCTTATCCACTGACAATTCTGGATTTGTTTTCTCTGTTTGACCTGGTTCTATTCTCGACACCTGTATAACCTTGTCAGTTTCCACTCTTCCTTTTTGTCCTTTCTTCATTGCTTCTGCATAACTTATGTTGTTAACTGTTTTAACCTGTTGTATTTTCACAGCCCTTTTCTTAACTTCACATCCTCCATACGTTACCCTGTGTTGGCCACCACAATTGCAACATTTATCCTGCACATTTTCCTTACAATCCTCCACCCTTTGACTCCTGAAACTCCAGAGGAAGCGACAAGCTCTCAACTATTTCATCATTTACTGTTCTCATAAGTCTTTTAATTCTGCTCACCTTGCCTCCATTTATACTGCGTTTAAGTTTGTCCAAGTCTTCCTCCACTGGTATCCCTGTTATCACTCCCCTTGTGACTTTACTGTCACCCACAATCTTTCTCTCACTAATTATTTTCTTACACACACTTTCAACTTCCCACGCTTTGTTTTTCTGTTCCTCCGTTTTGCACACTATCAACAGGCTTCCATCTCTCAAAATCCTCGCCATTTTCACATCTCCCAGCTTCTTTTTTAACTCCCTGGATACTGCTATAGGGCTTAAACTGGTATGTTCATCTTCTTTCCTAAATTTCAGGATGATTTTAACTTCCTTTTTCCCAGCCTTTTTCCGCACAAACCCACTACCTTCATCAGAACTGCTCTCTTCCAAACTCCTTTTACTTCCTTGACTCGTCATCCACCCTCCTTCTTCTCTATTCACCCCAATTCCTCCTCTCCTATTAGCCACTGGAGTCCAGTCGCCATAATCCTGTTATGCCAGAAGCTGTGTGAATATGCCTATTATTATTATTAATTATAATTTGGTATTATCATTTATATAATAAATCATTCAACTCAAAATTCCGCTATAACAAAATATAGTTCAAATGGTGGTGATGTTAGCTATAAGCTTGTAAGTATTTATACCACTAATGCATTAGTTAATTTGCTGTTATGAACTCATTTATGATGGAATAAATGATCCGGTCGGACTTCTAACCGACAAGGTTTATCCAGCAGCTGTGAGAACCCCAATGTAACTGTAATTAGAGTTTAAATCCTTATTCCTTATCACCATCCAATGATATTGTCTCTGTATTAATGTCAGATGTTAACTCCAAAGGAGGTTAGCTCTGATTTCTGAATAACCATACAACTGTGAATTAGACTGAACACAAAACAAATTCTATTCCGCAGTGGTGTTTTTATTGAACCAAAAGCAATTCCCTGTTACAGTAATTCTCTGATTCAACGACTTTGGAAATCTTACTCATTACTAAAACTACACATGCAAAATATAGGTGGAAATAAAAGAACAAAACAAAAATAAACAATGGATTAAAAATGAGCGATTGGCAAATCTTAGTTCAACTCACGGTTGTTTAAACCACACTCAGAACATCGGCATTTGACGTAGCAGCATTGACAGACAGAACAGCTCTGAGAGTCCCACCGGACGCTTTGATGTCTTATCAATCTATCCGCTAAGCTACCTACAGTTCAGTCATCCGACACCCTCCCAAGATGGCTGCTACGATGACGTATGGTCTACCAATTTGCGTGATGCGTGAGGGGAGGTCCTAATGACGTAACCACGCTTACGCTGATGGGGTAATGCCTCGCTTCGAGAGGGCTCGGCTAACTGGGAGTTTAAAGCAAAAACCGCGAGTTGGGCTCGGACAACAAGATTAAATTTACTGATAAGGGGAAGCGAAAAGAGAGGGGGAAAAGCATGGAAGAAGATGGAAAATAACAAACAGTGACCCACGGCGGGGTTATTGACAAACCACAATCAACACACCAAAATCAATTGTGAAATGCATGCACATACAAAGAAAATATTCAGCAAAATAATTCCAACTTCGTCGTGGAGTAAAACCATTAACCTACACCTACAAAGTTCCTAACGTCTGCCCAGGCACTTCTAAACATCCTATGGATGGAAAATAAATAAAAGGGGAGAACCCCGTTACTTTGAGGTGGTCCCGAATGAAAGTCCCGGCTTCGATCCGGAGTGCTCCGGATCACGCGGCGTCCTGAACGCACCAGAGCAGGCAGCGGCAGGGGCGGGCAAGGAGGCTCTTTCGTCTCTTCCTCCGGGCTCAACAGTCGCTTTTGCTCGGCCCAGCAAAGCGTAGTCCTCTTTCGATCACTGGGAGATAAGGCGGCTTCCAGTATTTGATCAGAGGGAATTAAAAGTACCTTTTAGAGTCGACCTCCTACTATGCAAAGCAGGGAATAACGTTTGCGTCGAAAAATCTCGGTCCAGCGAGAAACTCGAGCATGTGGCGTGTGGGTAATTAATCCACGGAGTACAGCTGTACGTCTTCTCAGATTGGCGGTGGGCCAGAGAAAGGAGGCAGATTTCGGTCCTCGGCCGCAATAAATACCTTTCCCCCTAGTAACGTTATCTCTCTGTCCGTCGTTAGGGGCGGGGGCCATTTTGGGCCGAGTTGCATGATGGGAGTTGGTGGCCATTTTGACCACCTTGCATCATGGGAAATGCAGTCCGTCATGTCCCGAATTAATGCAGTAGTCACGTCTGAACTGGCACAACAATCCATTTCCCCATCTTCCTCTACTTCCTGAGTAGCCATTCTGATCCATTCACGAACCAGCTTATGCCAACCGCCGATGAGATATCCTCCTCCCTGCCCGTAGCTCTGCGGCATCTCTCAGCTAGCACGTCAACCCTCTCTCCGCTCTCCCGTCTCGAGGGGCGTCGCCTGGCCCTCCTGTCAGTTTCACCTGCTGTTGTGCACATGAAATAGATAACAGGTGGAAATTATAGCCAATTAGCAAGACACCCCTAATAAAGGAGTGGTTCTGCAGGTGGTGACCACAGACCACTTCTTAATTTCTGTGCTTTCTGGCTGATGTTTTGGTCACTTTTGAATGCTGGCGGTGGTTTCACTCTAGTAGTAGCATGAGACGGAGTCTACAACCCACACAAGTGGCCCAGGTAGTGCAGCTCATCAGGATGACACATCAATGGGTCACAAGAAGGTTTGCTGTGTCTGTCAGTGTAGTATCCAGAGCATGGAGGCGCTACCAGGAGACTGGCCAGTACATCCTCTGTGAAAGGAGGAACAGAAGGAGCACTGCCAGAGCCCTGCAAAATGACCTCCAGCAGGCCACAAATTAGAGATGCTCTGATCCAGATTTTTCCAATCCAATACGATACCAACACCTATGAGCTTATTGGCTGATACTGTAATATTCTGAGTTATGTTAGTTATTTTACTCCCCTGTCTTAGGTTTTCTGGCTACTTTGAGTTTTTTTCTTGTCCTGTCAGCTTCTTAGTTTAGGTTTGGTTCCTGATTTATTTCTTGTTTTGAGCCTCTGCACTGATGTCTGGTCTAATTACTTACTCTGCACATCTGCCTTACTCCACCCCTGCTGCAATAGACCCTTTTCACAGTGACGTCATGCAACTTCCGTTCTGCGGTGAAGCAGGGTATCTTTACTTCCGCTTTCTCCGCGAGCAGTGTTTTTACATAGGGAATTCACACAGTCCCTCACCAATCTACCCAAATTTCGTTTGGGAGACGTGCACAGACTGGCACAAAAGCTTTCGACCACACCAGCCTCCAAACTCGACAAAGATGACAAGTTCTTTGTGGAACAATACCTTTTCGATTATGAAGGTAAGAGCTTTGTCTTCTTAGCTCTGTTGTTAGCATAGATGCTAGGATAATGATAGCAATGCTACCAACAGGACTTTTGTCATTGATTAGTTTTCTATTTCTCCATTATATTGCTACGCTAGCTTTATTGCTACATCAGCTTATCTGTTTCACAGCTTTTAGCCAATGAGTGTCACCAGGGATATAGTTGATGTATAATGTTGAGCCTTTTCATACTTTGTTTTGGAACAGTGTCAATGCTTTTGGCCACTTGGTCACAGTTAGAGCACGCTGTCACACCTCTATGAATAAAAATGAGGAGCCTCATTCCCTCCCGTTTTTTTTTTTTTTTTTTTTGTGTAGTATTTTACTGAGGTTGCAGACTTTGCAGTATCCCTCAAAATTCCTCTGTGGGTTCAGTGTGTTTCTCAGTCTCGTCAGTACATTTGGAGCCTCAATTAATAAAATAATTCTGCCCATTCCTGTTAAAACTGTGATAGTTTAGGACATCATAGACTGAGAAAGACGCTGTCAATAATGTTGAATGCACACTGCATGCACACTAATAATCAGTTCACTATAGTATTTATGGATTATGCTGCTGTCGGGGCAAACCCCTTGTGTCCTATACTGTTATTTTTCAGGAACTGACCAAAAAAACATGGATTTTAAAAAACTTCAGACATCACACTCCATATATTTTAGTTATTTATTACATAGATACTTCATAGCAGCTCTGTCCATTTTACCTTTTACCTGTCCTGTTTATCCTGCTGTCTTGCTCCGGTTCCCCTCTGCCTTACAGAAGAGCCTGCTGCCGAGCTCTGGTGGGTTCTTCCCTGAACTGTCAATTCTCTGCCGAGCTGTGGACCCTGCTGCCTGTTCCTGGTTCCAAGAAGTCTCTCTCCGGGCCGTCAGCTCCTGCCAACACCATCACCCTGTTCCCGTGCAGTTCTACCTCGCTGGTTACATCACCCTCCATCCCATCAAACCTTCAATAAAGACTTTCATTTTAAGTCCCGTGTGTGTGGTTCTGGGTTCATCCATAGACAAATTAGACTTAGACAACTTTGTCATTATGTATGCACAGAGTGCGTACAGAACGAAATTCCGTTTGCATACAGCTTGAGAATTACAGTAAATTACAGGATAAAGTGCAGCAGTGATTTAACAGTAAACAATTGAAATGTAAACAATGCAGGAGAAAGAGACGGTGTGCGATCACAGTGTACAGGTGAGTATTTTTAAAAACCATTTGTATGTGCAGAAATTAATTAATTTCTCAAATTAATTTCCTTTCATTAACAAATTGATTTTGACAGCTCTAATAAAAATTTACGTGGTGAGCCACTGAAATTATCTTGGGAATAGCTAAATAAACTTATAACTCAATTATCTTTAAGAAAGAAAGATGTTTAATTTGTTAAAGACCACTTGCAGAAACATAGGTGTCCTCGGAAGAGAAGTGCTGACTGCAGGCGTAAATGCTGCTGCGAAGGATTTTAAAATTCGGCCCCTCGTCTCTTCTTATTGCTGTCATCCAATAGGCTCCAGTCTCAGCATCAGCTGAGACTGGAGCCTATTGGAAGTCGTGAAAACCGAGATATGGAACGTTTTTTTTGTTGTTCGAACACTGTGGGACACTGCAGTAGCAGTTTCTCTGTGATTGTGCCATGCTTGGTGGATATGATGCTGCTGAGAGATGGACACAAGGGGAGAAAAAATAGATTAATTATAATACTTATTAAAACCTTTATTTAAGCAGATAAACTCCCATTGAGATTAAGATCTCTTTTTCAAAGGTTGATCTGACTAAGAGGTCAGCAGCACATGTCATTACTAATACAGTATAATAAAACAATTTCAGGCTTCTACTTAAAATATACAGTATTTTGCACAAAAACTAAAAAAAAGTGCAAAGTGCAAATAATATTATGAAGAAAATTCATTATAATACACAGAAAATTCAGAAACAGAAGTACTGTCCAATAGACCCACGGTAATGTTTTTAGGAATGAACAAAAAGATTCAAATGGAATAAGATCTTTTTAATTCAGTGACTGCAATTATATATAACACGTCACCATAATCAAGTAAGGGGAACAATGTAGCAGATAAATGTCTCTTTTTTCACTCTGTGAACAAGATTTATTTCTATAATAGCAAAGCTACAGTAATCATTTTATAACATCTACATCAGATTAATGACAGGTAAAGTAAGCTAACAAGCTGCTGCATGTTAGCTTTGATCTTCATGTTACTGTCCCAATCAAAGCATCTATATAACAGCAATGATTGCTACAAATAATAAGGAAAATAAAGATAGTCAATAAGACACGTTTAATATTGTGCTCTCAGTCTTACTTAATGAAATCACGCTGATTACTGATAGGTAAAAGTTTGGTAAGGTAAGCTAACAAGCTGCTGCATGTTAGCTTTGATCTACATGTTACTGTCCCGATCAAAGCATCTATATAACAGCAATGATTGCTACCAATACTAAGGAAAATAAAGATAGTCAATGCGACACACTGTGGTCTGAGTCTTACCTTATGAAATCGCGCTGATTATCAGTGAAACACCTCTTCACCTCCCGAATTTTCTATGTAAAAGCATGTAGCCGGAAGTAAAGATACCCTGCTCCGCTTCAAAACGGAAGTTGAGTGACGTCATGTGAAAAGGGTCTATCATCTCTGACCGGTTTCACCTGCTTCCTCCTCCATATAAACTGTTGAGACCAGACATCAGTGCCAGGTCGTCTGTTTGAGTATGGGTGAGTCTCCTCCTGCAAGTTTCTGTTTATTGGTATGCTTTTGAATTTTTGACCCCTTGTCTCCAGTGATCTGAGCCATCCTGTTCCTGTCTGTTCCTGTCCTGCCTGCCCCGTTAGTCTGTTTATTTTTGTGCCGTTTTTTTGGATTGACGGTCCTTTTTGGTTTTTTCCCTGTTTTGCTTTTTGTTAATAAAAGAAGATCTAACTGAACCTCTGCTGGTCTGGCTAAATTCTGGGTCCCCTGCCTCTGATCGTTACAGATACCAGATACTGATCCGATACTACTGTTAAATGAATGAACCGTGTACCTCGCCGTGTGATTTTAGGCATCAGGTTTGACATAAACATTGTTAAAAATCCGTGTGCTCTTTAGCATGGTGCTTTAGGAGGTGCCTATTTAAGTCTGTGGTGTTGATATCCGATGAAGCTAACTAGTCAATATCGGAGCCGATATCCACTCTAGGTATCAGATTGGTGCATTTCTACCACAGATGTGCATGTGTTTGTTCAAATGATCCGAAACAGACTCCATTAGGATTGTATGGTGGCCCGACGTCCTCAGGTGGGGGTTATGCTTAAAGCCCAACACCGTGCAGGAGATTTGGCATTTGTCAGAGAACACCAAGATTGGCCATTCCCCAGACCTGCTTTCAATTGAGCACATCTGTGACATCATGTCTCGCTCCATCCACCAATGTCACGTTGCACCACAGACTGTCCAGAAGTTGGCGGATGCATTAGTCCGGGTCTGGGAGGAGATCCCTCAGGAGACCTTCAGACCATCAGGAGCATGCCCAGGCCTTGTAGGGAGGTCATACAGGCACGTGGAGACCACACACGCTACTGAGACTCATTTTGACTTGTTTTAAGGACATTACCTCAACGCTGGCTCTGCCTGTAGTGTGTTGTTCCACTTTACATACAGCTTATGTAAGTAGGCGCATAGATATATGTATATATTTAAGTATATAGATATGTTTATATATATACATATATATATATATATATATATAGACCACTAAGAATGTAAATGAGACATTTACATTCCTATTTCCTTTTTTGTATTTTTTTGGTATTCTTTTGATCCATTGTAGATATGAAGATTCGCTGTATATAACTGAATGCACCTTCCCTACTCTGCACCTTCTTGTATGAGCCGATGTGACGAGTGAATTTCTCCATTGTGAGATCAATAAAGACTATCTTATCTTTAATTTTGAGTATGGCACCAAATCCAAACCGCCATGGGTTAATAAATTTAATAAATTTAATAAACATTGCAAATTTTTGTGTTTCCAAGGCAAGGGATTATTTTAGACTGCCTGTTGCCAGCCCAGGTCATCCACCAAATTTGTTCATGCATGAGGTCTAAATGGAAAATTAGAGTAGGAAAAGAATATTCCCTGGAGCTGTTTGAACAGATCCCTGAACCATATTTCTGGAAGTAGACCATTTTTCACCTCGAGCTGTGATGAGCATCTAGCTGGGGACCTGGTAGGATGTGGCCAACCTGGAAGAGGAAGTTCTGACCTGCTGCCTTGCACACTCCTGCAGTATTTATAGTGTAAACTGTGAGGCTGGCAGACGGGCATGTTCTTATTTATGTTGGCCTCTGGCTTATCGGCAGAGATTTGAGCTGTTATGAGAAACAATTTGTGGGCGGCCTCTCATACGTTTGGCTTCAAGGATCTGAAGCAAGCTGTTACTCTTCGGCACGCTCAATCATCTATAGCCTTATCCAAGGTTTTCTCCCTGTTGAAATGAGAAATTGTCAGCAGTGTAGCAAACACATTTAGAGATCAAGCCTTTCTTGTAATGACTTAGACTTAGACAAACTTTATTGTCATTTTGTATGCACAGAATGTATACAATCGAAATTTTGTTGCATACAGCTTACGACAGTGTAATGAGATTGCAGTTGGAATAAGATAACATTACAATATAAAGTGCAGTAGTCATAAGAACAATGCAGGATTTTATTTTTATTTTATTTTCATTTTATTTTTTTTAAAGTGCGCAGAAGAATGTTCCACCATGTTTATGGTGAAAAATAATGGTGCAAAAAGGCATTAATATGACAAAGTTCAGTGCAGTGCAAAATAATATGGTGCAAAAATGTAGTAAACATTCAGTTGTGTACTATTTAAATGGATTATAAAAGTTCGGCAACGTTGGCAGTGCAAAATAACGGTGCGAAATGGCCTTATAAAGTTCAGTTCTGTGCATGTGTGATGCAGAGTTTAAAGTTCAACAGTTCAACAGTCTAATGAAATATTTTTAGTAGCAATTCACTGGGTACCTGAGTAATATATTAAAATTCACCTGTTCAGGTATGTGAATCTGTCTTTATAATCGAGGAATTTGGACAATTTGTGCACTGACTTTATAAGGCTCATGTTCCCGGCCACCGTGTCATGAAAGCCAGACCTGGTGCTGAAACCTCTCTGGATCATCCAGTGTCATCCCATATTTCATTTGGAAAACAGGTTTGCTGGTCTGACAAATTTATAGTCAAGAAATATTTTTACTATACTTTCATTTCAATGTCATTTATTATCAGTATTCAATGTATTTTATTTTCACCACATATGTCATATACCAGTACTTAAAATACAATTTTATAATTATATTTGGATGATAATAAATTATTTATTAAAGTTGGTGGATACATTTAGACCAAAACAAGCTTAAAAAATAAATAAGAATAAAAATCATTCCAGCCAAAAAGAAATAGGCTGAAGCAATGCTTATATTAGCCAATCCTTATTTAAAGCCATGGCGAGGAGAAAAGCTGTCTTTTTTGACACACACTCAAGGTTCGCCTCTGCCAACGGTTCAAACGGAGGAGATCGCAGGGCAGCGAGGACGAGAGAGAGGTCCCACACAGGCGCAACGGGGCGTGTGGGAGGGTGCAAACGTCGGGCACCTCTCAGAAACAAAGAAACATCCTTGTTACAGCCTATAGTCAACCACCGAATGCCAGCAAGAGATGGCAGCAACATAAACTTTCAGAGTGGATGGAGACTGACCTTGGAAAGCAGTGCTTGAAGGAAGGTTAAAATAACAGAAACAGGACAGTGTACAGGGTCCTCATGTCTTGCATGACACCAGCTGCTAAAAACCTTCCAAGGCCCCTTCCACACGACACCAGTCGTCAGAGGATGTCTCCGTCATATTCTGAGAAGGAAATGCCGGGCCCCGTAGCGGCCCAACCCAGAGTTGGAGGCAACTGGAATTGGGATGCAGGATCTGACACCCCAGCTGTGACAGAAGGTCCTTCCTGTGGGGAAGAGGCATTGGAGAGCTGCAACAGAGCCTGTGCAGCAGTGGAAACCAGGTTCTCCCTGGCCACCGGTGGGCCACTAGAAGGACCTGATGCCCCTCCTGAAGGACCCTCAGGAGTGTTATGCCTATCAGGGGAAGCGGCGGAAAAGCGTAGAGCAGCACTCTCAGCCAGTCGTGTGCCAGTGCGTCCTGACCCAGGGGACTGGCATTGTCTGCCAGGGAGAACCAAAGCAGGCAATGTGTCGTCTCTGCGGACGCAAAAAGCTGCTTTGCTGTACCTCTCCCAAATGACCCCCACTACCTCCGGGTGGAGCCTCCACTCCCCCGGTGGTGGGCATCCCCGAGACAGAATATCGGCCGGAACATTCTGCACCCCTGGAATGTGGGCTGTCCTCAGGCTGGCAAAAAGAGGGGCTGCCCAGGTCAAGAGCTTCTGGGTCAGCCTCAGCAATGTTATCGACCGTGTTCCCCCTTGATGGTTGATATGAAAAACCACTGAAGTATTGTCCAACCGCATCAGGACATGCCTTCCGCACAGGTCTAGGAGGAAGTGTTGCAACGCCCGCTGCACAGACTCCAACTCCAAGGCGTTGATGTGCTGCAGCTTTTCCCGCGGAGACCATGTCCTCCGGGCAATCTATCGTTGCCACGATGCCCCCCATCCTGTGGTGGATGCGTTGGTAGAGACAACCTCTCGTTGAGGGTCAGCGAACCCAGTGGAACCCCCTTCATCATAAACACTGCATCTCGCCACTGAGCCAGTAATGCGAGGCAATGAGAGGACACCCGCAGTTTCTTGCGACGGTGCAGCGTACGAGAAGGGTCCAGCCTTAGGCTGTTGAGCCACATCTGCAGTGGTCGCAGAGACAACAGTCCCAGGGGTATTACTGTAGTGGCTTCAGTCAGCTTGCCCAACAGACGAAGATAAGCAATAAAGGGGGGTGCACGGCCAGGCAGAAAGGCAAGCAGCATTTGCAGAATGCCCTCGACACGCTGAGGAGATGGGCGAGCCATCGTAGTGAGGGAATTCATCGTCATTCCAAGAAACGTGACCTCTTGAGATGGAACTAAGTTGCTCTTCTGCCAGTTCACATGACGACCCAATAGGTCTATATGATTGAGTAATGTGCGTGTGTCTGCAGCTGCTTGAGCTTCTGTGGGCGCACAGATGAGCCAATCGTCCAAGTAGGGCAGGATCTTCAACCCTTTGGCCTGCAGATGACACAGGGCCGCAGCTACGCACCGAGTGAACACACGTGGGGACAGATAGAGACCGAATGGAAGAACTCTGAACTGAAAATGCTTGCCCTGAAATGCAAAGCGGAGAAACTGCCAATGATGTGGTGCAATCGGGACATGAAAGTATGCGTCCCTCAAGTCGACCAAGGTGAACCAGTCGCCTGGGGAGTTTGTTTGAAGCACATCTCTGATGCTCAACATTTGGAAAGGGATGGTCTTCAAAAAAACATTCAGACCTCTCAGGTCCAAAATTGGGCGGAGTCCGCCAGTCTTTTTTGGGACTAAAAAATACTTTGAGGAAAAGCCCCCTGGATCCCGCAGGGGGTCGACAGGTAATATAGCACCCTTGGCCAGCAAGGCCTCTATCTCGGGGCTCAGAGTCTGAGCCTTTACCTGGTCGTGAATCACCGTCATCCTGACTCGACCAGGAACAGGAGGGCGGCGGCAGAACTGTAGCGTGTAACCCCAGGTAAGTGTAGACACCACCCTTGGATGGAAACGAGAACGGTCCAGCAACTGAGCTGGTCCGGGGTAAAGTGTACCACCGCCAGTTCGGTGATGTCATTTCCGAGCCCCCTGCCTTTAAGAGGACGGGAGAGTTGCCGAGTAAACTGCCTGGGTTGAGAAGCGACGTGAGCCCGACCCCTGGGTAGATCCCACTGGCCATGAGCAGGCCTTGCAGCAGGCCCTGTAGCAGGCCGTGGCTGCCCCACGGAGGGTGTAGTCGGGGCAGGATAAGTGCGCAAAAGAGACGCGAAAGGCACTCCTAGCAGGACGCTGCAATCGTCTGCAATGAAGGCCGGCCAACTGCTGCCTGGTACGAGAAGCCTGGGCCAACCGCTCCAAGGCTGAGAGCGCAGCAGAGCCAAACAACTCCCCCGGAACCACTGGAAGGCTCATCAGGGTCCTTCTACAGGCTTCGGTTAGAGGAGACTGAGCAAGCCAAACTTGGCGGCATGCCTGAACAAGGGTAGACAGGACATGGCCAATTTCCCTTGACAAAAGAGCAAATGCATGAAGAGATGCGTCCATCAACCCCTGAGTAGGCGCATCAATCGCGAAACCCTCCAAACAGTAATAAATGCGACAATAAGTTACCAAGTCGCCCCAAACGAGACCCCGAGTCATAGGCTCTACAGAGCAGATCATCAGTCACTCGACACTGAGGACGAGGACACCTGGCATTAGCTCTCAAAGCCTCATCTGGTGCCACAATGAGGGATGCTATGGCAGGTTTGACAGAAGGCATATGGCCCAAGCCAAACTTGGGCGCATCTTGCATGGCATCAGAGGTCGGCCGGAAAAGGCCTTAGTGTCTGCCCAACAGGCATGAATCTCCTTCACATATTCAGCAGACGAGGGAACCATTAAGGACAAACGAGTAGTAGGACATCGAAAGAAAGCACTGGAAGCCGCAGGTCGGTTCTGTGGAGCATCCAGCTGCAACCGGGCAAGAGCAGTTCTCAAAGCACCCACTATTGAACCATCCTCTTCCGACTGAGAGCCGGAACTAGCTGCCGACAGATGCGAGCCAGAGTCAAATTGATCTTGAAAATCAGTGCCAGATGCTGCCAGGGATATAGCATCGTCTTATAAAGTAGAGAGTCCTGAACCCATGCTCTGCCCTGGGTCAGGGTCTCCAGTCAGGCCAGCGCCACACCCATCCCTAAGGGACTCGAGCAGCGCTTTCATCTCCTCCAGCTCAGAAGTGAGATGGGCCATCTGCCCAGATAGGCCCTCTGAATCCCTGGAGCTCTTCTTGGTGCTCTTCCGTGGAGGCCCTATAGCTTCAGGAGCCATATGCTTCACAGGCTGGCTGGCGTCTTGAAAGTCAGCGAAACGAGCAGTACGCAGGGACAAGGGCAGGACAGAACAATTAGGGCAGGCCGCATCAGTCAAGGCCTCTCTTAGGTGATCTGGCCCCTCTCCAACTGGAGAGGGGCCAGAGAGTTTAGCACTCCATCAAATCTTGACTAGAAAGAGTCATATTTTCTACAACCCTACATTGTTAGCCTGAACAGAGCTGCCCCATCACTTGTTTTGCATAGTCTGTTCTGCGAAAATGTTTTGTAGCTCTCTAATTTGTCCAATAATAATTTTCCCTTTCTCAACCAAGTCTCTGAATCCGCAACAACAGAAAGTGTCTTCAAACCTTTGTAAATGTTCTTTAATCTTAGAAAAGTTACTTTAAAGACTCCAACTATTGAAATGAATGAGTGAGAACCCTTGCATCCTAATTTTGAAGTCATCCTCTGAGTAATACTTACAGTCCAATTCAGCGTTGCAGCAGAGATGAGTCTCTGGATCAATATCACTTCCAACCTCACTGGATTTGTATTATTCTTTATCAAAATGTAACCCGCCTGGTTAAAAGGTTAGAATAAAATTGAATTTGGTTTAAAACGGTTTGATTTACATTTTCTATATAAACCGTCTTTTATTTTGAAAACCGGAAGTTATTGTGACAGTAACAGGAAGTGATATGTAGAAAGAGATAGCGTTTTTTCCCTCTTCACTGATGCACAGAGCGCAAGTCTACTCTCGTGTTGGTTGGGGAAAAAAAAGAAAAAAAGTACAGAGAGCGTTGAAGAAACACGTTTTATTGCTGATTTTCCTTTTTGATGTTAAACCTCTTGGTAAGCTAGCACACACATGTTCTCATTTAATGTGTTGGAACTGCTCCTTGCTGATAAGCTAACTCATTGTTTCGGTGTTTTGCACATTTTAAGTTCTTGAAAGAATGTTTTGTGTTAAAAAGCATTTATTTGATAATTTAACAAGTACATTCATAGTGATAAGCACTGCATAAATAAAAAGTGGAGCAAAAGAGATTAAAACTTTAAAGGGACTAGTCACACTTGCAAATTGTGACTGCAGCCGAAATACAAAGGGATTTTGTGATAAATTTGTAATTTTAAGTTAGTTAAAATGGAAACAAACAGCTAAGCTTTGATTTGTGTTACATTTTGTTTATTTACAATCCAAAATCCTTTTAAGAAGGGTTTTCATAAGAACTGTTGGTTACACATTATACTGTAAAAAGTAATGTGTTTTCCATATGCAAGTGAATTCATTAGTAAAATTTTATCATATTTAATTTTAATGTACATTTTAAATAACTGTAGTTAACTGTTATTAACTCCAAAAGGTGCAATTCTATCCCAATGGAGGATGTCCCTGAGCTCTCGTTACATTACAAAGTTTTCAATAATAAGGAGAGCCAGCGAAATGCTTGTGGCAGGATTTGACAGGAAAAGGAGGTGGTTATGTATTAATATAAAATAAATTAATAAACAATACATAAAATACTTTAATGTTTTCTTAAAACTTCTGAATACAAAATAAATTAAACAAATTCCTTTATCTTCATTCATTTAGATCAGTTATTCAAGTTATTTAATTGTTACTTGTAAAAAAAAGAAAAAAAGTTTGTGGTGCAGCTCCTTAAATCCCTGGCAAGTGAAAAAGCAAAACCAAGACAGGTGCGGTTCCTGCTGCAGCTCAGCCATGGCTTCCAGTACATGTCCCCTATTTTGAAAAAGCAGTGACAACATGCACACCGAGACCAGGAACATGACAGTAATAATTCTCCCAGCATTAAGTCCAAGAATGCCTTATAACAAACACAGAAGCTTTTTATAAGCAGCAGAAGCAACAAACACCACATGCAAAAATGTTAACCAGGAACTGTCTTCTTAGTGGTCGACAAAATCTACGTTTCCAGAAGGTTGGATCCACTGTTTCTTTTTTAATCTGTCTAGTGAGGTGAAATATATTTACTGTTCCATATATGTATAGATATTTACTGTTCCATCCATACATACATACATACATACATACATACATACATACATACATACATACATACATACATACATACATACATACATACATACATACATACATACATACATACATACATACATACATACATACATACATACATACATATGATCATGAAAGGGCTTGAGTACCAGAGTAATAGAGGCCTGGATCTACCATAACAGGTGAGATCCCAGGTGCAGGCTATGCATAGAGGTGCAGGATTTGACAGGAAAAGGAGGAGGTTATGTATTAATATAAAATAAATTAATAAACTGTTATGATATTTTTCGAGGATGAACCCGGACACAGCACGCACACACAGAGCTAGTTCTTAGGAGTGAGTTTATTGAAAAGAGTGGAAGATGGATGATGATGGAACCAGAGTCTTTCAACAGACGGAGGTGTAGGGTGCAGAAGCTGGCCGACAGGAGGCGTGTGAAGAGACTGACCGGGAGGAACTCTGAAGCCGAAGACTAGTGACCAGGACGGAACATCTGAGCCGAGGACTTGAGAGCAGAACATCTGAGCCGTGGACTTGAGAGCAGAACATCTGAGCCGTGGACTTGAGAGCAGAACCTTTGAGCCGTGCACTGGAGAGCAGAACATCTGAGCCGTGCACTGGAGAGCAGAACGTCTGAGCCGTGCACTGGAGAGCAGAACATCTGAGCCGTGCACTGGAGAGCAGAACATCTGAGCCGTGCACTGGAGAGCAGAACATCTGAGCCGTGCACTGGAGAGCAGAACGTCGGAGTCGTGGACTTGAGACCAGAACGTCGGAGCCGTGGACTTGAGATCAGAACGTCGGCGCCGTGGACTTGAGACCAGAACGTCGGCAACGTGGACTTGAGACCAGAACGGCTCTCCAGGAGTGAAAACTGGAGTGGGAACAGAGCTGAGCTGGATCTAGGCAGAGACTGGAACAAAAACAAAGCTAACGGAAACTCTAATGACTGACTGGAACAAAAAACAAAGTTGAAGTAAGTCTTCTGGCTGACTGTAACAAAAACGGAACTGACAAGGATTCTGGCAGAGACGGAGCGGGAGTGAACGCTATGGACCGGCGACGAGAACACAACTGAGGTGAGTTTATAAAGGGAGCTTGACAGGTGACTGGAATAAAGACTAATTAGTGTCCTGACAGGTGTGACTAATAGCAGAGCGAGGGAGAGCTGAGTGAACTAAAAAATAACAAAGAAGCCAGACAAAACTTAAACCATGACATAAACAATATATAAAATACTTTAATGTTTTCTTAAAACTTCTGAATACAAAATAAATTAAATAAATTAAACAAAGTCCTTTATCGTCATTCATTTATATCAGTCGTTCAAGTTATTTAATTGTTACTTGGGGAAAAAAAAAAAAAAAAAAAAAGGAAAATTTGGGGGCCCCCCCATTGCACCAGTGGGCCCAAGCGGCGCCTTAGTACGCCTATGGCTGGGACCGGCCCTGGCTGGCTGTCTGCAGCACTCAAAAATCCCAACAACTGCAGCTTACTCGCTCAATTTGGGGAGGGTTTGGGGTTGTTGCCGGTCTGAGGTGATTAACATCTGCAGGCAAAATATTCTAGGTTCTGGAATGCATCCTTAGTTTTTTAAATTGTAAGAAAGAGAAATAAGTCCCGTCTGTGTTTTTAAATATATACAAGGCGTAGTCTGTAAATTTGTGTCTGCAAAGGTGCAAAGTCCGTATTTCGATCTGGGACGAAGCTAATGAGGTAATTTCCAACAGCTGACGGTCAAGGGCAAACCTTTGTGTCTGCAAAGCTGCAAACTCTTATGAGACGCTGCAGAGCTACAAACTCCGTATTGTGCCTGCTAATGAGCTAATGGGGTACCGCGCACGTGACGTCACCGCCTCAAGAGCAACGCCCCTTTTGCCGCTTAGGTAGGACAAACCGATAGACAACGCACGTAGCAACCAGCAACAGAACCAGCGATATGACCGACTTTGCAGCCATTAAACTTTCCCAAAACGATGTCCTAGGCGCACGGTTTACTGGTCGCACTGTCGAAGAACACACCAACCTTCAGCTCAAACGATGGCTTGAGTGTCGAGGGCTTAAAAAGACCGGAAAATGGGCCGAGTCGATCGAACGATAAGCTTTGTTTTTTTTTTCCTGCGCGGCGGTCATGCCGTCGTCGGCCGTTTTTTTGTTTGTAATCACCGTCCAGGGATCGGTATATGTTTAATGTTTGTCTCATTTGAAATGTTTTTGAGTAGGCTATCCTGGTAGCAGGGTATCATGTTAGCGCCTGCTACCATGATAGCCTATATGCTATCATGGTAGCAGGCGCTTCATTATTAACATGTCGGCCACCAAAATAATCTTACCTGTTCACTACTTGATGTCGCTGGAATTGGGTCAGGATGTTCTTCGGTTGTGCCCTTTCCTCCGACAAAATCCTTGCTACCTATGTAGGCCTAGCGCACCGATGGACCAAGCGCACACATTTCTCCTTGGCACTCTTGAATTTCGGGAAAGTAATGAAGAAAACATCCTTCATATGCGGCCGATCAGCGTACCTCGAGTCGCTGTTGCACGTTCCATAGCAACAATGTTTATAAACCACGGTCTTAGATTTTGGAAAAAGCAGTCGTTTAAACGAGTACAACCTAGGCTAACGCACGTCTCTTCCACAGCAAAACAGCGGCGGGTTTGGGAGTTTGTCCTACTGCGTACCACGTGATGTGACGTCATCGTGACGTTACGTTTCTAAAAATAGCTCGCTCGCGGTACCCCATTGCCAACAGCCGACAAGAGAAGGTCTGCATCGAAGCAGCATGGAAAATTGGTGTTATTAAAACATGATTAAATACTTCAATGTAGCATGAAAACATGAAATATGTGAATAAAAAAGTTAAAGGCATGAGGTGAACTGTATTGATTTAATTTAAAAAGTATTAAATACTTCAATGTAGCATGAAAAAATGAAATGTGTGAATAAAAAAGTTAAAGGCATGAGGTGAACTGTATTGATTTAATTTGAAAAGTAGTTTTTTAAACCCAAAGGGAAATGAAATATTGGGTGAAAATGTAATTCTCTGATATTGGCACAGCTTGGATTCGAACCTCAGATCTTCTGCTTGGCAGCCCGAGATCTAACCCACTCGACCAAAACACCAGTGCCGTGCTCAGCTGTGCATTAGAGGTCAACTGTGTTGAAAAAGTGGTTTGAAGAAGTCGTTTTTGGTGAATTTTGTCACCATGGTAACTCTAAATGGCGTGAAGTACAAAAAGCACACTTCGCAGCGTCAAGACGCACGTTTTGATATATAGTTTGTGGGGGGTAGACCCTACAGTTCGGGCTGTATTAACGGTGACGGATGATTAAAAAGGAATAAAGAAACCCCTTATTGGGTGCATAGTATAAGGCCTCCGCCATGCATTTTCAATGCATAGGCGGGCGCCTAATATTAAAGAAACCCCTTGTTGGGTGCATAGTAGTAGGCTCCGCCATGCATTTGCTTTGCAAATGCTATGGCGGGCGCCTAATAAGTGATGGACACAGGTATTTGTAGTTAAATGTACCTTTAGTAACAGATATTGTAAAGTGTACAATACAAAAATAACAATACCTATGGGCCCAAAATAAAACTAAGAAAATAAAATGTCCTTCTGGAGAATGTTCTTCCGGAATTTGTTGCTTCCAAACTTCAATAATTGTTCAAGTCCGTTAGTCAGTTAGTCAGGGGAATAAGTCAAGTCAGGGATTGTATCCAAAGTAGGTTCTTTTGATGTCTGTCAGCGAACTGACAGAATCCTACCACAGAACCTGGTGAAAGAGGTGGTAGAGCTCACGATCCGGCTGGGAAGGCTCGCCATCAATGGAACAATTCTCATCAACCTCGTTGGACATTAAGATAAGATAAGATAAGATAGTCTTTATTGATCTCACAATGGAGAAATTCACTCGTCACATCGGCTCATACAAGAAGGTGCAGAGTAGGGGAGGTGCATTCGGTTATGTACAGTGAATCTTCATATATACAATGGATCAAAACGGATACCAAAAAAAATACAAAAAGAAATAGGGATGGGCATATGCTGTCTTACATACATAGTAATCTATATGTATATAAACATATATACATACTTTTATATATATATATATATATATATATATATATATATATATATATATATATATATATACACTCCTGATCAAAATCTTAAGACCAGTCAAAAAATTGCAAGAATTTGCATTTTGCACTATTGGATCTTAAGAAGGTTCTAAGTAGAGCTTCACAATGTTAAAAGGACAAATCAATGCAAGAGACAAGAACATTTGAGCAGGGAATTGTCTGAAAACTGCATTTACACTCAAACATGATTTTTTTCAGCTGATCAAAAGTTTAAGACCATAGTCTTTAAAAGCCAAAAGCTGTGCAAACATCTGGATTCCATGTCATTTTCTGTGAAGTCTTTACACTGTCAAGACCTCCTGATGGCAAAAGCAAAAAAGCTCACTGACTTTGAATGTGGTAGGATTGTTGAGCTGCATAAGCAAGGCCTCTCACAACGTGCCATCGCTGCTGAGGTTGGACGCAGTAAGACAGTCATTTTGCATTTTTTAAATGATCCTGAGGGTTATGGAACAAAAAAGTCAAGTGGTAGACCCCAAAAAATTTCACCAGCTCTGAGCCGCAGGATCCGATTGGCTGTCCGTCAAGACACGGGACGATCCTCTACCCAAATTAAGGCCATTACTGGTGCTGACTGCAGCCCAATAACCATCAGACGGCATCTGCGAGAGAAGGGCTTCAGAAACAAAAAACGTCTTCAAAGGCCACGTCTTCTTCAACGCCACAGAATTGCCCGTTTGGACTTTGCAAGGATGCACCAAACATGGGACATTGAAAGGTGGAAGAAAGTTGTCTTCTCTGATGAGAAAAAATTTAACCTTGATGGTCCTGATGGCTTCCAACGTTACTGGCATGACAGGGAGATCCCACCTGAGATGTTTTCTACACGGCACAGTGGTGGGGGCGCCATCATGATTTGGGGTGCGTTTTCCTTCAATGGAACAATGGAGCTTCAGGTTGTGCAGGGGCGTCAAACAGCAGCTGGCTATGTGGAGATGTTGCAGCGGGCATCCCTCATGACTGAGGGCCCTCGTCTGTGTGGTAATGATTGGGTTTTTCAACAGGACAATGCTGCAGTTCACAATGCCCGCCTGACAAAGGAGTTCTTCCAAGAGAATAACATCACTCTTTTGGACCATCCTGCATGTTCCCCGGATCTAAACCCAATTGAGAACATTTGGGGATGGATGGCAAGGGAAGTTTACAAAAATGGACATCAGTTCCAGACAATGGATGCCCTTCGTGAAGCCATCTTCAACACTTGGAGCAACGTTCCCACTAGCCTCCTGGAAACACTGGCATCGAGCATGCCTAAACGATTGTTTGAAGTCATCAACAAGAATGGTGGAGCTACTCATTACTGAGTCCTTTTTTTTGACATTTTGATTTCTGTTTTGGGGGGTTTTCGGGTTTTTTTGAGCTATGGTCTTAAACTTTTGATCAGCTGAAATAATCATGTTTGAGTATAAATGCAGTTTTCAGACAATTCCCTGCTCAAATGTTCTTGTCTCTTGCACTGATTTGTCCTTTTAACATTGTGAAGTTCTACTTAGAACCTTCTTAAGATCCAATAGTGCAAAATGCAAATTCTTGCAATTTTTTGACTGGTCTTAAGATTTTGATCAGGAGTGTGTATATATATATATATATATATATATATATATATATATATATATATATATATATATATATATATACCTACATACATACGTACCTGCACGTATATATGTGCATATACATTCGTGTATACATTTGTACATACATACATACATACATGTGTACTGGCATATGTTCAGGTGGTAATAGCAGCAGAAGTCACTACATCAGGATTATTGCACGGGTTGTAGTACAGTGTATTTGGTAGATTATTGCACATTAGTTATTGCACATTAATTATTACAGTTATGGTTACAGTTATAGTGCAGCATTGTATAATCTGATAGCAGCAGGAATGAATGACCTGCGGTAGCGCTCCTTTTTACAGACAGGGTGTCTAAGTCTGGCATTAAAGGAGCTGCTCAGCTCCTCTACAGTCTGGTGCAGGGGGTGGAAGGTGTTGTCCATGATGGATGTGAGCTTGGACAACACCCTCCTCTCAGCCACTTCCTCCACAGAGGAAGTGGCTGATGCATCAATTTCAATGTAGTCAAAAGACCTGACCTGTATTAACAAAACAGGTTTTATAGTCCCAATTTTCCAATATGCAATTGCTTTAAGCTCAGAAGAATAATTAAATAATTTAAATGTGTAAAACAGAAAATCAAATTCTCAGTTGGAATAATAACCAAAAATGGTAAATGGACTGAACTTATATAGCGCTTTTCCAGTCATGCTGACCACCCAAAGCGCTGTACACTATAGCCACATTCACCCAGTCGCTCTCACTAACGCGCACACATTTATACACCAAGATGCAGCTCGGTAGGCAACTTGGGGTTAAGTACCTTGCCCAGGTGCACATCGACATGTGGCAAGGGGAAGCTGGAATCGAACCCATAACCTTCTGATTGCAAGACAACTACTCAACCCATCAAGCCACAGTCACCATCCGTTTTAATTAATGACTTCATTAATGACAATAATCTTGATGTAACGTTTTTAACAGAAACATGGCTGCATGAATTTAGTGAAGCAGCTATACTGATGGAGTCAACACCTCCAAACTACAATTTCCTTTGTGAGAGCAGACAGCAAAGGAAAGGTTGAGGAGTGACATTGTTTAATGATTCACTAAAGTGTAAAAAGGTGTTTTTGTGAAAATTTTACTCTTTTGAACATTTGGCTCTCCAGGTAAAGGGCCCGGTACGAACTATGTTTCTGAATGTGTACAGGCCTCCTAAGTCCACATCAAACTTTTTTTAATGATTTTAGTGACCTGCTGTCTGTGATATGTGTTGATTATGACTGTCTAATTATTGTGGGAGACTTCAACTTTCACGTTGACAACCCTGAAGACAGAAGTGCAAAAGAACTGTGTGACACACTTAGAAACTTTGGTTTAACTCAACATGTTAAACAGCCAACACACAAACAGGGACATATTTTAGACTTGATCATTACTAAAGGTCTAAAAATTTCCCAGGTCAATGTAACTGATGTTGCCCTATCTGATCACTTTTCTGTTACCTTTGAAAGCATAATTTCCAGTGACTCATTTAGCCAAAGGGACATCGTAAGAAAACGCACCTTTAAGGACAATGCCGCGGAAACTTTTATTCAAGCTTACTCTGATACTTCAACCTTGGGCTGCAACTCAGTAGATGAGCTAGTAGATAACTTTCATTCTAAAGTCTCAGACATCATTGACTGCATTGCTCCAGTTAAAGTGAAAGTTCTTTCCGGGAAGAAAAAATCTCCTTGGAGAAATGCTCCAAGCAGTTAGGTGAAAAAAGGGAATGTCGGAAAGCTGAATGCAGGTGGAGAAAGAACAGACTCCAGGTTCACTACGACATCTATAAAGAGAGACTTTACAGATACAACTTACAATTGAAAAATACAAGAGAATCTTTCTTCTCTGAGATCATTAAGAAAAACATTAATAATGCTCATGTCTTATTTTCCACAGTTGACAGGCTAAGAAATCCTCCTGTGTCAGTGGCTTCCGAACTCCACTCCACCAAGGCCTGCAATGAATTTGCTAACTTCTTTACTGAAAAAATCCTAAAAATTAGAGGATCACTTTGTACTACCATATCAACACCAGAACCAAAGCTGTATTCAGCTGGAACTACTTCTGACAAAATGTCCCATTTCAGCCAAATAAACCACAAAAGCTTAGAGCAGATCATTCAGCAGCTAAGTTCCTCCTCCTGCTGTCTTGATGTTCTCCCCACAGCTTTCTTTAAAAAAGTTTTACCTGGCATAGTGTCTGATTTGACTCAGATAATAAACACGTCCCTTCTGTCAGGTGTTTTCCCCCAGTCCCTAAAAACAGCAAATATCAAACCACTGCTGAAAAAGAACAATTTAGACAAACTACTACTCCAGAACTACAGGCCCATCTCAAACCTCCCCTTTATCAGTAAGATTATTGAAAAAGCTGTATTTCAACAATTAAACACCTTCTTAACAACGACCAGCCGCTTTGACGTATTCCAGTCTGGCTTCCGTGCTCACCACAGTACAGAGACTGCCCTTATTAAGGTGTTTAATGACATCCATATAAATACAGATCGTGGAAAAACCACCGTGCTGGTACTATTGGACCTCAGTGCAGCATTTGATACTGTTGATCACTCCATTCTGTTAGAGCGCCTGGAGAACTGGGTCGGCCTCTCTGGTACAGCTCTTAACTGATTTAAATCCTACTTAAAGGACAGGGACTTTTTTGTGTCAGTAGGTAACTTTACATCCCAGACGACAAAAATTACATGTGGGGTTCCCCAAGGGTCCATCCTGGGTCCCCTCCTCTTCAATATCTACATGCTCCCTCTAGCTCAGATAATAAAAAATAACAATATCAGCTATCATAACTATGCAGACGACACACAGCTTTACATCACCATGTCACCAGGTGACTATAAACCAGTTCAAACACTGAGTAAATGCCTAGAAGAAATCAATGCCTGGATGTGCCAAAATTTTCTTCAGTTGAATAAAAACAAAACAGAAGTAATAATTTTTGGACCAATAGAGGAGAGATCAAAAGTTAGCACACAGCTTCAGTCGCTTCAGCTAAAAACCACTAATCAGGCCCGAAACCTGGGTGTAGTGATGGACTCAGACCTGAACCTTCAAAAGCATCTGAAGACAATTACAAGGTCGGCTTTCTATCACCTGAGGAACATTTCCAGGATTAAAGGACTAATGTCTCAGCAGGATCTGGAAAAACTAATCCATGCGTTTATTTTTAGTAGAATTGATTACTGCAATGGTGTTTTCACAGGTCTGCCCAAAAAGTGGATCAGACAGCTGCAGCTGATCCAGAACGCTGCTGCCCGCGTCCTCACTAAGACTAAGAAAGTAGAGCACATCACCCCAGTTCTAAAGTCATTACACTGGCTCCCTGTATCTCAGAGAATAGACTTTAAAATACTTCTGTTAGTCTATAAATCCCTAAATGGCTTAGCACCTAAATACATCACAGACTTGTTATCAGCATATAAACCCTCCAGACCACTCAGGTCCTCTGGCTCCAGCCTTCTCTGCATACCTAGAACCAGAACTAAACAAGGAGAAGCAGCATTTAGTTCCTATGCTCCACTTATCTGGAACAAACTTCCAGAAAACTGTAAAAGTGCGGAAAGCCTGAGTTCCTTTAAATTGAGTTTAAAAACACATTTGTTTAAAATTGCCTTTGAATGTTCAAGTTAAACTGTTTTACTGTTTTTAAATGTTCTTTTTTTGTTTCTACATTCTATCCCTACTTGCTTTTATTCCTATATTTTAATCATGTAAAGCACTTTGCATTGTCTCTGTACTGAATTGTGCTATATAAATAAATTTGCCTTGCCTTGCCTTGCCTTTTGACACCCACTGCATTGGCTGTGATGAATGTAGGAATCTGAAATTAGCACAGTCACTTCCTCTTAACATTTTTAAATTTTCCAGTGATTATCAGCCGTGAATCACTTTTCTGTCCCATTTTGATTTAACATGCTTTCCTATTGGCCCTTGGACTCCAAGAGGACCTGGCAGGATGCCCAGACATGACCCCCCCCCCCCCCCCCCCCGGCCAATACAGCACCACTCACCTGTGGGAAATGGCGCTACACACCATTTTTGTCAAATGTTGAGTTCCAGGCCCAGATTTGGTGAGGCTTCGTTGCTAAAGGAGGCCGATCTGACACATGGCCTTTGGTGAGCTTTGGTGACATTAAGTTTTGGCACCCTTTTTGAGCCACTTCCCAGTACAGGATTTGGACCAAACTAACAGAGTACCATCACCCAGTGAAACTGGACACAACCATGTTAGCGGCTAACGGTTAGCATGTTGGTAACCGGAAGTAGCTCTAGGAAGGTCTCACCAACTTCTGCTTCACAGAGTTTGTACTTCCTTTAGACAAAAAGCTCCACAAGAAATGTGGGCTATACAGCACCACCCACCTGTGGGAAATGTCACTACACACCATTTTGGTCAAATGTTGAGTTCTGGCCCCAGATTTGGTCAGGCTTAGTTGCTAAAGGAGGCCAATCTGACCCATGGCCTTTGGTGAGCTTTGGTGACATTAAGTTTTGGCACCCTTTTTGAGCCACTTCCCAGTACAGGATTTGGACCAAACTAACAGAGTACCATCACCCAGTGAAACTGGACACAACCATGTTAGCGGCTAACGATTAGCATGTTGCTAACCGGAAGTAGCTCTAGGAAGGTCTCACCAACTTGTGCTTCACAGAGTTTGTACTTCCTTTAGACAAAAAGCTCCACAAGAAATTTGGGCTATACAGCACCACCCACCTGTGGGAAATGGCGCTACACACCATTTTGGTCAAATGTTGAGTTCTGGGCCCAGATTTGGTCAGGCTTAGTTGCTAAAGGAGGCCAATCTGACCCATGGCCTTTGGTGAGCTTTGGTGACATTAAGTATTTTCCATGCTGCTTGGATGCAATTTTGACGAAGACAAATCCTTTTCACACTCAGAAGATTTGATTTAAAATCCCCAAGCGATAAAAGCCTACGACCAAGGAACTCGGAAGCTTTAGCTTTGACAGTTACGCGCACCACCAGGCGGGCGCCTTCTTCAACTTCTTCAGAAGTTGAACGATTTTAGTTCCTTTTTATTATTCCGTCACCGTTAATACAGCCCGAACCGTAGGGTCTACCCCCACAAACTATATATCAAAACGTGCGTCTCGACGCCGCAAAGTGCGCTTTTTGTACTTCACGCCATTTACAGTTACCATAGCAACAGAATTAACAAAAACCACATCTTCAACACAGTTGATCTCTCCATAATGCTGAGTTGAGCATGGCACTGGTGTTTCGTCAAGTGGATTAGGTCTTGGGCTGCCAGTCTGAAGATCACAGGTTCAAATCCAAGCTGTGCCAATTTCAGGGAATTACATTTCCACCCAATATTTAATTTCCCTTTGGTTTTAAAAAACTATTTTTCAATTTAAAGCAATACATTTCACCATTTCTTCATTCCTTTAACATTTTTATTCACATATTTCATTTTTTCATGCTACATTGAAGTATTTAATCATGCTTTAATAACACCAATTTCCCATGCTGCTTCGATGCAGACCTTCTCCTGTTGGCAATTAGCTCATTAGCAGGCGCAATACGGAGTTTGCAGCTCTGCGGCAACTCACATCCAAATACGGAGTTAAAAAAATTAACCAAAAACCACGTCTTCAACACAGTTGACCTCTCCATAATGCACAGCTGAGCATGGCACTGGTGTTTGGTCAAATGGATTAGGTCTCGGCCTGCCACTCAAAAGGTTGTAGGATCGAAACTTTTTTTTTTTTTTTTTTTTTTTACAAGTAACAATTAAATAATTTGAACAACTGATATAAATGAATGAATGATGATAAAATACAGATGGCGGGCGCCTTCTTAAATTTCTTCTGAAATTTTCTAGTTGCTATCTTCTCAGCTCCTATGAACCTAGAGCGTTAGACGTGTACATACCTTGAAGTGGGTTATAAAATCTTTTGAAACATATTTTTATACTTGTATACAATATATTTTGTCCATGAGTATGCATAAAAGAAAAAAAATACTTTTTTATCTTCCACTTAGTTAATTTTTACAAGTTTAAGTTTCATTTGTATTTCTCCAGTTCTGAGACATGTCTGATTGTCACAACTTTGGCCTGCTCTGGTTGCCCATTGAGTTTGATCATTATTTTGCGGTTTCTCGTCCATGTGACCTGTATTTTCCTCTCCTTCAGAATTCTTGCTTGCCGAGCAATTTCAGCTTTCCTCTTCCTCAGATGTCCATTCACATATACACCAGTACCTTTCAGCTTTCTTACAACCTTTAGCTGCTCCAATTTGTGTTTTCTATTTGCAAAACAAATTATTATATTTGCTGTTGTTGACTATTTATGTGGAATTGTGTTGCATGCTGCTATTGTTGTACTATCAATAGGGATTCCTTTGCTTCTGAAGAAACTTGTTGCTCAAGCGTCTGCAGTTCACCTGGTGGTGCATCCCTTCATTAACATTTGCAGTGGTTCAAGCATACATCCTGTGTCTAGTCTTCTTGTGTATTGTTCTAGCTGCTCCACTTTGTTTTCAAGGTCTTTAATCTTCTAATCTTTCTCTTTCATCATTGCTTTCAGATTTTAGACATCCTCAATCAGTTTCAATAAATCCTTCTGTTGCATTGCCACTATAATCTGCTAAGTTGACATCAAATTCAGTAACTTCTTAATTTCTTTAATTTCTTTTGCCATTGAGGTTTTAGCCATTGAAGTGGTTGTTTAGGCCTCCTGTTGATCCGGCAGGCCTTTTTCAAACAGACCAGAAAAACATGCTCAAGGTGTACAAAATAGCAAATATGAGCCTGTACTGTTAGATAAGATGAAATAAGATTCACTTGTCACATCGGCTCAATAATCAAAAGAAGGTGCCAAAAGGAGGAAAAGGTGCATAAGGTATATACAGTGTGTCCACATATATACAGTGGATCGAAAAAAATAAAAATAAAAAAAGGAAATAAAGCAGAGATTTGAGATGACTTATGTACATTAAAGGTGACTTATATACATATGGATTTGACGTTGTGCTTTAAAGTGGTACCAGGTAAAGAACAACAGTGAGGTAGTGAGATAACTATAACAGCTGAAGTCACTTATTTAACAGGATTATTGCATAGGGTATTAAATAGTAATTGCACATTAGTTATTGCACAGGTTACAAATCATTATTTCTAACCTTGTCAATGTCTTGACTCTATTTTCTATTAATTTCACAACGTATGGTGGTGAATAAGTGTGACTTTTCATGGAAAACACAAAATTGTTTGGGTGACCCCAAACTTTTGAACGGTAGTGTACGTCAAAAAATCCTTGGGCACGTAGTTCAATTGTGATTTTTTTTATGTGATATTTGTTAGATTGGGATAACCTGTTCAGCACAAACATCAACCGGCAGCCATCTTGTCTTAATTATCATAATATGCTATGGTACTATATAACATTTTATTATTATTGTAGTGCTAAGACATACTTTAGCAACAAACTGACTGGCAGTGACTATTGAATATGAGCACACCAATATTAATTGTTTCATTTGTCAACTTTGTCTTTATAATTGCAATAGGCTATGTGCACGATGTTGCTACGCAACTTCCGCTAACTGAAATGGGTAAAGGACTTTACTTCTGGTTAGGCTGTTCACCCACGGCAAGCAATGACGATCTACACGCTGCCTGCAGGACCTTCCAAAAATAATAATTAACGACGTCCGCCGGTTTATACGAACCTTATCATCTGCTCCACGGAGTAAAAAAGAGAAAGGCTTCAAGTTTTATGTGTCGAATTACATTGACAACTTTGAAGGTAAGTAATGTAGTCGGTCACTGCTGAGCTAATGTTAACGTGAGCGTCAGGGCGGTCTGTTACAGATCGATGCGCAAAAATGATAAGCCTCATAAACTCAGAGTAGGGTGAAATCACATAAAATGATGATCTGTTCTATGCAAAGAGGATTATATTTTGGGGGTCTTATGTAGCTCTTGTGCACCTAAGTTGTAAGGATTTATAGCTGTTGTGTGTTGGAGTAGTAGCGCACATATAAGTTGCTAACTTTAGCATTAGCTTAGCTACACCCAAGAGCCCAAGAAGCTAGTCTGTTATGACTACAGATTTTTGTTATATTGTAAGTTCAAATATATGTGACTCTGTTTATGCTAAAGGCCAGTTCCTAGGCCTGTTCATTCTGCTCTTTTGCTTCTTTTTACTTAATTTAAAGACTGGAACACAGTGCAGTTTCCTATGGGAGCGACCTCTGTTGTTGTTTACGTTGCGTGTGTTTGGTTGGCAAATATGTTCAGAAATGTGCATCTTATTTAATTTATGACGCCAGGGAAGCATTCATTTTTGTAAACAAAGTTTCTTCATTGTACTATTACTTATTAAAAATATGCGTGGTGCCTACCAAAGTCACTGACGTGATGACTTCGCATTCGTTCGTATAAGCCTGCTCAAAGTTGTAGTTTTAGATGCTTTGCGATGCATAAAAAAGCTTGAAATTGATTAAAAACTGATCACCAAAAGCGCATTGTGATACAGAGATATTTCTTACTCTGTAGACAACTGCAAGCTTTCATTGTATCTTTGCAAATAGTTATAAAAAAAAAAGAATTGGGATGTCAACCCAAAGTGAATTCATTCATCTTTATTAAGAACAGACGTGAGCATTTATCAGCTAAGGTTTAAAAAAATAACCACATTTTTGTCCTGCACTTTCTTCCAGTCTTTTTTCCACTTGTTGGCACTTTCTGCCTGCTAAAAAATTATGACATAACCATTGCATAGTTTGACAGTTTTTTTTTTTTTTTAGATTACATTTGAAGACTGCCTCCCGGTAGAGATCGCCGAAGTTGGGTGTTCCTGTGTGGCTGGTACAGTGCTGTGCAATCACAGTGTTGCATTACTTTACCAGACTGCACACTACTCTGCTCTGAATTTGGCTGCTGCGCCACCAGTACTAAGCTGTACTTAAACCGAACAGATCTGGCACAAACCAAGGACCATGGTAAGTGAATCACATGAAAATACTTTGTATAACACACCCTCCAATTCTATTTAAAACAACATAGTAAGCTATAAAGTCATATAGTCATATTGTCTGGAGAACAGATTCTTGCTGACCCATAAAATAGAGATCATATTGATCAATATAGATAATAATCAAAAAAAATCAGCCCTGGCCATTTTATGTTGTTGCTTAGTGACCTATTTTTAGATAAATGGATTCAAACACAACCCTTTATTCAACCAACTTTTTACAAAAACCGTAAGTGTTAAAAAAAGAACACGTGCTCTCTGAACTCTGTGAAGGTTGATGGAGCTTTCCTGGGTTTGTACCTTTTCTGTGTGTTAACATCAATGTTATTATTTTTAAGCATTTCATTTAATTGTTTTACAGGGTGTTAAACCAGGCAGCGTGCGTGACATTTTATATCTGCAACACCAAAACAGCAGCGCAGTCGGAAATGGTGTAAGGTAATTATTGTAAATGTAAGGTTGAAGTAACTGAATATGTTCTTTGAATACTTATTTTGAGTAACATGTATTAATTGGATGTCTTGTTTTTGTTTTGTTTTTTTGAAGGAGCAAACGTTACAAGGCAGTGCGAGGAGACACACCAGACCCTGATGTTCTCAGAGTAGCAGAGGTGTATCAGGACTTTCAGCAGACCTTGCACCTCTCATTACTACCATGGCAATCAGTGCTTTAGTTGATTCGGCCTTTGGTAAAGTCCAGGAAGGCAGTCCGTTCGCTTTTCAACATCCACTACCAGTCAGTCGGGTAATAATTTGCCATGTGGATGCCCCTCCACCGCCGTCACTGCCTCTTGACCACCACCATCTCGAGCCCACCTGTGTCCAGTTTGTCTGCAGCCAACAGCAACAACTTGAACTGGAGTGTCTTGCGACAATGCTGGAACAGTCCTGTCAAATTGAAGTTGCCACAAGGGAGCAGAGCGCAACAGTTCAATGGCATAATGTCAGGAGGCCCTGTATTACTTCTTCTCGGTTCCGGGAAGTCTATCATGTGAGAGGGGCCACTTCTGCTTTGAGCTTAGCGTAGCGCATCAAGAAGGGAACAGCAGCCACAGCCGCCATGAAAAGGGGCCTAGCTCTTGAACCATCAGCTATCCAGGAATACTGCAGGATCAAAAACACCAACTTTTGGCCCTGTGGGTTCGTCATTCACCCTTATGCTCCATGGTTGGGCTCTTCTCCAGATGATGTTGTTTTTGACCCGACTGAGAGGCCAACATTTGGTTTGTTGGAGATAAAATGTCCCAATACTAAGAGTTATGTGGATTATCGCTATTTAAAAAAGTGTAGATTCCAAAATGTCAAGGTTGCAGGTCAAACAAATTTTGGTTTGCTTGGTTGTCTGACCTTACCACCATGTATTTTGTTATTTTATGTATGGCTTTGTAAGGGTTTTGTACACTAATTTTCTATTGTCCTATTTAGTTAATTCTGTTCTAACATCTTACCACTATATGCCATGTTGTGGATTAAGTAGCTTTTAAGAGTTTTTTAAAAACCCATGTTTTGCTAAGGTATCTTGCAAATGTAAGAAAAACGATGCTAAGAATTTAAACGGCACAATAAAAGTTCGTTGTTTGAGTATTCCAGTTTATTAATATAAATTTCCCCAAAACAGTGTTTTAATGTAATCAGTAATTAAGAAGTATTGGTTTTATAAAGTATTTTATTTGTGGCCTTTACAAACAAGTAACAAACTTGGGGGAATAAGCACAATTCTCAATTCAGTCACTAGGGGGCAGTGAACACGAGACAGGGGAACGTTTATTATGTTCACATCTAATAATTTCACAACTAAATTAGTTTGTGGAAAATCACCTAAGCTAACTAAACAAGGATGAAAATGGTCTAAAACAGAACTAAACCAGGTCAAACATCTGTCAAACTAGACATTTTAGCAAGTAGTCTCGCTGACTGAAATAGTTCTGTTACAACCGGAAGTGGATGCCATCACCACGCTTGGCCGGAAGTTAGCGGGCGCCATCTTGTGCACATAGCCTATTGTTACATTTTCCAATATTTGATGAGCAACTAAAGAGGAAACCACCTTGTTTAAAACCCTACATGCACAGTGTCATTCATTAATACAAAGAAAAAACATCTAAAATCTATCTCAAATTCATGCACATCCATGCTAAAATACTAGATATTCGTGACATTAAAACTAGAAGATTAGGATAAACCATTACTTTTTTTCCTAAATTAAATATGACATATATCTTCTAATTGAGACCAACGCATGTTATGGCCTGTGGGCTACCTTTAACCAGCCCGTGTGAGTTTGTAGTAAAATTGTAAATCCTATTACTGCCATGAACTTCCAAAGTACAGGCAGCATATTACGTGTCCCACCAGGGACACTAACAAATTGGATCACTGCTACACTACATTAAAGGATGCCTACCACTCTGTTCCCTCTGCAGCCTCAGGAATCTCTGATTACTGTCTGGTTCATCTCATCTCCACATACAGACCAAAACTGAAATCTGCTAAACCTGTTAAGAGTGTGCTGTCATGATTTGGGTTTTGTTATGGTTTATGTTTGTTATTTGATTAATTAGTTCACTCACCAGCCTTTATTCATTTCACCTGCCAGCATTCTTTCAACTCTTAGTCACCACCCTGTTACTCCCCTTCTCCAGTCACCATCCAATCAGCTTCAGTTTTATTTCCAGTCATTTCCCTTCCCCTGATTAGCTCCACCCATTCCAGTAATTAGTTTCACTCCATTCACCTGCTCACTCCCCTACTTATACCTGCCTCTGCCCCTTGCAATCTGCCAGATCAATCCAAGCCTTTTGGTGAGTCTTATCCAGCGTTCTTTTCTGACAGTCCTGTGAATATTGGCCCAATCTGCCTTTTTGACTTCTGAGCCAGCCTGATCCCTGAACTATTGATGGGCAAATGAAGCCTCATGAAGCAATGAAGCTTTCCAGCACTTTGCTTTGGAAAAAGGTTCATTACTCTATGCTTCATTCATCGCTGACTAGTGACATCTGCTGGTGAAACTGTTAATACAATGCCAAGTTTGTCATTGGGATCAATGAAGTGACATGTTATGGCCAGGTACGCCTCCATATTCATGGACGTCCACATATCTGCTGTCAGGCTGACAGCAGACACCTTTTGGATATCTTTGGTCTTTTCTTTTGTTTTGTAGTATTTCTCTTCCACCATCTTTTTTAATGCCTAAAATGAACAACAAAATTATTCACTTAAATAACTGAAGTGATTCCCAATTACCACATTAGCTGTTTTATTTAAACATATAAACCTTTCTAGTAGGAAGAACATAGGTTGGATCCAGCAAATGAATGAGCTCTCTGAACCCCTCATCCTCAACTACTGAAAAAGGTTGGGAATCCTTTACAATCATATTTAACACAGCCTCATCTAGCACCTCCTTCCTAGAACCTGTAAGACACATAAATATAAAAAAAATGAAATGACACAATATCCTGATAGATATATGATATGAATGAAATAATTTAAAACACATAAGACAAGATCCTACTCTGGCTGGTGTCTTCTGTTGCAGTGTGCTTATTTTCATGTATGGCCCTGTAATGCCTAATCATTGATGATGTGTTGTTGTAGAGTAGACCAACACCCTTTCACACAGCAAACATTTCACCTGAAATAAAAGGATGTGGAAGTTAAAACAAAGTTGCTATGAATGATGCAAATGTAGTCAGATCTTGTGCAAACATTATACAAACCTTATTGTGATCTGTCATCTCAAAGTACTCCCACATATGAGAGGTTTTTCTCTTTTTTGACGGCTCCATTTCAACCACTGCTGATGAAAACTGCTCTGCTGACGCGCTACCAAACCACCTACTACAACCCACGAAGCAACAGGGTTCATCGCGTTTTTATTTTGATGTAACGCGAGCCCTCGTTTGTTGTTCACGTGATTTTGCTCAATATGACACAAGCTCCAAAGCGGGGCTTCATCTGTCACGCCCCCTTTTTACTCGGTACACGCCTCGAAGCCTTGCTTCAGATGTCCCATCACTACCCTGAACCTGTTTTTCCTGCCCTGTCTGACTGCTTACTCGTTTTGCCGACCTTATTCTGCCTTTGGATTATCTGAGCTTGCCTGATCCCTGTCTGTATTTCTGCCTTTTTTGGACTGCCATTTTGTGTATCGACCCTGGACTGTTATTTGACCACCGAGCCTGCTTATCCCTGTCTGACCTATTTTTTAACTTTATTAAAGCCTTTTTATTTACCTCACTTGTTTGGTTTGAATACTGGGTCTCTCTGTCTCTGATTCATAACATGTGCAAAGATTGACCAACGAATCAAAGCTGGAGATACAGGCCTGCTTCTACTGTACTGACTGGAGTGTTTTTGAGGCTGCAGCCACTGACCAGGATGAACTGACACTGTAAGAGTTTACATCCGTTTTTGTGAGGACATGTTGCATCTTGCTCTCGCTCACCTGACATTATCACCAGCCATTCGCACAGCAGGTTACAGCAATTGCACAACAGGCAACAAGCCTGAAATACAGCAGTAAAATGATGCTATCTACTGATGCTTTCACTTAACTGCCACCCCAGCTTCCTCACTCATTCTTCTGTTCTGGACTTGTCTTGGTAGTAATAATTGGTTGAGTCATACAATTCAGGCTGACCACAGACCACTTTTATCACCTTGTCTTCCATGTTGAATGAAAACTGCTTCATCTCCGCTTCAGTCCTTCACCCCACGTCTCAGCCACATCCAGTTCTTGATTGGTTGTCGCAACAAGACGCAAGTTTAGCTTTTTCAACTCCAACAACTGTCGCTTCGCATCCATCACAGGTTTCGTGTCACTCTGGCATCATTTTAATCTTGTGTTTTAAGTCGCTAGAACTGTCTCCTATGCCTCTCTTAGCGTTGCTTTGCATTACATTGCTCCTGAGTTACACCTGTGCATAGGGATATCATGTAAATCTATTGCTCGGGCTGCCACATTCGCGTTCAATGTGAAACACTTTTAGATGGAAAGAGGAAATATATTGTTACATAATAGAAAGAAATGTGTCATGTTTGGTACTAATGTTCATAATCCATTTATTTACATGAGGGAAATATGCATCTTTTTATTTTCCTGGCTATTTATAATTATAGTACTTAATAGTTCTGTTTTAATTAAGACTTCAACAGTTTTATGCTAACACTAAAGATCTGAGAATCGACTCAGAGATTATACATTGATTTTCAACCCCACCTCTCACCCAAAAAAGAGGAAAAGATGAAAAAGAGACAGAAAAAAATCAAATGCAAGCCGTAAAGAGGCAAGTGAGAGAAGGAAAACAATTGATGGAGTGTGTAGGGAAAGAGGGAATAGACAGGTCAGATGTTAGAGAGGTACAGCAAATACTTCAGCATGATGTTTTTTTTCTGAAAATTGTAAATGACTGAAAACAGCTCATGTTTGTCAGGGTGCAGTTTTGCCTGCTGCACCCTGAGCATTTTCTGGCTCCTTCCTCCTCCAGTGCAGCTCTGATTCCACTCACCTTAATCACCCACACCTGTCAGTCTCTCATCATCCCTGGACTCAATCCACCTGCAAGCTCCACTATAAAGGCTCTCTTCAGTCTCCTCTTCCCTGCCGGTTCGTCTTCACCCAAACCTCCCCACACTGACGACTCCCTTCCCGTGCCTCCCCTCGAAGCTCCTTGGACCTGCTTGGATCCCCTTCCAAGCCCTGCTCGGGTCCCGTCCCGACGCTCTCCTGCCGGCCGTGGGTTCCACCCCAATGGCCTTGCTCGGATCCCGCTCCGAGACTCTCCTGCCTGCCTTGGGTTCCGCCCCTAGGCTCTCCCACGGTCCTCCAGCTTCCTCCGGTCCGCCTGCTCCTGCCTTCACCTCCCTCCTGCTCCATCCCGGTAACAGACTGGTTTTCATCTTCCACAATCCATCATCCTTCAATAAAACTCTCAAAACAAGCTCTGTGTGTGGTTGTGTTCAGGTTCATCGAGACAAATCATGACAATGTTTACCTTTTTTGCAGAAGATGTACAACAGAGAGCTGTTGTAGCTCTCTGTTGTTGAGAGAAACAGCAGCAGTATTGAAAAGTGAAAGATACAGCATCATACTGGATGACATTTGTGTGAAAATTGCCTGAGTGAAAGAATGAAAACCTAAAAATTATTTAAAAAAATGTTTTACTGAACCTTTTCTGTTGTCATTAAGTAAAACTTTGATTATTTTTCTGACAACAGAAGGTGGAAGAAGTGAGGAGATGACTGAGAGAAAATAGAGCAGCAGACACAGAGGTCCAACCAGGGGCAACCTGACACAACTAACCATTGTGCTGGGCAGGGCAAAAAAATAAATTGAAAAATGAAAATAATTGTTACCTATTGACTAATTTTTATCATTCTTAATATCATGTCTTAATATTAATACTGATTTTAGAGGTCTTGTTTACATTGTCAACATTAATGTTAAAAGTAAATACATTTTAAGTACTTAATGCAGTATTTACTTCAAACAATGTGCCACAGTGCTCAAGAAATCTTAAATAAAAAGCTTTTTCTCCCTGGTAAGGTTCTCTCAGATTCCCGTACGAGGGGGTGGGTTCAGCCCCCAATGTTCCCAGGCCCAGGAAACACCTAACCTGACTTCCGCCAGATGCATATCGCTCCGCCTAGCTTCACTCACATACATCTGGGACACCGCCGGTAGAGAATGATTTCTCCAACCAAATTTATGGTCTGGCCAATCAGGATGCAGGGCTGGAGTTTCATAGATGTGACGTAATGGAGACGCGACCATGACGTGAGACTGTTTTGATAGCAATGGCGGCTCGTCGAGGAAGCAAGCGTTAACATTGATGCTGCTATTTCTTCCGTGTTGTCCAATCTACCTAATATTGTTTCATTAAAAGAACATCAGAGAACGCCTCTGAAGGCTTTGTTGGTGGAAACGATGTTTTCGCCCTTCTCCCGACCGGATTTGGCAAGTTTTGTTTTCCGGGGCAAGTCCGCGGCGGACGCGGAAGCGCCCCGGAGCGGTTAGCGGTTAGCGCGAACCATGTTAGGAGGCCTTTAGTCCTCAACGCGGTCGCCCCGGAATCGACTCTGACCCGCGGCGCTTTGCCGCCTGTCTTCCCCCCTCTTCCTGTCAGCTCACTGTCAATAAAACGCATGCCACTAGAGCCGCAAACACATTATTATTATTATTTTTTTTTTTTCTGCGTCGCTATCATCAGCGTCACGGGTTAGCTTCGGTGTGAGTGGTTGAAATAGCACGTCAATAAAGATGACAGACAAGTGGCTTATCCAATCATATGCAAGATTTTTTAATAAGGCCCAGCCTTCTGTAAAGGCAATTCCTATGGAGGAGTCCCAGATGTATGTGAGTGAAGCTAGGCGGAGCGATATGCATCTGGCGGAAGTCAGGTTAGGAAACACCCCTGATGCCATACAATCTGATGGATTTACTTTAACAGAAAACTTTTTCACCAAACTGTTTTTATGATTTCATAGAATGTACTTTTGTAAAGTCCCGTGTGTTGTAAATTGGTGCTTATTGCGGCCCAAGGTCTGTACTGCCTTCACCCTGTTGTGGTTGTCTTTTTTTTTTTATTGTGTGTTTGCGGGGAAATTCCTCTTGGTTTAGTTCCTTTTACTGATTGGCTTGCTCCCTCTCCTGGTGGACTCCCAGACGACCCTTTAAAGTCTATGCAGAAGAAAAGTCTAAGCATGTCACACTTTTTAGATTTTTATTTGAAGAACATGTTGAAAATCATGTTCAAATGTTCTTCACATTATGCATTACTTTGTGTGACATAAAATCCATTTAAGAATCACTGAAGTCTAAAGTTGACATCAGATGAAATTATAAAACATCACAGGGTATGAATACCTTTGCGAGGTCCTGTTATAATGGGCCTACGACATTCTTTATTCAAAAGGTGTCGTCAAGACCCACATTTTGTTTAATTGTTTTATCCTAACCTTGTGTGAAGGGGCCCTTGCATAAAGAGAAGAGAGCATTGCAGAAGTTATTTTATGGCACACATTTTGAAAGCTAATCTTTACATGCCAGTATGGGTCCCTCAGCAAGACCCATAGCCCAAGATTGCTCCATAGGCATTGTTAAAAAAAAAGAAGCTGTCCACTGCTCCCTAAGGGATGGGTTAAATGCCGAAGACAAATTTCATTGGAATGTACAACTGCAATGAAAAACTAGAATCGTTCAACTTCTGAAGAAGTTGAAGAAGGCGCCCGCCTGGTGGTGCACATAACCATCAAAGGCAAAGCTTTCTTAGTTCCTTGGTTGTAGGCGCTCATCGCTTGGGGATTTTAAATCAAATCTTCTGAATGAAAAGGATTTGTCTTCATCAAAACCTGCCGATCGGGAAAGCTTTGTGTCTGCAGAGATGCAAACTGCGTATATCGATCTGAGACGCAGCTAATGAACTAATTGGCGACAGTCAACGTTTGCCATTCATTTGCTATGGTAGTCCTAAACCACTAATGACGTAATACACTTTTTGGCCACAAGCGTCATTTTGGGGCGTTGTTTCCACCTCTTCTCTTTGAGCCGTTTCTAATAGAAAGAAGAAAAGGCAAAAAAGGTCCAAACAAAAGGTTGTAACGTTTACATTTGTAACCTCTGCCTTACATAAACAGTAGAATTAAATCTTAATAAATAAAAGTATAGACAATTATTTCAGTAACTCAATTCAGTAAGTGAAATACACTATATACAGGGGTTGGACAATGAAACTGAAACACCTCTCATTTTAGTGTGGGAGGTTTCATGGTTAAATTGGACCAGCCTGGTGGCCAATCATCATTAATTGCACATTGAACCAATAAGAGCGGAGTGTGAAGGTCCAATTAGCAGGGTAAGAGCACAGTTTTGCTCAAAATATTGCAATGCACACAACATTATGGGTGACATGGGTGAGTTCAAAGGAGGACAAATTGTTGGTGCACATCTTGCTGGATGTGTCAAAACTTTCTTCAATTGAATAAAAACAAAACTGAAGTAATAATATTTGGACCAATAGAGGAGAGATCAAAAGTTAGCACACAGCTTCAGTTGCTTCAGCTAGAAACCACTGATCAGGCCCGCAATTTGGGTGTAGTGATGGACTCCAAAAGCATTTACAGACAGTGACAAGGTTGGCTTTCTATCACCTGAGGATCATTTCCAGGATTAAAGGACTAATGTCTCAAAAGGATCTGGAAAAACTAATCCATGCGTTTATATTTAGTAGAATTGATTACTGCAACGGTGTTTTCACAGGTCTGCCTAAAAAGTGGATCAGACAGCTGCAGCTGATCCAGAACGCTGCTGCCCACGTCCTCACTAAGACCAAGAAAGTAGAGCACATCACCCCAGTTCTAAAGTCCCTTCACTGGCTCCCTGTATATCTGAGAATAGACTTTAAAATACTTCTGTTAGTCTATAAATCCCTAAATGGCTTAGCACCTAAATACATTACAGACTTGTTATCAGTGTATCAACTTTCCAGACCACTATGGTCTTCTGGCTCCAGCCTACTCTGCATACCTAGAATCAGAACTAAACAAGGAGAAGCAGCATTTAGTTCCTATGCTCCGCTTATCTGGAACAAACTTCCAGAAAGCTGTAAAAGTGCGGAAAGCCTGAGTTCTTTTAAATCAAAATTAAAAACACATTTGTTTAAAATTGCCTTTGACTGTTCTCGTTAAAGGGGAAGTCCGGTCAACAAGGAAAAATAAGGGTATCATTAGCTATAACTAAAACTAATACGTTCGTGGTTATTTAATGAACTTATCTTTAATCAATAAGAAAATAAAAACATAAATTGTCGTCTGAATCACTGTGTATGGGGGCTGACAATACTGCCCATATTTGGGCAGTAAGGGGCGTTTGACATCACATCCTGCGACGTAGAAAAGCGGAAGCGGCGACAGCATTTCTCTCCGCTTTCCATGCAAAGTCAATAGGAGCCGTTCTACACAGCTGCGATCATCAATAATTATTTCGGATTTCCAGAGGACTTCACCGCTGACATTCCCAAGAGCTATTGCTGAAGCAACAATGCCCACGTGCATGGCCATCGGATGTTCCAACACAACTGGTAAAAGTGGAAAAAACAGCTTATTTCAACTTCCCGATTCATGAGCCACCGGGCTCTGCGCTGGATTGCCAACTTGAAGAGCGGATTTGCCATCTAACTTCTGGCCAGAGAGAAAACACGTCATATGCAGTGACCATTTCGAAGAAGAATGTTTTGAACATGACATGAGGGCGAGGATTTTCAGTAAGTTATTTTTAAATTTTAAATTTTTAATTTAGAAGTTACGGGGATGGTTACCGACCAGAGGGGCGGAGGGATACCACATGGTATCCCTCCGCCCCAGCATGTGTTGGAATGCTTACTTACAGGCCCGATCTCTCCTCCGCTGTGTGTGTGTGTGTGTGTGTGCGCTCTGCTGCAGCGCCGGCAAAGCCGTGCTGCGCGGAGTGCGCGCGCACACACACAGTTTCTCTTCTAAAACATGATGATGACTCCACGGAACTCTCATCACTGTCACTAAATACCAGGGCTTTGAACCGATTTTTTTCCCCAATCGGTTCGTTCCGAACAGAAACGGAATTATAACGTTTCTGGTTATGAGTTCCACCAATAAATAGACGTTCCCGAACCGGTTAGAACAAAAAAATACTGTTCCCGGAACGGTTAATTTCGTTCCTGTCAGCTGTTTGGAATGAGCGTTTTACTTAACGATGGATCGTGATCAGTGACGGACTGGGATTAAAAAACGGCCCTGGCATTTTCACCAACCAGCGGCCCACATGGGGACGCGCACGCACGCACGTGCCCGCAACACACAGATATAACTTCACATGCACGGAAATAACACGCAGGTTTGTAGCCCCATTGGTGTTGAACTCTAACTTTAATATGTATGAAAACTGAACCAAGAGGCATTTCAGTGTTTCCCGCAGGAATTTGCTCAGGCGAGGCTGTGCGTTGGGGGGGGGGGGGGGGGGGGGGGACGACAAGTTTTGTGCGGACCGAGGGGGGGGGGCGTATCCATGTGTTTTTTTTCCCTGCCATTCAGTATATGCACGCGCGAAAGCAACAACAAAAAACTGCGTGTTAACGTCAAATAAATATGCAGCAAATCGAGTTCGTTTCTTTGTTTGTTTGTTTTTGTTTTTTTTGGAATGTTGGCGAGGCGGTAGCGTGAGTTTGGCGAGGCGGCTGCCTCGCCAAGACAGTGCTGCGGGAAACCCTGCATTTGGCTTATTAGTGGGCCTGGAGATAATGTAGGCCTACAATTAACAGGGTGAAAGGGGCGGCGCACACCCGACGATCATGCCGAATGCCAGACCGTCCAGTCCGTCACTGATCATAATTTACCTCTTATTTAAGATGTGTAGCTCTAGTGGAGACACCGCTCTCGCTCCATTCAGTCAGCGAATGTGTGATGTGATGTCACACAGGAAGTGAACCTCAGCCGTCATGGTAACGTGCGCAGGAATTTTTTTTTTATTTATTTTTTAGTTAATTAGGCAACGAAAACTTTGAGGAACGAAATAAAACCGGTATTAACCGGTTACCATTATTTTTAAATAAGTGTTCCAGTTCCAGAACATAAAAAATAATAACGTTTCCGGTTTCGTTCCTGTTCCCTGTAAAATACAAAAAGTTCCCGGTTTTCGTTTTCGTTCCTTGAACCGGTTCAAAGCCCTGCTAAATACTTCATCACTCTCTGCTTTGTACAGAGCACCAGTCGTCGCCATCTTGGAAAATAGTGCGCCGTGACAAACAGAGCGTTGAAACTTGCTCAACAGCGGGTCCGCCGAGTGACGTCAAAAAATGGGAGGTGACAGTACTATTCTTGACCAAGATGGATTCCTCCACATAAACATGATTAAATGAGAATTATTCTTAATTAAAAAAACGTATAATTTTTTGCACAGTATGTAGTAGTTTTATATTTAAAGTACTTTCAGCAGTTTGAATTCTGATTTTGACCGGACTTCTCCTTTAAACTGTTTTACTGTTTTTAATGTTCTTCTTTGTTTCTACATTCTATCTCTACTTGCTTTTATTCTATTTTCTATCTACATTTTATTCCTACTTGCGTTTATTTTGCTATATTTTAATCATGTAAAGCACTTTGCATTGTCTCTGTACTGAATTGTGCTATATAAATAAATTTCCCTTGCCTTGCATCTGTGACCAAGACAGCAAGTGTTTGTGATGTATCAAGAGCCATGGTGTCCAGGGTAATGTCAGCATACCACCAAGAAGGACAAACCACATCTAACAGGATTAACTTTGGACGCACAAGGAAGCTGTCTGAAAGGGATGTTCGGGTGCTAACCCGGATTGTATCCAAAAAACAAAACCACGGCTCCCCAAGTCACAGCAGAATTAAATGTGCACCTCAACTCTCCTGTTTCCACCAAAACTGTCCGTCGGGAGCTCCACAGGGTCAATATAGACAGCCGGGCTGCTATAGCCAAACCTTTGGTCACTCGTGCCAATGTCAAACGTCGGTTTCAATGGTGCAAATCTTGGGCTGTGGACAATGTGAAACATGTATTGTTCTCTGATGAGTCCACCTTTACTGTTTTCCCCACATCCTGGAGAGTTACGGTGTGGAGAAGCCCCAAAGAACCGTACCACTCAGACTGTTGCATGCCCAGAGCGAAGCAGTGATGGTTTGGGCTGCCATGTCATGGCATTCCCTTGGCCCCATACTTGTGCTAGATGGGCGCGTCACTGCGTAGACTTGTTGTTGATTTTTATAATAAACAGATTTCCCTTTTACACAACATTATGAATAACCTCAGAGTTTAAGAAAAGTATTTGCAATTTCAACAATACTTTTACTCAGTTAAACATTTATTTAAGTGCATTATGCATAGGAACTGGTCACAGTGATTGTAAGATGTTGAAAAACATTTATTCACAGTTTTTGGGACTTAAAAACACTAAGTCCCACTAAGTGTGGGACTTAGCACACTAAGTGCTGCTATTAGGGTTGAACTGCCATCCTTCGAGACTTCCATAGGCCATTGACAAATTTAATGAAAAGTAACTTAAAATTATCCTTAAAAGACAAAATTTAGAAAAATCAAAGGGCTTATTTAACGCTTTGAGAACATATCTTGTATTCGGCCACAAAATCAACAAAAGTAGAATGATCTTTTAAGCTATAAGACCATTTTTAAAATGCCAATACGTGTAGCATATAGCTCAGTGGCGTGTAGCCTAGCCACCGCATTTCTACCATAATATAAAACAGACATAAAATAAACGACTCACCATCGAGTAGTTGCAAGGAAAACACCCAATGGAATCCTTCGTCTGGGTTAATTGGACTTGATTCAACAATATCCTTCAGTAACTTAGGAAAAACGGCAGCACTAGCTCTTACTAGAACTAGTAGCAAACAAGATTGAGGAGTTCACCTCTGACCCGGAACTGCTAGTTGTCGGCTCTGAATAATAAACAGCGCCACTCGTGGACAATATAGGAACTGCAGGTTTTCAATTGAACGAAGTACGTTTTTTTTCAGTAATCACTGTTGAATGATGATAATGCATTTGGCCGCCGCATTTGACACCCCCGCCCTACACCATATGATTGTGATTGTGGTCTAAAACCAGGTGTTTCAGTTTCATTATCCAACCCCTGCAGATGACTTTTCTAGCCTTGATTTCTGTCATGAGGACATAATGCAGTGTTGTGCTGGCAGCCATCCCAACTAATAAAAATAAGATTTAAAGTTAAAATAGTACATTATAGTAGTAAAATAAATACAATTATTGTGTTTAAGGACAAGTTTGGTACCTGTATTAAGGATAATTTCAAAAGGTACATGTAATTTCCAGACTAAAAAACATTTAAATAGATTTCTAATTAATTGAATATGACTGGATATTTAAACAGAAAAATAATTCTAAAAATAATACTTATTTTAAAAAAGGAAGATTAAATGTTGGGTAAAAATGTAATAATCTGAAATTGAGAGAGCGGGGTTGGATTCCATGACCTCTTGACTGGGAGTCAAACATTTAACCAACTGTACCAAAGACCAGCGGTAAACACAGCTCTGAATTATGGAGAGGTCAACTGTGTTTAAGAGCTCCTAAACCGTTTGATGTTGAGGCATGAGACTTTCAGACATAACTGTCCCGTTCGTGTTTTTAAATATATACAAGGCGTAGTCTCTGCAAAGGTGCAAACTCCGTATTTCGATCTGAGACGCAGCTAATGAGGTGATTTCCAACAGCCGACAGTCAAGGGGAAAACTTTGTGTCTGCACAGCTGCAAACTCTTGTGAGACGCTACAGAGCTCCAAACTCCGTATTGTGCCTGCTAATGAGCTAATTGGCAACAGCCGACAGGAGAAGGTCTGCGTCGAAGCAGTATGGAAAATTGGTGTTCTTAAAACATGAATAAATACTTCAATGTAGCATGAAAAAATGAAATATGTGAATAAAAAAGTTAAAGGCATGAGGTGAACTGTATTGATTTAAATTGAAATACAGTTGTTTAAAGCCAAAGGCAAATGAAATATTGGGTAAAAATGTAACTCTCTGAAATTGGCACAGCTTGGATTCGAACCTCGGATCTTCTGCTTGGCAGCCCGAGACCTAACCCACTCGACCAAAACACCAGTGCCGTGCTCAGCTGTGCATTATTGAGAGGTCAACTGTGTTGAAAAAGTGGTTTGAAGAAGTCGTTTTTGGTGAATTTTGTCACCACAGTAACTCTAAATGGCGTGAAGTACAAAAAGCACACTTCGCGGCGTCAAGACGCACGTTTTGATATATAGTTTGTGGGGGGTAGACCCTACGGTTCGGGCTGTATTAACGGTGACGGATGAATAAAAAGGAACTAAAACGTTCAATTTCTGCAGAAATTGAAAAAGGCGCCCGCCTGGTGGTGCGTATGACTGAAGTAATTTAATTGTTACTTGTAAAAAAAAAAAAAAGGAAATGAATTTGGGGGCCCCCCCATTGCACCGGTGGGCCCAAGCGGCTCCTTAGTCCGCCTATGGCTGGGACCGGCCCTGGCTGGCAGCACAAAAAACCCCAAACAACTGCAGCTTACTCGCTGATTTTTGGGAGGGTTTGGGGTTGTTGCCGGTCTGAGGTGATTTGCGAAAAATCTATAAATCCTACACCAATGAGGGTTACATTTCCTTAATCCAGACAAAAAGACCTACGTTTTGATGTATAACTTGTGTACGTAGAGTGAAAATTGAGCGAGTAGGCTGAAGTTGTTTGGTGTTTTTTGGATCATTTTGTCACCAGGGTAACAGAAAATGGGGTGATGAGACAAATCTATAAGTCCTACACCAATGAGGGTTACATTTCCTGAATCCAGACAAAAAGACTTACGTTTTGATGTATAATTTGTGTACGTAGAGTGAAAATTTAGCGAGTAGGCTGAAGTTGTTTGGTGTTTTTTGGACAATTTTGTCTTTGGGGTTGTTGCCGGTCTGAGGTGATTCGCGAAAGATATCTAAGTCCTACACCAGGGGTCACTAATTAAAAATCAGCGGGTTCCGAATAAAGAAAATCAACAACCAGTAAAGGTCCGGACACATTTTTTATTACAATCCGTTACTATAAACAGTATTTAACACTGAAATAAAATGTTTATGCATCCACCTTATACATTGACTTTTTAAACAAAAAAATAACATAAAAATGGATGAATGTTTTTTTATTTTAAAATCCAAAGTGCTTTTTGAAATAGAGAACCACAATCTTTCACAGTTTGGTATATAGACAATTTCTTGACTTTCACATCTTTTATAAAACACCTGAACTTTTTTTAATTTCTTTTTTATGGCTTAATGATAGAAGTGAGCTTTAGGCTGCCCTGCAAGGATTTTACACCTGGGTTTGATCGGCAACAAAGCCAACCTCAAGCACATATCAAGGTGCTCATTCGTTCTGCGCCTTTAAATCAGCTATTTTCTCCGTATGTATGAGCAAGCGGATATGTTTGGGAACGCTCCGGAGGGCTTTGCCATATTAACAAGAGAAGCAGCGCAAGTGAAGTTAGCACAGGGGTTGAAGCAAAAATAATGTTTGACTGAAAACATTTTCTCGCCAGCCCATATATTCCCGGGCCGTGGACATCATGCCGCATTAGTTGGCTCACTTGCTTAGTGTGCAAAGTCAACTAAATCTGATACTTTTAAAATATCCATTGAAAATTCCTGTATCTCTGCCACCTTTCAGCTTTAGAGCCTTTGCGTCATCCTGGACAGCCTCTCTATCACTTTCCACATCCACATCATCATCTGGGTTACTTTCATCTCTGCAGCATCAAGTTCTTCCTTCACACTGTTGACAAACTGGTCCACAGTCCACTTTACAATCCCAGTTCCCTTTCCTCTCTGTCCTCCAGAAACCCTCCAGAAACTGCAGCTGATTCAGAGGACAGCAGCTTCATCATTACATCATCTACTTCACACCTGTACATCAACTCCACTGGCTCCCTGTCACATTCAATATAAACCAATTTTATGATCATACAAGGCAAACACAGCCTTGGAAATGCAGGACACATCACCAACACTATCATGACATAATACATTTTAATTTGACACAGATTGCACATGACAATAATTCAGTCTCTGCTTTGCCCGTAATTGTTCACCAATTAATCATTACAGTTTATAAAAAGGCATGATTTAACTTTTTTGAAGTTTAATAAAATGGTTATATTTTAGCCCAGTGACTGGAGACCTGTCGAGGATGAACCCTGTGTCCGCGCTCCACTTTAACTTCATAAAAAAAACTCTGAGAATTTCCTTTCTCTGGCCTCACCCAGTTAGAACCCGTTCTCCAGTCCATGTTGTAGCTGCAGTTTATTTATTTTATCTTTTTGATGTAGTTTTCTTAACAATCTGTAAGCATCAAAATCCTTGTCATTTTATTTAGTGTCCTGGAGCGCAGCTGCTCATCAGGTGAACACTGTTGCATACCGACAGCAGATACAGCTCTGCCTTCTTTGTTACAGAACAGCGCAGGGTTTTTTTTTTTTTTTACTTTTTCCGAATCGAACCCAGTCAAATGAGGCACATTGTTTCACAGTCCGACTCTTGTTCTTCAAGGGTCATGCTAAATTAGCCTGAGCTAGCGCGTTACTCTTCTTTGTGTTTAAATAAAACATAACAGCGAATCACGAGGAGATTCCTGGTTGGTCGCCGCGTTTATCAGCGAGGGAATAAACGCTGACAGGCCACAGGTGGAAATAATTCATTAATTAACTGCCGGAGCAGATTGACGCTTACCGAGTGAAGTTCTTGTCAGCTGCTGAACTTTCTGACCTGCTGGTTTGCATAAATCCAAAGAAAACCTATGACCACCGCTACTTTCATTCATACCATCTGTGGCCAGTTTAAAATGCTCTCCCAAAGGTTAAAATGATGAACACCGATAAACCACAGACTGGCCATGTCCGCTTTGGAAAGACCCGCCCTGCTCTCATTCTGATTGGCTAATGTCCCGGCTCTGCCAGGTTTGATTGGTTGAGAGCAGCTTCAGATTATAACCTTGAATAAAAAGTCTAAACGGGACTTTTTGCGCTCAATTTCCAAATGACGGAAATCCGTCGCAGCGACGGAGAACTTTAACCCCTGAGTTAGACACTGTCGTTGGACAACATGCAGTAATATATAAATGTTTTAAATGAGGTTGGGTCCGGATTAGGTAGCAGCTGGGTCCGGATCCGGACCGTGGTCCGCTAATCCGTGACCTGTGTCCTACACCAATGAGGGTTACATTTCCTGAATCCAGACAAAAACACCTACGTTTTGATGTATAGTTTGTGTACGTAGAGTGAAAATTGAGCGAGTAGGCTGAAGTTGTTTGGTGTTTTTTGGATAAATTTGTCACCATGGTAACTTGAAATGGTGTGATGAGAAAACGATAAAAGATAAAAGATGTGGATATCTTTTATCGTCTCTTCACAGTTACTCCTCAAAGCTCACGTCCAAAAATCAGCGAAATCATCGTTTATAATGAAAGTCAATGACGGAATTCTCAGACTCTTAGAGTGGCCCACTCTAGCGTTTTCAAAGATTTCAAAACTCCAAACAACTTCAGCCTTCTCGCTCAATTTTCACTCTACGTAGACAAATTATACATCAAAACGTAGGTATTTTTGTCAGGATTCAGGAAATGGTGTACCATTTATAGATTTTTCGTAAATCACCTGAGAGCAACACAAACCCGAAACCCTCCCCATTCATTTCCTATGGAGCGGTTTTGAAAAATGACGTCGGAAAATCCAAAACATCACATGTTTTCGCATCGTCACTACTCCTAAACCGTTTCATGTACAAGCATGAGATTTTCACACATGAATGTCCCGACCCTTCTGGCACTCACAAAAAAGGAATTGTTTGGATAACTGTTACGGTTTTGCCGCAGGAACAATTTGTTCGGGAGTAGCTAATGTGCAAAATCCTGAAAATGCTTTGGAGCTGCATTTTCCCACATCATCCACTTTTTTACATCGTCGCTGTGCCTACACCGATTTTTGTACAAACATAAAAATTAGCACCATAGTCCTCAAAAGCCTGCTGATACTCACAGTGAAAGAATTATTTTGATATCTCTTATACTTTTTCAGCTACAGCGATTTGTTCGGGACCGTTTTTAGAGGATTTCTGAAATTCCATAAAAATCCCCTTTATATCATAATTTTTTACGCCTTTATTAAAATATTTCCAGCAAAAACCGATAGCTTGTCTTCTTCCCCTATCCGTTACGAAATAAACGCAGAAATAATTACGTCTCTACCATTTACGGATTAGGAGATATGGAGCGTTGTTCGAGGCAATGTTCTCCATTATAATGAGGCATGGTCTGACGCAAAGTGTCTGCACTTAGGTAGACTGGCCTGCAGCAGAGGTGTGAGTGAGTTTCCATGACTGCTGGCCAGAGGGACAGGCTCCATTGGGATAGAATGGCAACTTTCGACACCCACTGCAGTGGCTGTGATGAATGTACGAATCTGAAATTCGCACAGTCACTTCCTCTTAACAAGTTACAATTTTCCAGCGATTATCAGGCATGTGTGATTTTTCTGTCCGTTTTTGGATTTCACATGCTTTCCTATTGGGCCTTGGACTCCAACAGGACCTGGCATGAGGTCCAGAGACGACCCAATTGGCCAATACAGCACCACTCACCTGTGGGAAATGGCGCTACACACCATTTTTGTCAAATGTTGAGTTCTGGGCCCAGATTTTGTGAGGCTGAGTTGCTAAAGGAGGCCGATCTGACCCATGACCTTTGGTGACCTTTGGTGACATTAAGTATTGGCACCCTTTTTGAAGCACTTCCCAGTACAGGATTTGGACCAAACTAACAGAGTACCATCACCCGGTGATACTGAACACAACCCTGTTAGCGGCTAACGGTTAGCATGTTGCTAACCGGAAGTAGCTCTAGGAAGGTCTCACCAACTTTTGCTTCACAGAGTTTGTACTTCCTTTAGAGAGAAAGCTCCACAAGAAATTTGGGCTACGTCGCATAAAGCATCTCCAATCTATGAGGTGTCAAACATCCAATGCTTTTCAATGGGGGACGAAACCCCTTATCCTCCCAGAAATGCATGCCTATATATAGGGTTATTCGCGAAGCCTTTGCGTGACATCACATATGACGCCTGCGCGCTGACTGGTTTGCAAAACATGGCGGATAGTGTAAACAGGACGAACTCGAACGAATATCTTATGCCTTTCTCCGCGTATGCGAACTCCCTACCTTCAGATGCGAAAGAGAGATATAAGATAAAGTTATTGTACAACGCTGGTACGTGTTCCTTGCCCGATCCATATAGTTTAACGGAACAATGGAGCAAAAATCCCGGCGAGTAGCCGGACCTAACATTTGGCGACATTTACCTTTATCTGATCGATACGCCATCCATTTTCACCAAAGAATCGATGAAAGCTTACAAATCGTTGGAAGCATACAAATAAGCAATAATACAGCTTTATTTTTGTTTATAATTTTAATTATGTTGAGAAAAAATGTTATATTAACGTTTTACTTATGTGTAAAGGTGACGTTCTCTGTAAACAAAGATCACGTGATACATTGTGATAGTTTCTCGCTCTCTCGCTTTCTCTCTTTGTATTGTATGTCATATGTAAAGAAACTTAGAGGTTTTATAAATTACTGTGTAAAGAGCATTATTACATAATGATTGATTCTTAAAATTATTCACTATTAATTTATTTGTAGGTATGTTTTAAGTGGACATGTACAGGAGGTATTGTCACACCAAATTGATCCAAGCTGCCCCTACATTGCTCTGAAGACCAAGGTTACTCTATCCCAGAGAATACGAGACAAACCACATGAACCATGGGTTTATTTAGAGAAATCTAGTGGAACTGTCTGCTGTGCACATTGTACATGCATGGCTGGGTAAATATTTATAATATCTACTGTGAAATTATGATCATTATGATTTCCTATTGATCAGCAATAACAAATCATTTCAGGCTTGGAGAAGTATGCAGCCATGTGGCGGCACTTTTGTTCAAAGTGGAGATGGCTGTAAAAATGGGACTGACCCAATCAAGCTCCACAAGTAAAGCCTGTCAGTGGAATAGCTCTTTTCGAAAAGAGGTAAGCAAATTATAACTGTTATGAGTTTATTGATTCTTTTGAGTTAGACATTAAATAATAATTTGTCCTTGTTAATGCCATTTAATTCCTACTGTCTGAACTAACAGTTATTAATAAGACATATTTTACAAATAAATTTTAAGAAATTGTGTTTAATATTATTACATTTGTAATTTTTTTCTAGGTAACCCCAGCCACCATCACTGGAATATTCAGTGAAATTAAAGGAAGACGTACTAAGGAAATAGATTCTGTTCATGCACATGGTACAGCCCAACTTCCTCCACAAAGTGTTCTGGATAGCCTTTATTCCATTGCACCCAATGCAGCTTTCTTCACCTCTGTTAACGTGTTATCGCCAATTGCAAACGCTGATCTTGTGGGGAGAGAGACAAAATACCCTCAACTTCTTTCCACGCTACAACAAGAATTTCAAGAAGGTTCGATAACAGAACTTTGTGCTGAAGTGTTAAAGAACTATTCGGTGTCCTCTGCACAAGCCATCAACTTGGAATATGCGACAAGGAACCAGTCTATCAGTCCATTGTAGTACCAACACCGGACAGGGAGGATTACTGCTTCCAAAGCCCATGATGTTCTCATTAGACAACCAACAACCAATCCTGACAGTCTTGTAAAGAGAATAGTAGGATACAATGTGTATGACCTCTCCAAAAGTGCTGCTGTCAAGTGGGGAACTGAGACTGAAGATGAATGCAGACCAGCCTACAGTCTTCACCAGAAAGCAGGACATATACATTTCACCTGTAGGTTATCAGGGTTTGTGATTGACCCAAACCATCCATTCCTCGGAGCCAGCCCTGATGGAGCTCTGAACTGTGATTGTTGTGGCAATGGAACTTTAGAAATCAAGTGTCCCTTTACAACAACAAATGTACTGTCAAGGGTAATCTGGTGATTTTACCAGAAAAATAAATCTCGTATGCTTAATCTAACTAAATTAATAAACCAACCCTTCAATCCCCTTCATAGTCATAGAGCTACATGTACTCATATTCAGTGTGCTCTTTATAGTTATTTTTAAAGCAATGATATGTTGCAGATATGTTTAAGACACATCTTAAAAGAAAAAAACCTTACCTGTCACAAAATGCAGATGACAAACTCGGTCATGATCTGCCGGCTCCCACGGTTGGCCATTCAATGTTCTCCGCTTTATCGCCGCGATCCAGAGCTTTCTTCTTTGATCTGGTTTCTTGGGAAACCGGTAAAAACTTTTATGATTGTATTTGTTGAATCTATTAGTACAGCCGATCACGCAGCACGAAACAACCATGACTAATAACCTTAGTTGTTATCACCGCAGGCGGCCATAAGCGTATGGCTACAGTATAGCTCACACACAAAGTGCAGGCTTTGCATGCAAGAGATCGTGGGATCGAATCCTAGTGTGGGAGACAGAGTTTTATATTATAATCCCCACAGTGTGTATATCAAAACATGTGTGCTGATCCCATGAAGTATTTTTTTGTACCACCCGCCATTTTGAGTTACCATGGCAATGTTATAAACGAGGGTATTTTCTCCCTATTTCAGGGACATCCGAGTACAGGATTTGGACCAAACTAACAGAGTACCATCACACGGTGATAGTGAACACAACCTTGTTAGCGGCTAATGGTTAGCATGTTGCTAACCGGAAGTAGCTCTAGGAAGCTTGTACAAACTTCTGCTTGACTGAGTTTGTACTTCCTGTAGAGAGAAAGCTGCACAACAAATCTGGGCCATGTCGGATAAAGCATGTCTATTTTATGAGGTGTCAAACATCCATTTTTGACCCCAATAGGGCTTGGGCGTCATGACGTAATCATTCGCGTGGCCGCCATGTTGACTGCCTCCGCCGCCGCTACTCAGACTACTGCCTATGACCACCGCGTACTGTACTCCCTCTCACCCGTGTTTTAATTTGATTAATTTCACCTTAACTTGATTTCAACCATGGTAAACCGTTGCTGTATTGTGGGCTGTAACAGCGCAACACATGATCGCCATGGGAAAAACATAGAAAATGGGTTAATTTTCCACCGCTTTCCTGCCTGGAGACGCAACCACGGAGAACAAGTGTCAGAGATAACGAAGAGTCGTCGGCTCGCTTGGATCGCGGCTGTAAGACGACCGAATATAACTTTCCACAGTATCCCGATGTCAATGAGAGTGTGTTCCCTGCATTTTCATTCTGGTAAGTTAAAGATGCACGGTTTTATTTTATAGCCTACATTGTTTCTTTCCTTCAACCGCGACACCACAAACATGCATGAATGCGCGCCCAGAGACGGTTGATATAGCATTTTCTCCTCTTCGTTACTAACTACACTTTTGAAACACATAGCAGCTAGTTAAAAGTACATTACATGTGTGAGTGGTTGTTAGCACTAACGGTTAGCAGCTACTAACCTAGCAGGTGCCAGAGCCCGTCTGAGCGCAGCTTACCTTTGTACGAATTACTGTGTTCCCAATGTTTGCTGGATTTATGATCTGCAGCTCAACTGCACATGAGACTCCAAGTACTTGCAGCTTTGGAACTGTTCTGAAGTATAGGCGCTCACACCACAAACAAGGTAGCCGAAGACGTCCGATATGCAAAACGGTGGCAACAAGTCGTCGGTGCTCCACTCATTGTTCGGGACTTCATATGGATCCAAATTATTAATAATGCTGATTTTGTCAACATACCGGTCCCTGGCTTCTCTGTTTAATGTGTCCCGGTAAATTACAGATCCTTTTCGGGATTTAAACATCTTTTTTCTATCTATTCTACTTCTACTTCTCTTCGTTCAACAACGTTATGTCAGCGTTAAGTTAACATTCGCGTAGCTGTCAACATGGCCGCCACGTCCCACAATGCAACGCAAATCCCAAGCCCTATTTGCCTCTGCTACATGCTGCAGAAATGCTCCAAAGACACTAAAATCACACATTCACCTCAGTACCTCACATGATAAAGGTAATGATAAGACAGAGGGCTGCAACAGTAAGGGAGTCTCCATGACAACGCTGCTAGCCAGAGGCTCCTAGGGACATGCTCCATTGACTTAACACAGCACCTTTCGATGGCCAGTGCGGGGGCTGTGAACACCGTAGGAACCTGAAATTCGCGGTGTTACTTCCTGTTGCTATTTTACACGGTACGGTACGCACCACGAGGCAGGCGCCTTGCTAAATTTCTTCAGAAATGTTCTAGTTCCTTTTTAATCTTCCGTCACCGTTAATACAGCCCGAACCGTAGGGTCTACCCCCACAAGCTATATATCAAACTGTGCGTCTCGACGCCGCGAAGTGTGCTTTTTGTACTTCACGCCATTTACAGTTACCATGGCGACAGAATTGACCAAAACCACTTCTTCAACACAGTTGACCTCACCAAAATGCAGAGCTGAGCATGGCACTGGTGTTTGGTCAAGTGGATTAGGTCTCCGGCTGCCAGTCCCAAGATCACAGGTTCGAATCCAATCTGTGCCAATTTCAGTGAATTACATTTTCACCCAATATTTAATTTGCCTTTGGTTTTAAAAAAATATTTTTCAATTTAAATCCATACATTTGACCATTTATTCATTCCTTTGTCTCACATCGAAATACGGAGTTAAAAAAAATAACCAAAAACCACTTCTTCAACACAGTTCACCATTTATTAATTCCTTTAACATTTTTATTCACATATTTCATTTTTTCATGCTACATTGAAGTATTTAATCATGCTTTAGTAACACCAATTTCCCATGCTGCCTCCATGCAGACCTTCTCCTGTCGGCTGTTGGCAATTAGCTCATTAGCAGGCACAATATGGAGTTTGCAGCTCTGCAGTGTCTCACATCGAAATACGGAGTTAAAAAAATTAACCAAAAAAACACTACTTCAACACAGTTGAGACCTCCATAATGTGGAGCTCAGCATGGCATTTGTGTTTGGTTAAGTGGATTAGGTCTTGGGCTACCACTCAAAAGGTTGTGGGTCCGAAACCTGCTGGTGACCCCCAATTTTTTTTTACAAGTAACAATTAAATAATTTGAACAACTGATATAAATGAATGAATGATGATAAAATACAGATGGCGGGCGCCTTCTTAAATTTCTTTTGAAATTTTCTAGTTCAAGTATATTGTTTAATTTTTAAGTAAAGCAGGGTTATTTAATAGACTAGTGTAGGTAAGGTTCAAATTATGATCCACACTCCTATTCAGAAGGTGGCAGTAATGCACACCTAAAAGTTGCTTGCCAGCTGGCATAAAACTACTTGAAATGGTACTTGAAGAGGAAGAAGTGTAAGTGCCAGATCCTTCAAAGCCTTTGTGTGAGTAGATCATCCAACATTCCTTGTTTGCCTGCCTGTTGAGAACAGTTACCGTATGGGGATTTCTGCCTTTTTGCCTTGCCCTTGTCGGTGTTGGTTTCTGTTTCTGCACACCAAACCCTGATCTGTCTCTTGACCTAGCCTACCTGCCTTTGCCCGTACCTGATACTACTGACTCCTGTTACCGACTCTAGCCTGACCCCGGATACTCTGTCTGTCTCTGCCCTTGTCTGGACACCTTTGCCCAGAGTGTGTGCTACCAGTTATAGATTTTTTTTCACCTGGATGCTGATGCTTCTGCCTGTGTCCTATTAGATACCTCAGCTTTTCCCCCTGACCACCTGTGCATGAACCTAGGCCGGACATTGGATTCCCCGACTGCCTGCCCCCCCCCCCCCAGTCTAACAACATCAAGCAGATCAGTCGTTCATTGATCCAAATCATCTCTGTGGAGCCCACAGATCCACTTGTCAGGACCAATGTCACCGGGAGGTGGCACTGAAGAAGGTTAGTGGCTTTTGTTCAGTGAAACATTCTATCCCACTGAACTGGTTTCTGCCACTAACCTGTCTCCTCCTTTTATAGTGGGTCTTGTGCGTGTTCCTGTCCATTCCCGATCCATCTACATCAGCATATTAATAAATCTGTTTAAGCTACCTTGGTGTCTGACAGAATTATCGGGTCTCTAGCTTCTGGTTCATTACAGTATCGGCATCTCCTTGACAATCCATTGCAATTTGAGTGTCCTTCACCCTCCTTTTGACCACTTCCTCCCCGTGAGCTAAATGCATAGTATAGCACAGATATACATCCCTAGTGTCCCTCCACTGCACAAAAAGCAAAGGGTCTTCGTGTATCCATTTGATGGTCCTGTTATGCTATATTACCGCCATGAAAAATTGAGGTCAGACTGAATTCTGAACAGTGGAAGAGTTTGACAAAGGAATCCCACTCCTGCTGCAAAGGACACACAGTCAGAAAGGATGGCCTCTCTCTCTCAGCAGGAGGTCAGCTGTGACCACTCCCTACAGATAAAAGTCACAGCACATCTCTTCAGACCTTCTCTTCAGCTCTTCTCTTCTGAGACTCAATCTCCTCTCCAAGCTGCTCAGACCATGGGCCCTGCACGGGCCCATGACCGATACACAAGCCAGCGTCTGAAAGAAGGTACCTGGAGCAGCCATGCTTGACCCAGGGTCTGCTAAACTCGTCTGCCCGCTTCAGTGGAGGACCCTACCTGGCATCAGAGGAACTGCTGAGACAGAGCTAAGTTCACTCTGACTTCTGCGCAAACCAGACGCAAAGTAAGGGGTGCCGAAACAGCTTTGTTCATTTTGTCAGCTGTTGCAGGAAAGCAGATGCAAGACGGTGGATGCCTTCCCTCACCAGACAAGCTGAGCGATCAGACTATTAAATGGACATCAGTCGAGGCCTCCAAGCTATCCCGACCACGCATCGCCAAGCTGTCCGACCGCGCTGTTTGCACATAGCTGCTGAAACCCAGGCTTGCCCGCAGCTGACCAACCAACAACTTTCCTGTTTTCCAGTGCCCCTTTCGTGAATGGCCAAAGTGGACAGAACTGACACGAGGCAAGAGACAGGTTTGGACAGGGAGCTGAGGGACAAGTTAAAAGGTTTATTGGGAAATGTTTGGTAACTCGTTTGGACACATGGTACTTTAGAACAAAGGACTAACGGAGGTAGCTCACGCTAGCCTTCCGTTTATGGTATTGCTAATATCATTTGAGTGTGTTTTATGGTTATAATAACAAGGTTACCTCCACAAGGGTTTCATACATTGATGGGACATTAATGTTTACGTTATCCAGTCCACTCATTATGACTAAAATTAAAGCTAAAGCCTTTATTGTTAGCGCCGAATGCCCGCTAGCCAAAATGCATCCTGCTAACATCCGGTTCCAGACATTTCAAAAGGACCTTGTTTTAAAAGCGTAACTGTTCTGCGAAGCCATCCTTCGATGGTGTTATGAGCCTTATTCCCGCATTAATATGGTATATTAATGCCGGTTTTCAAGGCAATTTTGATAACTATAGACTTTAACCAGGTTAGCGATGATCGCTACAGCGACCCTTAGCGCCCAGAGATAGAATCGCATAAACAAAGCAAGCGATTCTGAAGTAAATGATTTTCAGGACAAATCGGTCCTCAAAATGTTATTTACTCAAAATAAGTTCTGGTTAACTCAGGATTTGTATTGTGAATGGGTTGAAACACATGTCAAATGTTGTTCTGAATTAGTTAAGCTAATTTAACCACGATTCACATTCTTTAAGGTGAACTTTGGTTCTTTAACTTAAACAAAATATCATTTCATCAAATAATGTTTTGTTTAACTTGGGCTTTGCATTGTGAATGGATTGAAACACATGCCAAATGTTTTTAACTCCATTCCATGCTTTTGGAATCAGATCCGTAGTGAACAAGGATTCACTGAATTATTCTGATTATGATCAACCACTTTTGTTTTGTCTTTTGTTTGTTTTTGCATGTAAATAGTTCCTTAGCTTAGCTTTTTATCTTCATTTTGCTTAGTAGTTTAGTTAAGTTTCACTAGCCTAGTAGTCAGGATTTGTTAATCAGAATATTGTGTTAATTCAGATAAACAGCATTACACAGTGATGTTCTCTGGATGTTCATTTTATTTCTGTTATTAAATTCTTGGACTTGAAAAGAAGTTGTCACTCCTTTATTCTATGTGTGTGCAGGTTTTGCTGTTAAAAGATCGCTAGTGCTCAAATTCATCCCTTTCAACCATTGTCTTGATATCAGCTTAACAGCTGATTATCACAAGACAATACTTAAGAGGGTTATTTAATAAACATTAAATAACTTTAAACAGTGTATAATTGCACAACAGTCCCATGAGGAGATCTTGGGCAGGGTCCATTTACTGGGGTTTTGGGGTAGCTGATCATGTTGGTTCTGATAGTGCCACATGCCCAGATCTTTTGCAGTAGGTCACAGAACAATGCTGGGCTGATACAGGATTTGTCCACATATAGTTTATAGCCTGTGCTCAGCAATGCCAGATCTAAAAGCCTCATCACTACATCATAGGCCCCAGAACTGGTCTCTTTTGATTTGTCTTCTTACACAAATAAGTCCCAAGTGTAACTACTCGTGGACTCAGCAAGTACAAAAAACTAGAATCCTCCCTTGAATTTCTTTTTTTTAGGTATTGTTTGAAGGATATGTGGGCCTTTGACTTTACCATCTGCTCATTTATTGCAATCTGCTGGTGGGGTTGATAAAGGTTTTGACATACTTCTCTGATGTTGCCAGTAGTCTGTCAGAGCGGAAGCCCTCATGAAGCCTGTGCAAAGTATTATTGCCTGTCATGGTTTTCAGATGACGAGCCCACATGCAGATACGATCGGGAAGCAAAGCACAGTTTTAAGATGTTTATTTAGGAAACAGGTCGATATAACGGCCGGGACTACAGGCAACTTCGGCAGGGTCAGAACGTCACGGCTGGAGAGACTGCAAAGAGAAGAAGAGTAAGTGACTCTGAAAGGTGAACCAGGAGAACTACTAGAAGCTGCGCTGCTTACCATAAAGCTGGGCGGACCTAACCGGGGAGAAGTAGCGCCGAGGGAACTCTGTGATCCTACTCTGTTGGTGTTAGGCGGCTAGTGGCAGAGGGCGGCAGATGTTACTGGTGAGGGATCCAGAGCGAGCCTCCTCGGCAGTGGGTGACAGATGGATTGACCAGAGTGAGGGAAGAACTAGCAGAATCCGGGAGGGGAAATCTCAGGCCCCGCTGGGTAACATCCAGGGAGTATGAGGGGAGAGCCAGAGCAAAATCTGAGCAGGAGGATTCTGTAGTTCCGTTTCTTCGGACAAGACGTCAAGACAGGTGAGTGCATCCAAGCACCAAAAACTGTGACAAAAACAGGGAGATCCAAAATTAGTCAAAGTTCAAAGACGAAAAACTCACAAGCAGGTTTTCAGGAGTTGGGTCAGAGGCCATGTCGTACCACGACTGGTTAAGGCTCTGGCGTCTTCCATCTGTCAGCGCTCTGCTTAAGAAGCCAGAGGAAGCCGCCTGCAACGAGCTGCAGGTGTGGGCCACGCCCCCTCAGCCAACTAGGCACACCTGAGGAGTAGAGTTAGAGCAGAACAACACAGAGAACCCTGACATTGCCAAAATTAACACTGCTCTTGAATGGTAATGCCCTTCTGTACTGCCGACTGTGTAGCTCTGCCATGCTAATTGTTGAAAGGAAACAGTTGAAGGAGACTGTAGTTCAATGTGCTCAAAAGCTGGTAACCTGGGCCCTTTGTGGGAGCTGGATGCGTGCGATATCTGGCTTCTTAACATCAAGTTATTAGCCCTTTGCTGGCTCAGTTGGTGCTGTTTCTCTTGCTCTGCTCTTGGCTTGAATTCTAGCTCTTCCCAGGCCTCTGTTTCTTTGACCCCTTAACCCCCTAAATGGAAACGAAAAAGGAAAATTCTATTACTTAAATGAAGTTATGTAAAAACAAACACATGAAACAACCTTTTGCATTACGTCCATCAATATACAACTACATTTACCCAGCTGAGTCTGCTCAATTAGGTTGTCTTCTGTGTCTGGCTTCCAGTCAGTCAGACAGGGTCAATCTGTAAAAGAAAAGAAATTAAATAATTTAAAAAAAATCTCATAATCTTGCAATTATGTAGTTGTTGTCGACGTAGTCGACAGCCATCATCCCCACTCAAATCAGTTGTGTACACCTCATACTGAACCCTCAAACACCTTATTACTTACCCTTTACCCTCCCGCATAATAGAGCAAATACTAATCTATATTGTATGTTTGAAAGAAAAGAAGCTTAATTTGCGCATCAAGAACAACATCCTGTGCTTGTAAAAACATTTGTTCTTTGGGGTGACAGTGGTGCAGAGGTTAGGGAGTATGTCCTGCAATTGGCAGGTTGCTGGTCCAATCCCCCACTGGCTGTCTCTGTCGCTGTGTCCTTGGGCAAAAGACACTTGCCTGCTGTTGGTGGTCAGAGGGCCCGGTTGCGCCAGTGTATGGCAGCCTCTCCTCTGTCAGTCTGCCCCAGGGCAGCTGTAGCTACTAACATAGCTCACCACCGTCAGGGGGTGAATGACTAAACTGTAGTGTGAAGTGCTTTGGAAGTTGTCAAGACTGGTTAAAGCCGTTTACCATTTGATGGAAAATACTTCTGAGAAATTACTCTCAACATCTGAGACATCTTCAGAAATGTCACAGTGGGTACAAATCTCCACAGCTTCCTCTCAGGTATATTTTGTCTTGACATTGTTTTTATACAAAAAACTAGCAAAACAACCCTTTATACATCTACTTCAAAGTTTTACGCATGGATACACAGAAACAGCAGTTGCAGCTGTGTCCTGTTGCTTGTCACCTTTTATTACCATACCGAAAGGTATACATCCCCTTGGCTGAAATGTCATTGGCTGAAGTGTCATTCAAGTTGAATCTGGAGGGGTGGAAAGTTGGTGGAAATTTTCGCACATACTTGACGCTATTGCTTCCAGTTGTTTCACCTTCCAACAAGATGTTAATCAAAAACTGAAATCCTCCTACACTATGATGACTAGTAGGGTGCTATTCAGTGACTGTTTAGGCAACGAGAACAGATATAAACCAAAAAAAAGCTGTAAAGGAAAAATACAATAGTTGCGTGCCACCCGCATTCCACGCTTTCAAAGTGGTTAAATAAGATTAATACTTTTTCTGATAATGCTATTTACAAAATGATTGTGGCTGTTACAACCCCAAAATGCATTTAGTTTATTTAAGTAGTTGTAGGTTTTCCCCATTGTAACATTGCTAGAAACTACATTTGAATATGCCATCAATGGATCAAAATCTGAAGATGACAGCAATGAAATATTTTGTTTGATCCAAGTCATGTCTTAGGATAATCTCTCAAAGTGCAGTGGATGGGATGTTATTTATCCTGTGGCTCCACAAAATAATATTCCACCAGCTTTTCAATCATTTTAATGTGCTAAATAAAGTGACTGGTTTTAACAATAATAAAGCTACATCAGGGCCCGGTTTCAGAAAGAATGGTCGATCTACACTGTGTAGAAAGCAGCAACTCTGAGTAGTTCTACCTCACGCTATCATACTTTCGGTTTCAAAACAGGTGATATCAATCAGGTAACTAAACCCTAAACAATCAACTCTGAGTTAAGAGCGAGCACGAGCATAAATAGAATGCAGATAATGCAATCTGCATTCTATTGGTGCGAGCTTCTTTCATAAACATCGAAATAAACATCAAAGTACACTTTTCAGCAAGTGGAATTGGAAATCTTTAATGAAGGCATACAGAGAATATTAACCCATAACTAACAAAAATAGACAATGCTGTTGCTGCTGAAAAAAGCTGCAGAGAATTGCAGAAAAAGTCAATGCATGAGTGAAATGAGTGTTGTTTGACGGAGAACTAAGCTGTATTCTCACACTACATTCATTCAGTGGGGGAGGAGGAGGGGGTGTCATTGATTACTTGTCAAGGTGCAACCTGACAGGCATAAAAAGGATGTAGTAGCAAATCAAGATGAAGAATGAAAATACAGTTTAATCAGGTAAGGTCCAGTTATAAGTTGTTTTTCTGTTTAATCGTAACCATCTACAGCAGTGGTTTTCAATAGGTGAGGCGCGCCTCCTCTGGGGGGGCGCCAAAGAGTCACAGGGGAGGCGCGAGAAGAAGACAGTGCTACCGCTCAACTCTGTGAAACTATGTAGCGATATCCGTGCCTTCTGTTTGAGCGCGCAGGAACCAATCCAAGCGCGCAGTGAGAAAACTCAACGCTCAAAACCGGTCTGGCGCGGCTCCACTCTGAAAAACTGTCCTCGCGCTCAGTTCCATCTCTACGCACCAGTAAAGTTGCGCGCGAGCTGGACCTGCTCAATCCACGCTCAACACCACCAGCTGTGCGCTAGCTCGGCTGTTTCTTCAAAAACTGTCCACTCCACCAGCCAATCACAGACAGGTTTTTTTTCCATCCAATCAGAGTATGGCTTGCAAATACTGCATTCAGATGGATTAAATCAAAATGCTGTAGCCTTTGGCAGAAATTACTAAACATCACCGTGGGATTGAAGAAAAACAAATAAAAAGTTTAATATTTTAGCCTAAAATATTTAGGCTAAAATATTTAGACTAAAATATTAGAGTTACTAAGTGAGGTGTGAAAATTTTTTTTGTCTCTTTTCTTTCCAGCTTCTGGGAGTTGATGCAAAAGTTTATTCTGATCATAATCATCATCATTATTTAAAGAGCACTTTAACAAAAGGTAAAACAAAGTGCCAAACATCAGAAATACATCAGATAAGAGATAAGATCTGATAAAATGCTTGGTTGTTAAAATAGCAATAGGTTTAAATTGTGTATAATTAGCCTAAAAAGTAAATCGGAATATGGAACGTGTTGAGGTCTGTTAAATTCAGGTTATCTTTTTTATTATTATTTCAGTTGACGTCTCCTGTTGACGTGAGTTCAGTTTGACATTGGCTTCTGTTTAGTTCAGTTTGTCTGCTGTTGAAAACAATCGTTTATGAATGTGTTCTAATGACAGCTCAATTTTAAAACTAGGCCCTCTGTTCGTGTTGTTTCAGTAAAAGTATCCTGTAAAATGGAAATATTTGGATGGATATTTTATGAACAGGCCTTTTTAATGAATGTACTTTGTTAAAAGAAATACAATAAAAAAACATGTGCTGGGCTATCAGTTGTTTTTGAAACCTTCTAGGAACACAAAAGAAAGATGCATTTACTGCAGGGATCTGTGTGAGGTAGGTTTGTGGAAGGGGGGGGGGTGGGGGGGATGGCGTTGTTATCTTTACCTATTCCAAGGGGAGGCTCACATTCAATGAATTTGAAAACCCCTAATCTACAGCATTGTTGTTAATGATGGGATGGTTGGTTTAAGTTATTGAAATAACTCAATATGTTCATTCATCTTTTTTGCCAGAATTTGGCTTCATCAATCTTTATAAAAATGAGTTTATAAATTCTTAATGAATCACTTAAAGTACTTGTTGATGGCTGTGTTCAGACAACAGAGCACCTCTGATGCAGTGTTGCATTGGATCCAAATGTTGTTCGAAGACCGTCTGATTTCCTACGTTAATGGCGGTAGAGCTTGCTCCAGCTGCTGTTGTGCTGTTTGCGGTAGCTAATGTGGACGTGACTGCGTTGGTTACAGAAAAGTAACTTGACATTGTTAGCTGTTATCTGCCCCTTGCAGCTGATCTGCGGCTGTCCGCAGTGGTGTAGTGGTCCCTGGAGAAGTAGGTATACGCTCAATGTTTGCCCTTTTAGATGCAGCTCAGAAAAATGCTGTTTTAGAAACAATGACATGTAACACTGCTCTATTTAGTTTACCCAAAAATCCATCACTAGGGTTTACTCATTTTAGCCTAAAATATTTAGCCTAAAACATTTAGATTAATATATTGCCTTGAGCTACTACATGAGGTCTCTTTTTTTAAAGATTTTATCCAGCTTCTGGCAGGTAATGTAAAATTTTCTTTGGTTTATATTGAAGGAATTCCTACACTACATCCAGAATCAACATTTCATTACTGTACTGTAGGTTTTTCAATATAGACCTAGATGATAAGGCATATGGAAAGTCCTAAATTGAATGAGAAAGAGAATCTATACAAAGAGATAAAGTTAATGACGAGGAGAACATCAAAACTCAAATCTCTTTGTCTTTGCAAATCATGAATTGTCAAATATACCAGTTGAAACACCCAAAGAACTGTTGATCCTGTTGATTTAGACACCTTGACAATGAATGTTTAGCCCCTCGATTTTAAAATGGACGGTGATTTTAAACTTGACAGTCAAAAAGGGACCTCAGTTAAGTCATTTTTATCATGTAAGGAACAAAGCAAAGGTAAAACCTATTCTTTCAAGGCAAAAACATGGAAACACTACTCTAAGCCTTCATTTCATCATGACTGGATTAGTGTAATTCTCTTTATCTCTGAATCGGTGAGTCCTCACTCAAATGTCTGCAGCTGCTTCGAATGCTGCTGCACATCTTTTAATGGAAAAACATAAAATAAAGCACGTTACCCGATCCTGGCCTCCCTTCACTAGTTGCCTGTTTATCTTAGAGTTCAGTTTAAAGAACTTCTGTTTGTTTTTAAGGATTTAAACAGCTTATTATTATTGTTGTTGTTGTTTTAAACTGTTGAGTCTTTACTCGAGTAATTTTATTAGATGTTATTTTGTTTTACCTCGTGTTAAAGTCATCAATGATGACAATGATGATGATTATGATCACAAGAAACTTTTGCATCATCACCCGGAAGCTGGAAAGAAAAGAGACAAAAAGATTCTTCACACCTCACTTAGTAACTCAAGAAATTATTTTAAACTAAATATTAAATATTAAAATATAAATATTAAATATTAAAATATTAAACTGTTTATTGGTTGTTGTTTTTTCTTCAATCCCACCGTTATGTTTAGTAATTTCTGCCAAAAGCTGCCGCATTTTCATTTAATCCATCTGAATGCAGTATTTGCATGCCAAATACTTTTATACAGGTTTCTTTCCATCTGATTGGATGGAAAGAAACCTGTCTGTGATTAGCTGGTGAGGTGGTCAGTTTTTGAAGTCACGAGCGCACAGACAGAATCCAGCGAGCGCACAGACAGAATCCAGTGAGCGCACAGCTGGTATTGAGCGTGGAAGTAGCAGGTCACGGGCAGACACGGAACCAAGCGCGAGCAAAGTGGGTTGAGAAGAGTTTATCAGAGTTGAGCGCGTGCGCGTGATGTTTAAACGCTGAATACCTGTCTCACTGCGCGCTCAAACAAAAGACACAAATATCGCTCCAGAAGTGGGCAATGCTGACTGAAAAATAAGTGGCTATACGCCGTATACCCGCGTACACCCTGGACTACACTGTCCAACTTCATGTGAGATCGTGAAGCATTGACACCCATTGTGCAAAGCTTAATTTTTTTTACAAACACGGCAAAATCCTTCGTCATCTTTACCGTCGACAGGCTGCAGCCATGTCCCGAATTCCTCGTTTTCCATCCACTTTTGTTGAAATTTGCATTTTCCCATTCTCTAGCTCTTTCTCTGCCTTGAGCTCCTCTTCCGAATATTGTAAAAACATACGGCTTTACGATTAACCGGAAGCAGTTCCGCGCAAACACGCGGAATCAGTTAAATCTGATATAATATATCTGACGAAACTGTTTTTATGAACGTATTTTTTTAGAAAAAAAAGGCATTTTTAATGCCACAGATAATCACATTTTATGACTTTTAATGCCAATTAAGGCCTTAATTTTAAAAAATTTCATTTAATGACTTTTAATGCCCCGCGGAAACCCTGTATCAGAGCTCTGATTCCCCTGTATGTTGCTAACAGAGCACTTCGCTCTCAGACTGCAGGTCCACTGGTGGTTCCTAGAGTCTCTAAAAGTAGAATGGGAGGCAGGTCCTTTAGTTATCAGGCTCCTCTCCTGTGGAACCAAGTCCCAGTTTTCGTCTGAGAGGCAGACACCCTGTCTACTTTAGACTAGGCTTAAAACTTTCCTTTTTGACAAAGAGTATCTTAGATTACCCTGAGCTAGCTCTGTAGTTATGCTGCTATTGTCATGTTTTAGGTTTTTTTTTTTTTTTTTTTTGGACTTTTCCAAACAGTTCCTCAATCACCAGTCAGTTAGCCCAGATCATCTCCACCTGCTACCAGTAATTAGTTCCAAGTCTACGCACCTGTTTTTTTTTCCATCTACATATACCTGCCTCAGTCATCCAGTCACTGCCAGAATGTCTCATCTTGTCTCGACTCGCGATGTGCTTTGACTCTACCAGTTCCTGTGTGCTCAGCCAGCTGGACTCTTCTGTTCTCTTCTCTGATGAAGGTTGCCTGTGTCTGCATGCTGCAGAAGTGTGCCTGTTTTACAGTGAGTTCCAGCTGCTCGTTCTGGTGGTTCCCAGGTCCACATCACCTGTTCTGGTCTGTCACTACCTGCATCTTCTGGTCTCCTTCTCATCCCTGCTTGCCTGCACCTTCCGACATTATTCATCTGTCAAGTCTGGTTCTGCTTTCCTGCCTCACGACGACTCATCCGCTTCAATAAACCTTTTAAATCGTAACTCTGTGTTTAGTTGAATATCGGGTCCACCAGCGTCATCCATTACAACTATAGGCTTAGGAGAGTGAGATAAATAGATCTTGATGTCCTCCAGCAGCCTGAGTTATCCTACTGTTCTCCTATTTTGCACTATTGGTTGTTATTTAAACTTTTTAACTTTATGTTATCTCTGTCTGTTTTCTCATCGTAGTAGGTAGATCTTGTCTGGCATTCTGTTAGCTGTGACACCATCCAGGGGGGCAGATCATCTGCCATTACCCTTTCTAATGTAGAAAAGACTCCTGGATCAATATGAGCTTCTGTGCTTTTTTGTGCCTCTGCTCTCTTCTCAAACTCCCAGTCGGTCATGGCAGATGACTTCAGTTCAATCTGCTGGGTTTCCATAGATGGGAAACTTTTTGACCAATCTGTCTGGATGATTTAATTAAATTTCACTTTATAAACTGCCAAGAGATGACATGTGTTGTGAACTGGTGCTATAGAAATTGAATTGAAAAAATTCAGGATGGCACTGCGGAGATATAAGTTGTTATTGAAGGAAATACAATTTAATATAGGATAAAGATGATGAAAATGGTGGATCTTATATTGTTGATGAGGTGGTGCAGTTTACAGGGAGGGGGTGAATCTACCCACAGAGGCAGATCAGCAGGTTGTGTTAACCACTATTCATATCTTTGACTAAACTTCTTTAGTTTCACTGTAACAAGCTTAATTGATTCTATTGTTACGTTGACTAGAGTATAGGAAAGCACAGCAAAGGTGTGTGTGTGTGTGTGTGCGTGCGTGCGTGTGTTTGTGTGTGTGTTAGTGTAGGTCTGTGAACAGTTCAGTAGCGCTCTGTTCCAGGTCACAGGTGTCATAAAAAGTGGGGGCAGCGAAATTAAGGTAGCCGGCCTTTCAAGGCCGACATGGGGTAGCCAGTTCGGAAAACAGCATTTGTTTTGGTGGCAGGCTGACTCTTTTTCTTCTGTCTGCCTTAAAGTCTCACTGGTGCTTCTCAATGGTAAACCAAACAGCCAAAATTATAGCAAGATACGCTGCAGCATTACGATCCATGTTTACTTCCGCAAACACTGAGCACGCTTGCCATGTGTGACGTCATCGCGTCCTCCATTGCGCATGCGGGACACTTAAGTTGTATGAATTCAGTTCACACAGGAGATCACATACAAGTCGCATATATTTGGAAGTGTGAACGGACACACAAAAAAATCAGATTTCACAAAAAAATCGGAATTGAGCATCAAGGCCTGCAGTGTGAACGTAGTCTAAGAATGAAGAGGCAGAGGACTGGAATCCAGGAACCGACTGTGGACTGAAAAAAGGTTTTTCCACTTATAATAGCAAAACAATCTGGCATCCATCTCAGGGGATCTGCTCTACTTTAAGCTCCTCCTTATTAGACTTGACAAGCTTCAGCTGTAAGGATGCACCTTATGGTCATACCCTGCAATTAAAGGAGGTAAAGTACACATATTCACAGACAAACCGCCAATACACACAGCCCTTTGGATATGACACTCCACACTTTTGAGATTTTGTAACTTTAAAAACAATGAATAATTTTCCTTCCACAACAAAAAATCCTGTGCTCCTTTTTGCTAATATGTCACACAAAATCTTGACAAAATATCTTGAAACCTTTGGATGTAATGTGACAAAATCTAAAAAAGTTCATGGTGTAAAATTAAATGGTATTTGCACGTAGAAAAGTACATCAAATATATTTTAATCAAACTATTAAAGAACTTTCCCCTTTAACTTACTGTGAATTCTAGAAGGATTATTCAGAATCTTCAGGAGTAATACCCTTGAGTGTGAGTCATTCCACATGAACTCCCCCTTGACTTAAACTCCAGCTTCCTGGGTCATTCTGCAGGGCTTTCTAGTTAGTTCTTGCTGTTGTAAGTAACAAGCCAGCTCAGGAATGTGTATGTGTTGTCTTTTCCATTGGAATTTAAGGCTAATAAATTTCCCAAAGCATAGTAATGCACAGACGTTTATTGTGAAGAAGAGCTTGGCCATGCCATGTTAGGTGTTTCTTAAGTATTCAGTTTACTAGAAATGTGTTACTGCAAAAGGCATTTTTGCTTTTCCTATTTTTGCTTTTCCTAGTCTGTATTGATAAATTCTGACTCAATGGGAATTAGACAGCCACTCAGATTTACATACCTCTTGTTCCCATGGACAGATACTGCAGCCTGACGTGGTGCTGAGGTAGCTGCAGAAAAATCACACCGCAAACAACAGATACTCTGCTTCTGTTCATCAAACTGAATACAAGTCCCATCCACAGCTAATAAACATCCTTTACTGGATGACAAACTGAGGAGACAAAATGTGTTTCATAAAGTAACCCCCACAGAGTGGTGCAAAGTGCAGTCTTTAGATTGTGGGGAATGTGAATCTTGTCTGTTGTGCAGCAGTCAGTCAGACAAAGGACATAGACTACGGCCGTCAGCGACTGTGGGACACTCTAAGCATCTGGTGACAGATTTGCCAGGATGCATGACCATTTTACACTGGGCTGACTGTGTGTGGGAGTCCTGGCTGGATGTGTTGGATTGTTTTTACTACTTACTGAGAGCAACTCGGGAATTCCTGCACAGTCCTGTCCTTACTAGTAAGACCTGGTTTTATGCTCATCTCTATACAGCCTTGACTTCTACTGTCTGCAGTAGGGCCCTATAAGGCAAAGCATTTTTGTATAGCACATTTCAGTAAAAAGACAATGTGAAGTGCTTTACATGATTAAAACATAGGAAAATAAAAAACATAATAAAAGCAAGTTGGAATAAAATGTAGAGAATTTAAACAAAACAAAATAAAACATGGAAAAATGGAAACTAAAAGCGAATATTAATGATTTTAAAAACTGTTGGACTACAAACTTAAACTAATGATGTTTCAGCTAATAGGTTAACTATAACAGGCAAACCTAAACAAATGTGTTTAATCTTGATTTAAAATAACTCAGGCTTTCAGCACTTTTACAGTTTTCTGGATGTTTGTTCCAGATAAGGAAGAAACTAGGAACATAGGAACTGAATGCTGCTTTTCCGTGTTTGGCTTTGGTTCTGGGTATGCAGAGTAGGCTAGAGCCAGAAGACCTTAGTGGTCTGGAGGGTTGATACACTTATAACAAGTATGTGATGTATTTAGGTGCCAAGGCATTCAGGGATTTATTGGCTAACAGGAGTATTTTAAAGTCTATTCTCTGAGATACAAGGAGCCAGTGTATGGACTTTAGAACTAGGGTGATAAAATAAGATAAGATAGGCTTTATTGATGTCACATTGGAGAAATTCACTTGCCACATCGGCTCATTAGTCAATAATCAGAAGAAGGTGCAAAGGGAAGGTGCATCAGTTATATACAGTGTATCTTCATATATACAGTGGATCAAAGAAAAAGAGAAAAATAAGAATAAAAATACAAAAAGAAATAGGAATGGGCAGATGATGTCTTATTTACATTCATGTCTTATTTACATTCACGGTGATATATATATATATATATATATATATATATATATATATATATATATATATATATATATATATATATATATACATTTGTATTGACATATATTCAGGTGGTGATAGCAGCAGAAGTCACTTCTTTCAGGATTATTGCACGGGTTATAGCACAGTGTATTAAATAGATTATTGCACATTAGTTATTACAGTTATGGTTACAGTTATAGTGCAGCATTGTATAATCTGGTAGCAGCAGGGATGAATGACCTGCGGTAGTGTTCCTTTTTACAGACAGGATGTCTAAGTCTGTCACTAAAGGAGCTGTTCAGCTCCTCTACAGTCTGGTGCAGGGGGTGGAAGGTGTTGTCCATGATGGATGTGATCTTGGACAACACCCTCCTCTCAGCTACTTCCTCCAAAGAGTCCAGAGTGCAGCCCAGGACAGAAGTAGCCTTTCTCACCAGCTTATTCAGCCTCTTTCTGTCCCGCTCTGCGCTGCCAGGGGCCCAGCAGACGACAGCATAGAGGAGGGCTGAGGCCACCACAGAGTCATAAAAGGTTTTTAGCAGAGGCCTGCTCAGACCAAAAGACCTCAGCCTCCTCAGGAGGTGGAGGCGGCTCTGGCCCTTCTTGTATAGAGCGTCGGTGTTATGTGTCCAGTCCAGTTTATTGTTGACGTGAACACCCAGGTATTTGAAACTCTCCACAGTTTCTATGTCCTGCCCCTGGATGTTCACAGGTGAGTGAGGTGGGGGTCTTCTCCTGAAGTCAATCACCATCTCCTTGGTTTTGCTGGTGTTTAAACACAGATGGTTCTTCTCACACCAGTCCACAAAGTCCATGATGACCGACCGGTACTCCAGCTCGTTCCCTTCAGACACACAGCCCACAATGGCCGAGTCATCAGATGTGCTCTACTTTCTTAGTCTTAGTGAGGACGCAGGCAGCAACGCTCTGGATGAACTGCAGCTGTCTGATCGACTTTTTTGGCAGACCTGTAAAAACACCGTTGCAGTAATCGAGTTGACTAAAGATAAACGCATGGATTAGTTTATCTAGATCCTGCTAAGAGACATCAGTCCTTTAATCCTGGAAATGTTCTTCAGGTAATAGAAAGCCGACCTTGTAATTGTCTTTAGATGCTTTTGGAGATTCAGGTCTGATTCCATCACTACACCCAGAATTTTGGCCTGATCAGTGGTTACAAGCTGAAGCAACTGAAGCTGTGTGCTAACTTTTGATCTCTCCTCTATTGGTCCAAAGATTATTACTTCAGTTTTGTTTCTATTAAATTGAAGACATTTTTGCCACATTCATGCATTGATTTCTTCTAAGCATTTACCCAGTGCTTGAATAAATTCATAGTCACCAGGTGAGCTAGAGAGATATTGAATAAGAGAGTACCCTTGGGGAACTCCACATGTGATCTTTGTCATCTCTGATGTAAAGTTACCTACTGACACAAAAAAATCCCTGTCCTTTAAATAGGATTTAAACCAGTTGAGTGCTGTACCAGAAAGGCCGACCCAATTATCCAGGCGCTCTAACAGAATGGAGTGATTGACAGTATCAGATGCTGCACTGAGGTTCACTAGTACCAGCACTGTGGTTCTTCCACACTCTGCGTTTATATGGATGTCATTAAACACCTTAGTAAGGGCAGTCTCTGTACTGTGGTGAGCATGGAAACCTGATTTAAAAACATCAAAGTGGCTGGTCATAAATAAGAAGGTATTTAATAATTGAAATACAGCTTTTTCAATAATCTTATTAATAATTGTTGTTGTTTTTTCAGCAGTGGTTTGACAATTGCTGTTTTTAGGGACTAGGGGAAAGACCCTAACAGAAGGAACGTGTTTATTATCTGAGTGAAATCAGAGATTATGACAGGCAAAAGTTTCTTAAAGAAAGCTGTGGGTAAAACATCAAGGCAGCAGGAGGAGGAACTTAGCTGCTGAATGATTTATTCTAAGCTTTTGTAGATTATTTGTCTGAATTGGGACATTTTGTCAAGATAAGTTCTACTTGGAGACAGCTTTGGTTCTGAATTTGACATGGAGGTACAGATTACCCCTCTAATCTTTTGGATTTTTTCAGTAAAGAAGTTGTTCTCAGAGAGGAAAGATTATATTAAAGTTATATCTGTAAAGTCTCTCTTTATATATGTCATAGTGAACTTGGAGTCTAGTCTTCCTCCACCAACTTTTCTACACACTCTTTTTTCACATCTAGCTGCTGGAACACTTCTCCACAGAGATTTTTTTCTTCCAGGAAACAACCTTCACTTTAATTGGAGTAATGCAGTCAATGATGTCTGAAACTTTAGACTGAAAGTTAACTACTAGTTCAGCTACTGAGTTACAGCACACGGTTGAAGTAGAAGAGTAAGCTTGGATAAAAGTTTCTGTGACATTTTCCTTAAAGATGTGTTTTCTTATGATGTCCCTTTGGTTAAATTAGTCATTGGAAATTATGCTTTCAAAGGTAACAGAAAAGTGATCAGTTAGGGCAACATCAGTTACACTGACCTTGGAAATATTTAGACCCTTAGCGATGATTAAGTCTAAAATATGTCCCTGTTTGTGTGTTGGCTGCTTAACATGGTGAGTTAAACCAAAGTTTCTAAGTGTCAAACAGTTCTTTTGCACCTCTGTCTTCAGGGTTGTCAATGTGAAAGTTGAAGTCTCCCAATATAATAATAATAATAATAATAATAATAATAATAATAATAATAATAATAATAATAATAATAATAATAATAATAATAATAATAATAATAATAATAATAATTAAACAGTCATGATCAATAGATATCACAGAGAGGAGGTCATTAAGATCATTAAAAAAGTTTTATTTGGACTTAGGAGCCCTGTAAAAATTCAAGAATATAGTTCTTTACCTGGAGAACCAAATATTCAAAACAGTCTAATTTTCCCCAAAACACCCTTTTACACTTTATTGAATCACAAAACAAAGATAAATGGTAAATGGACTGAACTTATATAGCGCTTTTCCAGTCATGCTGACCACCCAAAGCGCTTTACACTATAGCCACATTCATCCAGTCGTTCTCACTAACACACACACATTCATACACTGAGACGCAGCTCAGCAGGCAACTTGGGGTTAAGTGCCTTGCCCAAGGGCACATCGACATGTGGCAAGGGGAAGCTGGAATTGAACTCACAACCCTCTGATTGTCAGACAACTACTCAACACATATCTGCCACATATCATCACAAATATATCACAACTGTCGCAGAGAAAAGGCCCAAGCTGCTGGAAACTGTCACGTCTGATAAGGTTGCTGCTATGGCCCGGTGTGTATCACAGAGAAGTCCTCTGAAGGTCCTAAGCACAGGCCTGTTCCCGGATATGTAGAGGAGGAGGATCGGGGGCTTTCCAGCCTTTGGAAGATGCTGGTTTATTCACATAGATAGGGGTATCATAATGGCTATGCAGAGACGATGTTAGCTGCAGGCCCATCTTAAAAACCTCTTTCATGTTGTTTGTGAAATCCATTAATGGTACATCTGGGCTTGGTGGAGAAAAAAGGGAGGTGAATGCGGTCTGGACCAGTGTCCGTGGGGATAGAGGATTTGGGTTCTCTGTGGGAGTCCTCTTTTTGTCCTGTTGAGATCTGGGGTGAATCGTCCTGTAATTCCGATATATTCTCTTTCTGGATCATCTTTCTGGCTAACTTTATCTTGGCTTGTTCGGGCTGTACTGGACTCATCATTTGTTGTTGCACTTGCTGTACTTTTTGTGACAAAGCTGATGGGGCATGGTTCATACATTAGAGGATGTTTGAAATCAGTCGTTTTGCACCTGATCTATTTAGAGAGAAACCATCTCTGTTGAACAGATGTCTCTTCTCCCAAAAGATGTTAAAGTTGTCTATGAAGGTCACAGCTGTTTGTTTGCATGTTTTTTTTCAGCCATTTGTTTAGCATCAAAACACTTGAAAAAAATCTCATCTCTACAGTTAATGGGCACGCGAGGGCCGCTGAGAAACACCTTGACATTAAGGCCATCAACTTAATTTAGCAGACGAATGTAATCATCCTTCAATACTTCTGATTTTCTTATCCAGACAGCATCGCCCAAGGCTTCACCTTGTACTATGAGTTTTCACAGGGCTGGGTGTTCTTTCATGATCCTTGGAAGGATCTCTGTAACATTAGACACCAGGCCATAGTTCAAAGAGTTATAAATCAACACCTCTGTGCTTTTCTATTTACAGAAGTTTTTAATCCCATTTACAGATCCATTGGACAATATTAGGGTTGTTGGCCTTGTTGCGTGTTTTACTCTGGTAGCTTAGAGCGAGGGTTGTTGACATACCTTTGATTGTTGTCATGATCTTCCTGGGTGTCATGTTGTAACAGAAATTTGTGAAATTGTGTAGTGAAATTTCAACACTTCCAGCAGGTTTACTCCTTTCATTTGTTGTGACAAACAGCCTATTGTTGTTTCACTTTTCTTTGGACACTTCTCTGTAATATCGGACAGTTTTCTTTGTCTAGTTGTGGGGTTCCTTGATATTTTGGTCATGTGCCCAAATTGTTCCAGAGGGGGCTGCAGATGGGTTTATTCTCATTTACATCAGGGAACTGTTTGTTGGCTGAGTTGCTGAGCTGGCGGTCACAGTTCGGACTCACAGGCAGGTTTGTTTAATTTCCATACATGCCGTTTACATAAAAATTCACTTCAAGTCGGCGGATTTTCAGCTCCATAACAGCTATTTTCTGTAGAAGCTTGTCAAAGTCCTCTCTGGTGAAGGGAGGCATCTTGTGCTGATTAGGTGGAATCGGGCGGTTCTTCTCCATATCCACTTCATGTTGAATTCTTTCTATAATAGCGTTCTTTTTCCTGAGAAGTCTTTTTAACTCCTGTGGGGTGTAAAGAGACATCTTGTGTGGATTAGCTGAAAACTAAAATAGTCCACATGGAGGGAAAAATAAATCCAACTTTCTGTAGTTTTGGCTAAGAGATCAAAAGGAGATAAAGCTATAGACAGGAAAATGCAAGCAAGCAGGAGAAGAAGAAGAAGAAAAAGCATCCAAGCGGGTGGAGAGCCAAAAATAATAATAATCTGATACATAGGACCGAGAGTTCACAAACTTTGTGTTCAAAGGTACAAATCTGACTGCTGGATAAGATCAAAGGTCCAGATCAACTAGGGATGATCAAATCTTAGTGCTTTAAATTTGCTTACAGCTTAAGAACATATAATACTTGATATATGCAACTGCTTAGCTTTGACTCTAAGATGCTCTAATTTCTGACAGTAAAATGCAAAAAGCTATCTAATGTTATATTAAATGTCAACTTAGAACTGACAAACTTAATTACTTCTCATGGTTAAGCAAATACAAGTGCTTTGCTTTATACTCAATAATAAAACAAATAAACATAATTTAAAGTACACCAAGGCAGTAAAATAACTGAGGTAAAACCTCTCCATACCAAGAAAACAAAAGTGTGGAAAATTACACTGTCTGTCTTCAATGAGATACCTAAACCTTGAAAGAAATAACATTTATTTTTTCCAAATTTAATTTCATAATTTCCCAAATCTTGTTCTTATTTTTCTAAATTGCATGTATTGCAGAGTAAACTGATTATTTTTCCTTTAAAAAAAGTAATCATACAGTTAATGTGATAAATTTCTACAGTTTCTAGAGCAATAATTACATTTTAGTTATCTCTAAATATTTTCTTTATAACATAGTAACACACGTGTTTCATATGAATAAAATAAAAAGTCAGGTATGTACTTAAGTTTCACAATTTCAGTATAGATTTGTAAATGTGTGCTGTGCTGATCAGGAGGCATTTTCAAAATATTAAAAATGACACTTGATCTGGACAGGGTTCTTTTTTTTTTTCAGTGTCCTGTCTAGCAATGTGGCAATAAGAATTGTTGTCTTAATGCCAAAAAGAGCCTGACAGATTTTACTTTCACAAGAAGAGCAGTACTGCTTTCACCATAGTGCTCTGCTCGATTTAAGCATGTAAATAGTTTTATTATAATTCATGCAGGGAGTATTTCATGTTATATGGACACTACAATGAGAAAGTAGAAGAGGAAAAGAAAACCAGAAAAAAAGGGAGAAAAGGTGAAAGAAAAAGGGGATAAAAGGGAGAGAATGATAAAACGTCTTCAGTCTGCTTCATCACTTGCAAACAGAGATGTAAAAAGAACAGCACAACCAACAGATATAGTATAACAGATACAATAAAGTAACACCTTGATACCATCGCTGAAGCATATGTAGTATTATTTAATACATGTATAATGTGGCAGCTGAAGATAAAAATAGGGATTTTCTGTATGGAAGTGAATCTCTAAGTACCTGGAACCAAGCACCTATAGTTGTTTGTGAGAGTGTGCTTGTGTATGTAAGATTTATTCAAAAGAAAAAGGCTCAATAGTGGTTGTGAAGAGCCAAAGACCCCCCCCCCCCCCCCCCAGAGCACCGAGGCAGGCGCCAGGGGACCCAAAACCCGAGATGCCCAAAGGGATCCCCAAAGTAAAGGTGCCCAAGAGGGGGGCCAACACAGGAAATCTAACACCCCCCCCCCCCCAAACAAGGGAAGAGGAGAGACGGCCCCAAGGAAATCCCCCAGCCGCCGCAATGCCAAAGCCCCCAGGAGCCGCGGGGACAAGACCATGGGCTCCGCCGGCAGCCAGCTACGCTGAAGTGGAACCAGCCATGGGCCCAAGGGACCTGAGGCCCCAGGGGCGCCCCGCCCCCCGGCGGGAGCCCCGCCCCCCGGCGGGAGCCCCGACCCAGCCCCGGGGGGCCAGGCCCCGCGAAGCAGCCGCCAGGAATGAGCCAGCACCCACCCGGGCATCCACCCCCAGACACCAAGTACCACCAATGCACCAGTGGGCAAAGGCGCCAGCCAGCGGAGGGGGGCAGGACGGGGAATGGGCTCCACACTTAGCGGAGACTTGAGGTGTTCTTGGGTGAGGGAGCAGTTCAGACCCAAACCTGACAAGTAAACAAGCAGAGAAAAAAAAAAAAGAAAAAAACATACACAGTCTCATTCACACGTTCCCACCCTAGTGCCCCCCCGCACAACACACAGACTCCACAAAAAAAAAAAAAAAGACGGCGTACACACATTAGCATATACCACTCACATCTAATACTCCCAGGTCCGGGCAACGGCACCCCAAAGGGGTACCAGGCCCCCGGACCCGGTAGGTGAACCCTGAAATCAAGATGGGGGGGGGGGGGGGTGGCAGCACCACCACAACCCAACCTACCCGGTAGACAGGGTTCTTTGCTCCCACACAGGGTGAACTTGGTTCCAACAACACATCACCTAAAACACTCGCAGCTTGATCAATTATTTCTCAATGATGACCTGACTCTGTACATAGAGCTACAAATGGTAAATGGCTTGTACTTGTACGACTCCAAAGCACTTTACACTGCAGTCACTCATTCACCCATTCATGCACACATTAGCTATGTTTGTATTTGGATATTTGTTAAAGCAAATGCAAAACGTATTAATATCTATGAAATTACACCCTTTTTAAATGTTGAATTGTGATTCAGCTCACATTTCCTGCACCAATGTGCTGTTCAGTCCCGATCCAGACTGGAGCACCACAGGAGTAAGGCTGCATTAAATCAACACTTTATGATCTTTGTAAATCAAACCTTTCAAGACACACTTGTGTATTCATAGAACATCCATCATCTATGCCAGCTTATCCACGCAGTGTTGCAGGAGGTTGCTGGGGCCTATCCCCAGCAGTCACTGGGCTTGAGGTGGGTTAAATTCTGGACAGTTTTCCAGTCCTTCAAAGGACACCGGACAAGCAAATATACAAACACACTCAGAGAGAGAGACAGAGAGAGCGCAGTTAACCTAAGAGTCATGTTTTTGTACTGTGTGAGGAAGCTGGGGTGACCAGAGAGACCCCACACATGCACAGAACCCAGGACTTTCTTGCTGCAAGGTGACAAGGCTGCCAACTGCTCCACCCTCAGTCATGAAGAAATATCTTTGTAAATATTTAGACATTTAAGTTCTATTCCCAACCAGTGCTCCGTGGTTCTACATTTGTAATAAGAACTTATCTGGAAATTGTTGTCAAACGTAAACCTTGTCACTTCATTAAACTCAGCTCCTATTGTCATTAGCAAAAGTATCATACTGCACTAAGAGGGCTGTTCTGTCTTTCTCTGTCACTGTGCCTCAGAATGTGATTACTTCAGTCATAGGGAGTGACTCATCTGTGCATCACTGCTCGGGTTGTAACCACGGGTGGAGCTAGACGGCTGGCCAAGGTTGCATTGACCACCTCTGGAACAAGATTGGACACCTCAAATGTCCAATAACCAAAGGAGATTGACAGTTACACTATACCTGTAGGGTGTTTTTAAATTATCTAATGTTTCATCAAATAACCCTCAGTTTGTCAGATATTGTCTTGTGCCCAATTTGGCTTTGATTTTAAGACAATAGGTGAAAGAGGGATTTAAGCACTAGCATTCTCTAACAGCAAACTCTGTACACGTGCAATAACTGAGAGACAACTTCTCTTCAAATATAATAATTTATTAACAGAAATAAGTGTCCTCCCAGCGAACATCATTAATACTGTTGTTTACCTGAATTAACATTATATTTTAATCAGCAACTCTTTATGAGGCTGTTGAAACTTAACTATAACTACTAAGCAAGATTAAGATCAAAAGAACTAAGGAACAATGTAAAAATGACATAAAAGGTCCTCACTTTACCATGGTGATGATTTTCAATAATTTTTAAGTTAAAGAATTTCATCTTAAAGAATTTTGAATGATGCTAAATTAGCTTAACTAATTCAGAACAACATTTGTTATGTGTTCAACTCATTCACAATGCAACTCCGAGTTAGATAAAACATAATTTGAGAGAATAATGTTTTAAAAATGATTTGCTAAATTAAAGATCAATAACCTTCAGGAAACTTGATTTTTTTATTAATGTATTTATTTCTCCAGGAATAGTTAGACTTGAATTGGTAACTTAAAATGGTGGAGCGGCACTTTAAGGAGACGATGACCGGAAGTTATGTTGTAGCACATCTGGGTCACATGACCATTAGCTTGATAGCTTTCTTTTAAGTTACACAACATACTATTAATCAATATTAATGTTCCACTATGTGCCCATCGGATGATTGCGGAGTGAAACAAAAACAGCCGTTATGTTTAAACAAATTAGAATTATGTTTAAAGTGACTAGTAGGAAGCTAATAGTAGCTAATCCAGACAGACACTGGGGAGCTGATCTAAATGTACTCTTTAATCATATTCAGTGTATTGAGTGTCCCGGAAAACACAAACTTTAAGATATTGCGAAAAGACGCTGCCTGTCAGAGCCCAGAGTATCATATCGGACACCTCCCACCCACACCACAAATGGTTCTCGCTTCTTAGGGTTAGTCTTGGAAGAGCAGCCAGGTTCCGCAACCTCTGGACTGTGAAGGAGAACCAATTGAGTGTCTTGCAGAAACAATGAAATACACAAGACTAAGACCCGATTTAGAGTCAACTCCGATAATGAACGCGGAAGTTACTTATTTTGTTGACGGGTCATGTTTCAGAGATCATCTTGGAAACCATGCAGGTTATGCCGTGGTAGAACAGGCAGGAAACAATTTTGTAACAGTCAAAGCAGAAAAATGCAAACAACCATGCTCAGCTCAAAAAGCAGAACTAAAAGCACTAACAGAAGCATGCCAACTAGCAAAAGGAAAAGTAGCGAACATATACACAGACTCGGCTTATGCCCATGGGGTGTGTTATCTGTTTGCTGCTGTTTGGAAACAAAGAGGTTTCAAAAGAGCAGACGGTAGTCCAGTACTACATCAAGAACAGCTAAAGGAACTGATTACATCAATGATGATGCCATCAAAATTGGCAATAATTAAATGTAATTCCCACCGAAAAGGTAATGATTTGATCATTATGGGCAACAACGCCGCAGATGAGGCAGCAAAATTAGCGTCTAAGTGCCAGATGGCTATCTTGGCACCAGTGGTCACCTTGGAACCTATAGTGACACCAGAAGACATCATTCTGATGCAGCAGGAGGCAGGTGCAAGCGAGCACGCTCGCTGGGCGCAGAGAGGTACGACGGTGAGTGGAAGTGGTTTGTGGAGATCACAAAGTGGACATTTAGTTGCACCAGTAGCATTGCTGACAATGTTGATCTCAGAAGCTCATGGTTTGGATCACTGTAGTGGAGGTAAAGTGATGGAGAAGCTTAAAAGGCAAGGTTATTGGTCACCTTACATGCAAGCAATGGTGGATGAAATCTTGAGCCAATGTGAAATATGTGCAGAAAAAAATGTTCGTAAAGGCATAAAATCACCGATTGGTCACATTCCGGTCCCTGAGGGACCCTTTAAACATCTTGTGATAGATTATGTTGACATGATAAAGCCAGTACAAGGGAAAAGGTACATGCTGATTGTGATCAATCGATTCAGCCGATGGGTTGAAGCAGTCCCATCAAAGACATTGGGAGCTGATACAGTGATTACGTTTCTGACAAGAGAGGTGATTCCGAGGTTTGGCATCCCATCAGAAATCCGCTCAGACAACGGTTCAGCATTTATCCAAAAGGTGCTGAAAGGTGTCTTGTTAAAGCTAGGAATTAAACAACGCTTTGGAGCAGTCTATCACCCGCAGAGTCAGGGTATTGTTGAGAGGATCAATGGGACTTTGAAAGCTAAGCTGAATAAAATCTGTGCTTCTACTAAACTAAACTGGATTGATGCTTTGCCGCTTGCGCTAATGAGCTATCGCATGCAGTTGCATCGCAGCACACATTTAACCCCGCATGAAATGCTAACAGGCAGAACAATGCCAGTGCCTGAATGGAGGCTTCCATTCAAAGGGCCGGCACTTGAACAGCTACAAACAGAGTTGAAAGCATATATGGATCAACTAACTGCTATCCATAGAGCTATCTATCTGCAGGAAAAAGCCAGAAGTTCCTGTCCAGAGACGGTGGTGAAGAGACCAGTCGAACCAGGAGACCTGGTGTACGTGAAGGTGTTCAGACGTAAATGGAACGGCTCGAGATGGGATGGACCCTTTGAGGTCAAACGAGCGACAGCTACCGCCGTCCAAGTAAAGGGGAGTGATACGTGGTATCATTTGACTCATTGTACTAAAGTACACGCCAGAGACACTGTGAAGCCAGACAGTGCGAAACAAGACATTGTGAAGCCAGACATTGGGAAAAAGTGTGAACAGACGATTTGCAGCAATGAGACCAGTATTAATGACATTTCACCTGTGGATGTTGGCAGAAGTGGTGAACCTAACGACAGTGAGACCGGAGATGAACTCTCACAGCCTGCAGCCGGCACCACGGCATCAGCCAACGTCAGCTCAACCACAAGTGGAGAAAGCAACGAGTAGTGTGGGTCGAGACGATCGACATCTAACCATGAAACGTGGGACTTCAGTCTATAAAGGGAAATCCACCTTTGTAGAACAAGATAAGTACAACACAACATTAATGGGTTTGAACAAGTACACACCAGTGTTTTTGCCAGCTGAACTAAAGTTAATGGCTCATCTAGGTCTCAGAAAACAACTAAGAGTAAAAACAAAAAGGATGCGTAAGAAAAGAGAGACCCATGCTGAATTCAAATGGAAAGCAATGGTAACCAATACAGAATTTCGTACAAAATTAGATACAGAGTTCGAGGTGAACATTTATTACAATGACCAAAAACTATGTGGAAAAAGTGTAAAAAAGGAGTATACAGAGCATGGGATAAACCAGTGCTCAATTGTTCTGTACATAATGGATGATGGTTTTGAGGTAGAAATTAAATTAGAATCCCATAGGGAGCCCGGAGACAATTACAAATATGAGTTAACAATGAAGAATTTAGAAAACCCCAATGTAATATCAGGAAATGGTGATTTAGAACAAATAGGAAACAAGGAGTTAACTGCTACAGTTCAAATTGTTAATGATCAAATTAGGATTCATGTTGAACCAGACAGTGATAAATATGATTTGGTTGAAAGAAACGTGATTATCTCTAGATTACTGCAAAAGGGTGACAGACGAAGGATGTGTAATTCGCATGCTAATGTGAGCCATCAATTATCTAGTATAAATCAAAAAAACATTAATTGTAAAATGACTGTTAAGATTGCAGATTGTGGATGGATTATTGAAGCAGATGTAACAGCCTTCCGTATTGACAAAACATACGAGTTGAAATTTGAAGACATCACTTCGAGTGGAAAAGTAGATTCAACTATATTATGGAACCTACCGAAAAAAGAGGCTTTACCAGAAGAAATAATTTGTTTCCCCCAAAAAACTATGGCTACTAGAACTACTGTAGAAGTGAAGAAAATTACCGTCCCTAGTGGACATGTGACTTTACCTACTTCAGTCACCAAATCAGGACCAAATAAACCGACAACCTTATCGGTTAAGACATTAACAGTCACATCAGCATCTACAATCTTAACTAGCACAATACAAATTTCAACCAATAACGATAAAACTGTAAGGGTAAATACAAATAAAAAGGAAGTGCAACCTACAGAGGTTGATAGCAATTTAGAAAATGCAAAACCTACGGTGCCTCGACCTGAAAATAGCATAACTGAACCTCCAACAACCGTAACAACTAAAACAAATCCGCGAACAGTAGTTTCAAATACAATTAAATCCACGAAGGAAGTTTTAGAAACTACTAAACCCTCACTAGTAAGATTAATTGCAACAGTTCCTTCTCCGATTGAGGTAACATCAAACCAGGACAACAAGGTAATATTAGGATTCACACAACCGGATCCAAAGAAGTATGGATGCTCTGAAAAGGAAGGATGTGAGGATTTCTCTAAAGGTTTAGATCAATTTTATGAAGAACGTCAGACAAAAGTAGCAACACCAAGAGTAATAAATAAATTAAAGGATATTAAATGGCATGGAACCAGACCAAGGGGTGATCCGTTATGGCAAAGAGCAATACGCAATACATGGTATAGTTTTTCATGGTACACGGCTAGAGAATTAACTAAAAACGATTGTTTAATCTGTACTGTTGCTCCGGGAGCAGAACCTATGGTAATTCCAGAAAAATACACGTCAAAAGAATGTGCAGTTGTACAACGTGAAAAATGTAGGAATGGTGAGTTCACTTCAAGAGAAGACGCAGTGTCATTTTTTAAATTACCTATGTGTGGTTTGAGTTGCAGACTCTTATATGGTTCAAGAAACTCTCATCAATACTTAGAGAAATGGAAAGGGTATAAATTAGAATCATTGTGTGCAGAATTTAACATTAGTACTACAGATAACGTTCCACCTACTGATTATGAAATAGATTATGACGCAGACTACGAATGTTTCGTCAGTGGAGGTTTTGAGGACAATGAAGGAATTAATGTAGGAAACACCACTGTAAAATGTAATGTAACCTGGGTATTATCTTGGTTTAAGCATGCAAATATAACACCAGTGTTTGCTACAAAGCCTGTTTGGTTTGAAAACCCAGATTTTATAGAAGAGGACTGTAAAAATATAACTATGACTATTCCCAAACTTTTCTTTTTAGGAGATCAAACGTATCCAGTGGCAGACAGTTACTGGATGTGTGGTGATGACATGCTAATGAACACCTTACCACTTAAGTGGGTAGGACTTTGTGCATTAGTACGAAGGAAAGTACCGATAACCTTAGTGTATGAGGGGGTAAAAGAATTAGCTCAAATTGAAACCGGTAGAACTAGATCTCGACGGAGTCTAGGAGATTACGGATTAAATGAAGAAGTTTATTTAGATCTTATTGGGCAACCAAGAGGAATTCCAGATGAATTTAAAGCACAACATGAAGTTAAAGCAGGTTTTGAGTCTATTTTGCCTCAAATTACTATTAATAAAAATGTTGAATGGATAAATTACATTTACTATAATCAGCAAAGGATGATAAATTTCACGATTGAAGGATTTATGGCACTGGGAGACCAATTGCATGAAACAAGTAGAATGGTAATACAAAACAGACAAGCCTTAGATTGGCTTTTAGCAAGTAAGGGAGGTGTATGTCACATGTTTGGTAATCAATGCTGTACATATATTCCCATGAACACCGCTCCTAAAGGTTCGTTTAGGGTAGTAATGGCTAAACTTATGAAACTTAGAGAAGAAGTAAAAGCGAACGCTGGAAGAAACAACTGGTCGTGGAAAAGTCTGGAAGAAATTTTAGGGGAATGGGGCGCTTTAGCTGCCAAAACAGGACTAATTTTGGTGATAACGCTGATTGTATTCTTTTTAATTGTGTGTTGTGTTGTGCCTATTTTGAAAAGGTGGATTGTGGGAACGATGTACAGATGGATGACATCAGACAGCAGCCATCCGAAGGGCTGATCCCCGGCCGCCTGGACACGTCCATGGACTCATGCGTGTGCTACAGAGCCAGATGGAAAGGAGCCCCGAGAACGGGACGGACTCTTTTTGTTTTTGCTACGTGTCCATGGACTCATTCAAGCCAAGCGTGTGAACTGAAGATGACTAACCCTATTAACCTTGTTTGAGTTACTCAATAAAAGAATAAATAAGTAAAATACAATATAATATAATGTGTTTTAATAGATAAGTTAACACAGGCGGCCGGTTAGGTTAGTTTAAACTATCATAACAATAGATTCTAACATCGATTTGATTTTTAATCCTGCGTATCAATATTATTAGCAAGATAATTTACATATATAATCCATGTATTTGATATGTTGTTTGTTGTTTGTATTATGATGTTTTGTTATTGTATCATGTTTATTCACTCTTTTTATATGACAAGTGCTGGATGTCATTGCGAGTAGCATGGCTGACTTCCAATTGATGCCGGTTCGGTCAGGCGACCGATGATAACGGCGGATGCTCTGAGGAATAGAGGTCCATGAAAGACTTTTTCCCCAAGGAATACACATAAATAAGTGTCAATTATCGGGGGTTTTTCACTTTCATATCTAATTGGATGGATGTTACTGCGAAAGCAATGACTGTTTTGCATACTCTCTCTCTCTCCCTCTCTCTCTCTCTCTCTGACTCTCTCTCTCTCTGTTTCTCTGTCTCTCTCTCTCTCTATTATTGGAAATATGTTATTGATTGTAATCTGCACTTATTACATGTCATTTTATATCAGCACTTGTGTAGACACCTTGATTACATTAGTATGTTATCCATTGGTTGTGTAAGCAATTAGATCTTTTTACATGGTTGTTATTATCACAGCTAGACTTGATCAGTGTGGAGTCAGATTTACAATGTAGAGGTCTTCTAGATTTGTCACGCTGTAACGTGCCAAGGGAGGATTTATGGAAGTTAGGGTCATTTTGACCTTTTTCCTGGCTCTCGCCAATGGGAGTATAAGAGAGTAAACATCTGGATATCATTGTTTAACTTTAGCATTCCAAGATATGTCAAGTAGTGGAATTAATCGCTCTGTTTTTGTACTTTTTTTGATAAACACTTCCCAGAACTTTCGTCCAGTTGCCAACTGACGTCAATAGCTTGTAACACATACACACCAATGGAGACACACAGACTCTTGTGTTTAATGCACACATTTGTAGGCTTTAAAGAGGCAAGCTCTGTATCTGCATTTTTTAGAATTCTCTGCTGGAACCCGTTTGTACGTCCCAGGTGTAATAAAGAAGAATTCTCATTGTCAAGACAAAAGGAACGCCATTTTCCCGAGTCTTTCTTTCTTTTATTTGTTAAAGGTTAATAGTTAAATATTTCTACCACACTGGCGGGCCCTGCGGCCTCTCCCTGGCCCCCGGGCTACGGTGGTGCCGCTGGCGAGGCTCCCTTCTCTGGGTGGGGCTTTCGGGGAGCGGGGGTGCCTATTGGAGTCAGTAGGGGAGCTGGCTCCCTGGGATGGCTTCCCAGTCCATTGCTCCCCATCCCCGGATCCTCCCTCTGCCTGCTCCATCACGCCGCCACACATGTAGGTCCTGGGGGACAGGGCGTTACTGGAGGTTGCCACTTTCTGGTGACGCCCCTCTCCCCAATTTTATCATGCATCTTAGAAACTTTCACCCCAAACATTTTCACAACGCACACTCATGTAGGCCATGGTATGGGGGGGTGGGGGGAAGACGTCTGGGGGGGGCTTATGTTGTGTGAGCCTCACCTCGGACGGCTCCCTTCACCTCCTCTCGCACTTAGACATTGAGGGTTCTGGGCAGTTGCTCGGAGGGGGTGCGCTGGCACCAGCTTCCTTCCGGAGGGGGGGTGGGCTGTGCCGCGCACCCTCTTCGGCGCTCCCAGTTTTTAAACGCACTTGAGAACAACATGCAACAACACAACATCTGAGCGGGCGTAGGGAGGATCGGGGTCTTCTGCACACCCCGTTCTCCGATGGCGGCAAGGAGTCTGGGGCCTGGAGGAGGTGCGGGCCACTGTGTCCGGGGTCTTGGCGGGGGGCTGCAATGGGTAGTCAGCGGCCAGGTCTGGGGCTGACGCCTCCGCTCCCCCCAGGAGGGGCGGAGGGCAGGGGTGGCTAGGGTAAGGTGGGGGAGGGAAGGGGTTTATTAGGTATTTAGGGGGTGAGGGGGGCTCTGGCTGGGTGCCTCGTACTGGTCGTGTTGGCCCACCCTCTTTGGGGGGCCCGGTCCGGGGGGCGTCTGGTCCGGGGGCGAGGCCGGGGGTCGGGCACAAGCAGTCGTATAGTCGATTTGGGGTGACCCCCCCCTCTGGTCAGTGTTGGATGCGAGTGTTATGTGGGAATGTGTGTACAGCGTCTTTTTTTTTTTTTTTTATCTGTGTGTGTGGTGAGTGAGGCACAAGGGAGGGATGGTGTGAATGAGTTTTCCTTTTTTTTTTTTTCCAGGTATGGGTGTGGTCCGCTCCTTCTCCCAAGAACATCTCAAGTCTCCGCTAGGTGCGGAGCCCATCCCCCCACGTCCTGTCCTGCCCTCCTCCACTGCGCTGGCAGGCGCCTTGGCCCTCTGGCGCATTGGTGGGTTTTGGGTTTGGGGCGGGTTCCCGGGCGTGCGCCGGCCTACTCCCGGCGGCTTCTTCGCGGGGCCGGGCCCCCCGGGGGGCGGCCGGGGCCCCCGTTGCGGGGGCGGGGCGCCCCTGGGGCCTCTGGCCCCCAGGGCCCATGGCCGGGACCACTTCAGCGGGGCTAGCTGCCGGCGGAGCCCACAGGCTCATCCCCGCGGCTCTTGGGGGCGTCGGCATTGCGGTGGCTAGGGGATTTCCTCGGGGTCGTCTCTACTCTTTCCTTGGGGGGGGTTGCAGATATCCTGTGTCGGCCCCTCCTGGGCGCCCTGCTTTGGGGACCCCTTTGGGAGTCCGGGATTATGGGTCCCCTGACTCCTGCCTCTGTACTCGGGGAAGGCGGGTCTTTGGTTCTCCACAACCATTATCAAGCTATTTCCTTCTGGATAATTTTCAACTAAACTAGTGCACTCTCACAAACTCCCACAGGTGCTGGGTCCCAGGTATTAAATGTTCACTTATATACAGTAAGCTTATAATTTATTTATTTATTTTCTTTCACTTTCTTTTTTCAGGTATCACATTACACATGTCAGCTTACATAATAATATATATGATTTAGCAATGGCATCTAGGTATTATTCGATTGTATCTGTTGCTTTATGTCTGTTGGTTGTGCTGTTCTTTATGCATCTCTCTTTCCAGGTGATGGAGCAGACGGAGAAGGTTTTATCATTCTCTCCCTTTTATCTCTTCTTTCTTTCACCTCTACTCTTTTTTTTCTCTCTCACTTCTTGTTCTTCCTTTACTCTCCCATTGTAATGTAAAGAAGAAGAAATAAAAAAAAACATGGTCAAACTATCTTGTTTTAACAGGAGTTTTATGATTATACAATTTGGGGGCAAAAAGGGAAAATATGGGCATCATAAGTTGTGTTGCCTTTCAGGCATGAATCTGAATGGACCTTTGTTTTGAAGGAGCTCTTATTTTGAAGGGCGGTTTTTACTAACATTCCGAATCTCAGGTTTGACAGTTAGTACGGCAGTTGGAGGAGGTTAGCAGAGTTCACATTTTGCTACATTTCTGTGTTCAACTACCTGAATTTATCACTGTAAACATCACAGAGGCAACATCGTAAGTTGATAATTTCATAATTACATTTATAAGTTTATATGTACTACGCATTGGGGAACAAATTGATATGCTGGCCTGGGCCACCCTATGATTGGTGACTGTAACCACTTTGAGCGATACCACCAGAGGATCAAGACTTGGGTAGGTACATTTTCCGTACATTTCATATACTAGGTCCTGAAGGTGTTTGAAACTCAGTCTTGATATTTTTGTTGTACTTCAGTTATTGCTCATAAAGTATTGAAAAATGAATGGAGAAGAGGATTGCTGTGTTGGATACCCTTTGCACACTGTCAACACCAAATGAGGAAACAGCAGAAAATACATCTGTCCCCGGGCTTCCAGGCTACGCCCCAGTTTTCAGGCCATCAGGATCAGCCACAGTGATATCTGCAGCTGAACTTCATCAAAGACATGGGCTTGGTAGGTAAATCTATGTTACAAAAATAAATTACTAAAATAGTTGTATTATTAAAATATTCTTGGATTTTCCATCAACGATGACTAAAAAAAGGTAACAAAATTATTTTATTTATTGTAATTAATTTCTTAACAGGGTTGCACCTTGGAACCCAAATGCCAGTGCTATCCCACCTGAAAGTGTCAAAAATGATGCGCCAGCCAGATCTCATGGAGAGAATGGGGGATAAAGTCCTGACACAAGAAAAGATCTTACTTGGCCCAAAGGTGTGACTCCTGTAGTTGATCTCAATGCAGTACAGGGAAATACATATTAATAAATATTAATTATACATTATAATGTACTGTAAGCACTTATATCAACATCATCATCATCTACATCTTTGACAACCCTCTCTCTGGGCAACCAGACAGATGCATTAAACACCAAACTGCCACACTGTCCCCACAAAAATATAAGTATGTTATCAATGTTTATCATTTGTGTAATAGCAATAGTAATGTACTGAATTCAGAATATTTTTTCTGCCAAATTCATAAAAGGATAGCACAGAGCAGCAATTGTACCAGCAACAAAACATACTGCATAGCATTTCCCAGAAGCTGTGCATCATTTTGTGTATTAGACCCTTGGATATTTATCTAAAAAAATGGAATACGCCTTTTATAATATACCTTTTTTAATGAATGCAAGTGTTTTAAAAATATTTTATCTCATTCACAGATTTGATGTAAAGACTCTCAAAGTTGGCTCATTTGTGGAGATGGCCCCCTTCAATCCAACCCATGTGAATGACAGTGACAGGCAACCAGTGAAAATCACAACCATATGGGCTACAATCTCTGGTAAAGTAGTTACATCTTGAATATAATGTGTAAGCAGGATTATAGAGAAACCGGGCAATGTAAACCTCATAGCATAATGCATAACATTAGGTTAAGTTACAGTTTTACTAGAGATAATTTTTGTATCCCATAGCTACATGCACAATGTTTCTCCCCAGATATTCCACTTGTCCTGTTTGAGGGTACCACTTTCTTGCTGCAACGCACAGAAGACCCACTGACAGGCTGCTAACAGTATCAAGAAGGAGGAAAAAAGAATTTTTCCAACATCAGCCATCACTGACACCCTCCTGTTCCTCCACCGCAAATGCTTCTGGGAGCCAATTGAAAACCTAGGAATTGGGACAAAGTCTGCTGCCACCAATGGACAGTACTGTCAGTTCGTTGAAAAAAAATCCTTCACTGTAGATACCAGGCGCCCTACTTTCTTCACCCCCAGCCGAAGAATGAGATATCCCTCCGCCTGTGGCTAAAAGTTGTAAATTTGAAGAAACCACCGAAACAATGGTATGTTTGTTCTTTTAATTTCGTGGGAAAAAAAGCCCGATAGAAGACAACACGATGCCAGAAAAGTGGCCGGGCTACGAAGTTCCATTAAAATCTCCGTGGAGACGTCAAGAGGGCAGCAGACAGGTAGCTAAGAGATGTTTACAGTGTTTACGTTTGTGTCACTCTTGATAAAACATATGCTTTCACATTAAGACAGCCATCTTTTAGCTTTGTTCTGTCTGTCAATTATTATCTGAATATTTTTCATCTCTGCTGGTAGGTTTTTGGGGTTCCGTTTGTAAAGTTATACAATAAGAGATTTACAGCAAAATATTTAGCCTGTCATATGACATTAAACCAGGGTTCATTATTCATATTTTTGTTATTCATAAATCTATAAATAAGTCACAGTTCCCAGTTTAATATTTAAATAACAAGCTTAATATTTAGCTCCAAAATAAACGTCTAGTTTGTAAGATAAACATTTAATTTGGAGTTCAATATTTCATTTGAAAACTAAATGCTTGGTTTGCATCTTAATATATAGTTTACAATCTAAACATTTAGCTGTGTAATTAAATATTTAGTTTGGAACGGTGACATTTATAAAATGTATAAAACCCATTTTTTCCTCTTATAGAACCCAAACTATTGCTGTTATATCTTGACTGTGTAACCTTACCAATGGTATCCCAGGTACTAACATAGGCTGTTTGTAAAAACTAGAAGGAATGTGTGATATGAATATTTGAATGAGTATGAGTAATGATGCAGGTGCTGCTCTATTAGCTTGGTGTTAACATAGTTTTAAGTAGTCTTGATATGTTTTATGCTGTTTGCTAAACTGATTGTGGTCTTGTTTTTGACAGATGACTGCCGCTGTGATGCAGAGGCTGACTGGACCGCTCCGTAATCAGTCACCTATGCAGAAAGACGTACCGGTAGCACGATCCGTACCATCAGCTCATTTGCGCATGCGCGAACAGAATAACTTCCGGTAGGCAATATTTCGTTTTTCTTACATTTTTATTCTTTTGTGTTTTGTCGGGCCGGGTGTTTCTTTTTATATATCTTTGTATTTGCGTAAATATTGCATATTTAAAAAATAGAGAAAAACGTAAATATATATATAAAGCCTACATATATATTTTTTAATTTTTTTAATAAGAATATATACACCATTACTTAAAGTACATAAACACCCCAGCTATGAACACGTTTAGGAGTATAGAAACGTATTTTATTTCGAATATTCTTCAGTTTTTTTTATCATCTATTTGATTTGTATATGTATTTGTGTATTTTGTACTTAAAAAATGCATTTAAAAAAAGTATGCCTTGTCTTTGTTATGTGCTCTTTTTTCTATTCTCTGTTCGGTTTTTGTAAAAAATAAACAATGCGGGTACTACGGGGTCTTCTCTTGTTTATGATTTGTACACCAGAGGGCGCTAAACTCTTAATATATGGTTTTAACTTTCTAATAAAACTACTTTTAGTACAAGATTATTTAAATAACTAAATTCACCTTATAATTAAGGAGAAAAATATTTTTTCCAGTCCTGTTTGAACAAATAATATAACTTATAGAATGTATTCAGACAAACGTTGCGCAATAATATATTCCCGGACTTCTGAGCATATCCGATGATGACGTCTGGCATTGCAACGTACAGAATGTAAAACGCATCAATTGCTTCCAAAAAAATCTTAAATATTTTCTATACAATATAGTTTAGCATTCTTTAATGATAAGTATAGAAATAAGTATTTTCAGTACCGTAATAGTACCGTAATATTTTTTTGGCGACCCGGAAGTTATTCTGTTCGCGCGTGCGCAAATGAGCTGATGGTACGGATCGTGCTACCGGTACGGATCGGGTAGTGACATAGATGACGCACATGCTTCTTCTTCGTCTTAAATGAGTCAGACTAAAAGCATACTAGCGCCACCATCTGAATAAGTTATCACGTTTTTACAAGATAATTTTCACGTTTATACAAGATAATTATCATGTTTATACAAGATATTTATCACGTTTATACAAGATAATTATCACGTTTATACAAGATAATTATCACGTTTTTACAAGATAATTATCATGGTTATACAAGATAAGATCACGTTTATACAAGATAATTATCATGTTTATACAAGATAAGCAACAAAAAAAATATTTTGTCCAGTGGCAGCAATACGCTTCCGTAGAAACCTAAGATAAAACAGAATAAACAAAGCACAGAACTAATACAGGAACCAGATAACTAACACAGTAAAAAGGCTAAACTGGAATCCAAAACAGAAATAAACCCGGAGGCAGGAAACAGCAACTTAACCAAATAATAAATATAAACCAGAACAGAATATTACATATTTCCCATTTCTCCAAAATAAACATGTTCTTTCACCTTAAATGTTCAATCTACAGTTTATTAAAAAAATAAACTAAAATATACTTAATAAGTTTTCATTTTGGTAAAGCTTCCAAAAAATCCAAATGTTTATCAGCAAGCAACTTGGGAATTCAAAATATTTGTTAACATTGATCAAATGTTCTCACTGAGAAGACAGGGCAAAGGAGAGCCCAGCTGTCCCAAGGTGACATGTGCAGCCGGATACACGATGGACTCTTTGAAGACACAGCGGATTGTGTGTCTTTCTATTTTGTGGAAGAGGAGGACTTGGAAGTTGCATACGTAATTGGATTTATGATAACAGGATTTCTGCTTTCTGGAGCTGGCAGTTACCTGGTATATCGACAAATCTGAAAAATCTCAGCAGCAGTTCTGGCCATGGTGAGGCTACCAGGAATGTGGGAAGTATTAACTTGAGCTGTGAACACCCAGACTCAGATGCTTTGTGAGCAAAACTGCTAGCTGGATGCGATCCTTGCACAGTATTGCATGCCGGTTGTGGTCTGAACTCAATGGTGAATGGAATAGATCTTGGGGTAGGTCTAAGCTTGATTTACGACAGAAAGACCACAAATTTAGCTGTTTGGGACTCACCACTGAGATGTATCAGAAACACTTTAAGACAGAGGGAACAATTTCACAGTCAGCCTGAGACAAAACAATCTGTTGCTATCTGAATTTGGCTCCCGATGCTGGCCTTGGAGGCTGGTATCTCAAATTCTTCTGGATGTTATGTAAACAAGACACTCTGCCATTGCTACCCGCCCTTCCATGACACATGTCGTGCCATTACGCACTGTTTTAAGTTGTTTAATGTTTATCAATTAACGCTTGTTCTGTTAGGTATTGTCTGGTAAATATCAGCCCAAACAGCTGATATTAGGACAATAGTTGAAAGGGTGATTCGAGCACTGGCATTCTTCTAACAGCAAGCTCCGTACACATATGGAATAAAGTTGCGTTTACTAGGTGGTAGCCTTAAGCTATTATGAGGGGCTATCTAGCACTATGCTAGCAGATATTCGGTGCGGATTAAAAAAGACTTTTAAGCGCTATTTGGTCGTAATGAGTGACCATTAATATCCCATCAGTGTATCAAACCCCTATGGAAATAAAGATTATTATAACCGTGAATCACACTCAAACACATCAGCTTTGTTTCCAGAATGGTAGCGGAAGATAGCTTATAAGCTCCAGAACCTTTCAGTCAAAGCTTAAAACGAAACCATTTGACTTTTTCTACCTAACTTCGGTTGACTTTGGACATCTAGTTGGAAGAAGTTGGACCAGGGTGAAAGCTGGTTGTCTGAGCAATGAACACGTGGCTAGCTCGGGAAGAAACTCCTTGAGAAACCCAGCCTGGAATGTGTTAACACGGCTCCCGTGGTCTGCACTGTGCTTGTGAAGGGGGTCACAGCATGGGCTCTCTGCACAGCCTTTCCAGCTTCTGGGACCGCCGCACGGCCTTCTTGGCATGGCTGTGTTCATTCTTTGGGGGGTCAGGCTGCAGCTCAGCTTTTCCGCAACAGCTGAGAAAACTGAAAAGGCTGGTTTCGGTATAGACAGATTCTTTACTTGGGCATCTGGTTATGCAGAAGATAGGCTGCATAAGCTCCATTCCCAGTTGAGCACGTTTGTGAATCTGCGAACCCCATGTGGCTTGTCTCCCCAGTGCGGAACTCTCTCCTCAAGGGTTCATAGGCATAGAGCTTAGAGTGTTTTCCCCAATGCTGCTAAGCAGCAGGCAAAAGAGAGCGTTTGTCTCTGACCAGGGGTTTTTATACACTGGCCCCCTGGTGTGAGAACAGTCACCTGATACCTGTAAAAGTCTCATGTTTCATGTTGTTTCCAACTTACTGTCTGATTGTATTCCTCATGGCTGTTGCACAACACCCCTGTTACCTGGAACAGTGCTCTATTGAACTGGCTGATACACCATCAAAGATCAATACCTGGAGGTGGGGTACTGGACAGTCATGGGCTTACACTGATACACACACACACACACACACACACGCACACACACGCACACACGCACACACATGAACATGCCTGAAGGCTTTGATATCAGTCCCTTTGCAAGTGACATGAGCAAGGTTACATAGATTAGTCCTTCATGAATCACAGGTTTTGAGGTAATAAGGTGTGTTTGTGCAATGATTTTGAGGCTACATTTATAGAAGTGTGCAATTGATATTCCTGAGAGAAGAGTGTGCAAACAGGCAATATCAGCACAGCGATTGTAACATATGATGGATTTTAACATATTTAATGTTACTACTGTTCTCCAGTCTACTGTTCTCCAGTTTTGCATTGCATTGCATTGAAATGACTGTTGTCATTTTAGCTTTTAACTTTTGCTCTTTCTCTTTTTTCTTCATAGTAGGTACACCTGGTCTGGCGTTCTGCTAGCTGTGACATCATCCAGGGAAGACAGATCACCCGCTATTACCATCTAATGTAGAACAGATTACTGGATCAGTGTGTGCTTTTTGTGCTTTTTTGTCTGTCTTGTTGTGTCTGCTCTGTCTTTTCTAACCCCCAGTCGGTCGAGGCAGATGACCGTTCATACTGAGCCCGGTTCTGCTGGAGGTTTTTCCTTCCCGTTAATGGGGAGTTTTTCTTTCCGCTGTCACTTCATGCTTGCTCAGTATGAGGGATTGCTGCAAAGCCATTGACAATGCAGACAGCTCTCCCTGTGGCTCTACGCTTCTCCAGGAGTGAAGCTGCTTGTCGGGACTTTGATGCAATCAACTGGTTCCCTTATATAGGAGATTTTTGACCAATCTGTATAATCTGACCCAATCTGTATAATATGATTGAATTTGACTTTGTAAAGTGCCTTGAGATGACATGTTTCATGAATTGGCGCTATATAAATAAAATTTAATTGAATTGAATGTTAGATGGATTGTAACATATGGTTGTAACATATGATGAACATTTGATGGACAAACTCTCAGCAGGGGTCTTTCGCCCTCTGCTCAGGAACTGCGGCAATAACAGTGAAGTGATTTTAACATTTATGCTGGACCGCAGTCTCCCATCAGGGGGTAATAGCCCTCACAGCTCTTGGAAATAAGCTATTTCTAAGTTTATTAGTTTTGGATTTAATGCTTCTGAAGTGTTTACCTGATGGGATAGGGGCAAACAGTGCATTGCCTGGGTGGGTGGGATCAGTGTAGATGCGTCTGGCCCTTCTTTGTACTCGTTCTGCATAAATTGAGTCCAGATCCTTCAGACAGCATCCCACAATCCCCTGCGCTGTTCTCAACACCCGTGCTAAGTCTTTCCTCTCCTGCACTGTGCATGTCCCATGCTGTACAGTTATGTAGAGACATATCACACTTTCTATGGTAGCTCTGTGGAAGTTTTTTTAGCAATTTAGTGGAAAGTTAAGTCATTTTCAGTTTCCTGGGGAAAAGGAGCTGTTGTTGGGCCTTCTTCACCAGGTGGGAGGTGTTAACAGTCCAGGAAAGGTCGGAGGAGATGTGGATGCCCAGGAACCTAATGCTATCCATGCGTTCCATGACCTCCCCCGGAATGCAGAGAGGAGTGTGTTCAGTCTTCCTGGACCTCCTGTAGTCTATTATTACCTCCTTGGTCTTGGTCATGTTCAGAATCAGGTTGTTCCTGGAGCACCACTGCGTCAGATTATGTAACTCATCTCTGTAGTGGGTCTCATCATTGCTGGAAATGAGACTCACTACAGTGGTGTCGTCCACACACTTCACCACTGTGTTTTTGGGAAGGACAGCAGAACAGTCCTGGGTGAAAAGGGTGAAGAAAGCAGGGCTGAGGACACAACCCTGCGGCGTTCCTGTGTTGAGGATCAGTGGAGCAGATGTGCGTTTCACTATCCTCACCACCTGAGGTCTGTTGGAGAGGAAGTCACTGATCCAGGAGAAGAGAGGTGTGGATAATCCCATGTTGTGGAGCTTCAGAGCCAGCATGTCTGGTAGCACGGTGTTAAATGCTGAGCTGAAATCCATGAAGAGCATCCTAACATAGGTGTTGGGATGCTGCAGGTGTGTCAGAGCTGAGTGCAGTGCTAACAAGACAGCGTCCTCTGTGGAGCGATTCTCCCTGTAGGCAAACTGCAGACTGTCCAGGCCAGCAGGGATGACCTCCTTGATGTAATTTAGGAGGATCCTCTGGAAGCACATCATGATGATAGGGGTCAGAGCAATGGGACAATAATCACTGAGGCAGGTGATGATTGGTTTCTTGGGGACAGGCACGATAATGGATGATTTCAGACAGGCAGGAACTGTGGAGAGCTGCAGGAAAAGGTTAAAGATGTCCGGAAAGACCCCTGCTAGCTGGTCAGCACACGATTTAAGCATGACACCATGTCTGGATCTACAGCCTTTTTGGTGTTGACCTTTTTGAGGGAAGAGGTCACTTGGTGCAGCTGCAGGACGAGAGGCTGATGGTGCTCCTCTGGCTGATGAAGATGTTCAGGCTCCCTGCTACTTGGAGAGTCGAAGCGTGCCAAGAAGCTGTTTAAGGTGTCAGGGAGAGCTGGGTCATTGCTGGGCTGCTGGTCGCTGTGCTTGTAGTCAGTGATTGTTCTGATGCCTCTCTACATATCGCGTGGATTGTTGTTGCTGGAGTGGTCTTTAATGCGTTGCTTTTATCTTTGCTTTGCCTTTTGGATGCCTTTTTAAGTTCACTTCTAGCCCTCCTGTAGGTCAGTTTATCTCCAGATCTGAACACTGCCTCGCGGGCGTTCAGGGGGGGACCACACCAAGCTGCCCACCCATGGTTTCTACTTAGGAAACTTTCTGATTGTCTTTGTGGGTAGGACAGCATCAGTGCAGAAGTGAATATAAGACAGCACAGATGATGTGTAGCTTTCTAAGTCAGTGTCCTCTTTAAACACATTCCAGTCTGTGTTTTCAAAATAGTCCTGTAGAGCTGAGCAGGCTTCTTCTGTCCAAACCTGAATGGTTTTTATCACTGGTCTGGTTCTGCAGATCAGTGGCTTGTAGGCAGGGATCAGGGGTCCGTTCTTCGTACGTCGCTAACTCAGTTAGCTGGATTTGACTGTTGACAATTTGGCATGATCTTGGATCGTTTGGTTCTTCGAAACTCTTCTTGGATTTGCTGTCATAGCAATATGTGCGCCAGCTTAAGCCTGCTCGCGAGCAGGCTTATTTCATGTAAACAGGATTAGATCGCAGCTTTATAAATGGAGGAGATAGGGATATCCAGCCAGTGCACTTGGACCACCTAGTGGCAGAGGACGGGACAGAATTGTGGAACACCATTTTTAATGTTTAATAAAAGAGGAAACAAATAATGCTTAGTTCCTCTCGTTTTATTTAAACATTTTTTATAAAGAAAAGCCAGCAAGTCATCTTTTGCCTGCAATAAGAGATAGTTATGTAAAGTCAGCAATACTACTGTCAAATGGTGTATTAGAACTTACTCTGAAGGTCCTTTTGAAGCAACTCGATATCTAGTGCAATTTTTCAAGTTGTGGAGTTCAACTTCTCCTCTTAATTTGTGTTTTTTCAGGTCAAAATACTAAATTTTTTGTTGAAGATGCCGTTTATATAGGGAACGGATGGCACCCTGTGTCATTTTGTGAAAGAAAAAGAAAGGGTGAAACATGACTCATGCAACAAAAGTAAAAAGAACCTGTTTTTTTTCAGCCTTTTTCTTGGTGGCTGTTATAAACAGACAAACACATCATTTAACAGTGGCTTTTAAAAAGAGGAAAAAGTGTCTCTTTAAAATATAGTATAATAATTAAAGGCTACCATTTTGTAGAATATTCTTGTACTTCACTTTTTTCCCCATGTTCTAATGTGTCCGGTGGAGGCTCTGACATAAAAGAACAAAATAAATATGAAATTATTGAAATGCAAAAATACATACTGTAGAAAGTGATAGAACCATCTAACATGGACAGCACTTATGCATGTAATTGGTCTGCTGCTTTTTGCCAGCCCTCTCTCCTGGCTTTAGCAGACTTTGATGTGTTCCCTGTCGTTTTAATTAATGACTCAAATTCGGCATAACCTTCCATTAAAAGCTCGTGTTCTGCTTGGGAGAAAAACTGTGGGCGTTCTTTGGCCATGCTGAACAGCCAATAGCAGCGTTGCTGATCATTGTTTCTACTATCGATACATTTCCCCTTTTAAACAAACGCATGAACGCGCAGTTATCTCAGATAACTCAATCCAGCGATACTAATCCTAAACAACAGGTGTGTTCGAAGAACCCAATTAGCCGGATCATGATTAGCCGGATGAAATCATCTTGGATGTGTCATTTGATCTTGGATGTTTTAAGCAACGTACGAAGAACGGACCCCTGGTCTACAGAGATGTGATCTGATGATCCTAAATGTGGAACTGCCGCAGAAACTTGATCTAATATATTATTGGCTCTGGTCAGGAACTTAATGAGTTTATGGAATTTCGGGAGCATTGATTTAAGTTCAACATAATTAAGTCAAGTTAATTTTGGGAAGTAATCACAAATAAGAAAGTGGTGGAAAATAAAATAAAAAAGTCCTTTAAATAACAGGTTAAAATACTGAAAACGCTCAAACCCATTCTACACAGCAAGACCCTAGCTGGAAGGTAACCTAGATCAGCACTAATTACAGAGGACATGTCACCTGAGCTACAGATACAAGTAAATGTCCAGGGCACAGATACAAGTAAATGGGTACCTGTTGGAGTCCTTTCTGTGACACCCCTCTCTTTCAGCTTCCACCTGGGACTGTATGATGAGGAAAAGCGTCATAACATTCAGTGCTGCCAGAAGATCAGCATGTTGCATCTCATTTGTGCAGGCAGTCCATTTCTAAAGTTACACAGAATACAGTGGTTGTGAGTAAACCTGGAAAACACATTAGCAAAGACAGAAGGGGGCACATTTAGGTATTCCAACCAAATGTTTTGTGATAATTCATTTAAAGTTGTTTCCATCTAAGTGTAGTTTGATTCTCTGTCTATCTTCATCCATCCATCCATCCATCCATCCATCCATTTTCCAACACGCTTATCCCTGTTGGGGTCATGAGGAGTGCTGGTGCCTATATCACGCTGTCAATGGGTGAGAGGCGGGGTACAACCTGGACAGGTGATATATTAAAGAATTATTTTTGCTCTTTAACAATGTATTATGGGAAAACCTGCTCAGTAATATAACTTGTTTCACTTATATTACTTGTTTTTGAGTTCACATAAACTAAGAGCAACATATATGCTCGTGCTCTGAGTTTTGCCTGTTATTTTGTTTCTCACATAAAACTGAGAACAACATGTGTTATTGTGTTTAACTTGTGGTGGGAACTTATGACATTGTGTTGTGGGAAAGACTGATTCACGCTCTGTATTCCTTATTTTGCTTATATTTGCGCTCTGAGTTCGCAATGTTATTTTGCTTCACACACTGCTGGGATGCCGGGAACGGATTCTGTTTTGGAAACATGTTTTGGAAACGGGACGAACAGGTCAGATGGGAGAGAGAACTGGCCACTCTCGCTCCCATCTGATACTTTGTTTATCGGTATTTAAAGGAGGGGACCGCCCTCAGTCGGCGGAGTCTGCCCTGGGTTTGTGTGGATGCCCGGCCGCGTGGATGTTGCTCTCACCAGACTGACCGGCTTCCCAGTTCTGTGCCATGGTAAGAGATCTGTTGAACATCACGCCTGTCTGAAAGCATGTTGCTTTAAGTGCTTGCTACTTTGCTATATTCCTAGCAGAATTGGTGTTTGCGAAGTGCTTGCTGTTTTGTGTTGCTGTATTCTGTGGGGAATAATAAATATGGGCACAATTATTCTAACAGAAACAGTGTTTGAGTCCTTATTTGTGTGTCGCCGATCTCTCCCAAACCTGAATAAAGATTTCATAAAACAACAGGTCACCAGTCTATCGCAGGGCAACACAGAGACAGACAGGACAAACAACCATTCACACCTAAGGAGAATTTAGAGAGACCAATTAACCTAACAGTCATGTTTTTGGACTGTGGGAAGAAGCCGGAGTACCCGCAGAGAACCTACGTATGCTCAGGGAGAACATGTAAACTCCATGCAGAAAGACTCAGACTCAGGACCTTCTTGCTGCAAGGCAACAGCGCTACCAACTGCGCCACTGTGCAGCCCCTCCCTGTCTATCCTGTCTTTCATATTACTGAGGTGATCTATAGTGGAACTGATACTACACATGCAGACTCGTTTAAAGGTGTATTATTATGAAGAAATATATATCATATGAATTAATTACTGCATAATTGTTCCATTAATAATACAATTGTTTTAATTGTTTATTGTGTCTCTTTGGATGGTGTGTGCAGAATAAATAATTAAATGTAGTTATATTAGATAAATTAGAAAATTTTTGAAAAGTTTGTTTATTCCAGTAACTCAGTTCACTAAGGGAAACACATTATATAGATTAGCACTGACTAATAATTTTTTAAAGCCTTTATCTGTGTTTATTATTTTTTTCCCACCTTTAGCTAATTAAAAACACAGCATTTGGGACAAGAATATTGCATCAGACCAATAAAAAACAACATTATTTATGCAGAAATGGGATCTAATGAAAAGTATGTTTAATAAGATAAGATAAGATAAGATAGGCTTTATTGATTTCACATTGGAGAAATTCACTTGACACATCGGCTCAGTAGTGAATAATCAGAAGAAGGTGCCAAAAGTAGGAAAAGGTGCATCCGTTATATACAGTGTGTCCTCATATATACAGTGGATAAAAAAAAGTAAATAATAAAAATAATAAAAATACAAAATAGAAATAAGGCAGAGGATGTCTTATGTACATTCACGGTGACATATACATATGTATTGACATATATTCAGGTGGCAATAGCAGCAGAAGTCACTTCTTTCAGGATTATTGCACAGTGTATTAGATAGAATTGCACATTAGTTATTGCACATTAGTTATTACAGTTATAGTTACAGTTATATAGCTATAATCTGATAGCAGCAGGGATGAATGACCTACCCATTTGTTTTTGTTTTTCAAAAAGTACTTTAATCTGCATATTCTAATTTATTGAATATTAGTCTACTGTGATCTAACCAGATATCAGGACCACCTTGTTTGTGACTGATGATATGCACCTGGGAAATGGGCCTATCCATGAGGAAGTCTAGAGCAGATTTTTAGTCCCAGTCCACCCATGGCTAACAGCTAACAAAATCACAAACAGAGGTTAGACAACAGGTGTCAGGAGCTGAGGTTCATGTGACTACAGATACCAATCATTTTGAACAGCATGAAGACCAAGGAACCTAGCTCTGGATATCTCCCAGAGCTTTGATTAACCCATCATCTGAACATGGAGAGAGGATGGACCACCTGCTGACCTATTGAGACATGGGGGTCCACCTGAAGTGGCAAGGAGAGCAATAATCAGAGAAACACCCAAGACGCTCTTGGTAACTCTGGAGGAGCAGCAACGATCCACAGTTCAGGTGGAAGATTGAAAGGACAACTATTACTCATGCACTCCACAAAGTGTGACAAAAAGAGAGCTGTTGTTGAAAGAATTCCAGAAGTCCTGTTAACAGTTTGTAACAAGTCTTTTAGGAAACACAGGAGATGTGGAAGAAGGTGTTCTGAACAAAGATAGAAATATAGCTTTTAGACCAACATGCAAAATGTTGTGTATGGTGGAAAACTAACATTGTGCATACCGATAAAACATAGGGGTGACTGCATCATGTTGTGGTGAAGCTTTTCATTTTCAGGGACAGAGAAGCTGATCAGACCTGATGGTAAGATTTATGGACCTCAACACAGAAAAACCCTAGCAGAAACCTGTTAGAGGCTGCAGGAGACTTGAGACTCAGGTGGAGGATTACCTTCCAGGAAGACAACTCTAAATATATAGCCACAGTTACAGTGGAACTGTTTAGAACAAATTATATGAATATGTTAGAAAGGCCCAGTCAAAGAGCACGCTTTTCAGAGTTATTTGTAGAAAAAAATATTATCTTTCTTCCACTTCATAAATATGTGCTACATTGTGTTGATGTATCACAAAACCCTAAATAAAACACAGAATTTTGCCAAAATAAGATAAACTTTAAGGAGTATAAAGTAGTATAAGATCTGCAATAAAGCTCCACTGAGATAATGAAATTAATTTCACCATCAGTCTCAGGCTTGCACATGGAGTTGGTATCCTTCTCCATCCTGCCTGTAACAAACCAACGCTGTGGGAGGTTGTCAGATAATACTGTGGAGCTCTTAGTGACAAAGCTTTGTGTTAGTCTAACCAAAGCTTTTGGCCAGCAGTCCTCTCAAAGAACCACGCTATTGAGATAAAGTTTAGCTAAGGAATGTTTTAGGTCAAATATTCTGGGTGTTAAGCCCTATTCTATCATTCAAATGGAAATCCTTTTGGACATCATTCCCTAGCAGTTGTAAAACCACCTCACCTTCTTCCTTTTTTTCCCAATTTCCAAAAAAACAGATAGCATCCAAATTTTATCCATCTTTTGCAGGGTTACCATTTTGCAAATAGGCAGCCTGGCCTCTTGATGAGACAAGGAGCATTTTTGAGGGGCAGACTGCGGTTGTTGTAGCAACGTTACTGAGGAGTGAATGGAGCAGATGTCAGGGTAATCCATCAGCTGGCAGTTCCACACTCCCTCTGTTTGTTGAGGAGCAAAACCTATTTGACGGCCTCTATCCTGCACCACACACAGTTCTTTCCAGTCTGTCCTCATAAAGACATAAACCTTGAAATATGGGAACCAAGCACACAATAAGCAACTTGTATTAATTCAGAGCCATTTATTAAACACAACAAAGAATGAACAAACATTATTTTACAGTGTTACTGTTATGATTTGGGTTTTTGTTTTGGTTCATGTTTATTTATTTGATCCGCTATTCCTGTCTTCCACCTCAGGTTTTGTTTCTGTTCTGTCTGGTTTTGGATTCTTCAGCTTTTGTACTGTTTTAGTTTATCCGGTCTATGTTTATTGTTTTGGTTAAGTAGCTTATTTCTGCCTCTGGGTTTATTTGTGTTTTGAATTCCAGTTTAGCCTTTTTACTTCGTCAGTTTATCCGGTCTTTGTATTAGTTCTGATTTTAGTTCTGTGCTTTGTTATCTAGTGTCCTGTCAGTTCTGTATTGCTCCCGCCTTCGGTTAATTAGTTTAAATTCCGCTCACCTGTTTGTCCGTCTATTTAAGTCTCACTCCCTCCTTAGTTAGTTGTCGGGTCGTCGTCTATCATACCCTGCGTGCATCCCCTGTTTTCCTGGTAAGAGCTCCCAGCGTCTTGATTCCGTTTTTGTAACATGTTTTGTATTTTTCTGCCCAGTTTCAGTTTGCCTGTCAATTATCGTCTGGATGTCTGCCTTACCCCTTTTTTGGATCCTGTCTGTCTGCCCGTTTGTTTCCCTCTCCTCACCATCCCTAAATAAATCACCGTAAAGAGCATTTCTATTGTGTTGGCTGAATTCTGGATTCATCTCCCTTCAAATTCATGACAGTTACAGTTCAACAAATAGCTCCGATTAAGGAGAACTCCCGGAAAACATCCGGGAACAAAACCTAAGGATGATTAAAAGTTTACAAGAAACCAGAGAGAAGCCTGTAGCCTTCCTGAGATCTGGATGTGCTTTAAGAACCGACAACCCACGTTTCACTTTAGGTATCTCAGATCATTTTATATGTGTAGTTATTAGGGCAAAAATAAGCATTTAACACTTTGGGTCATTGGGTTGTTTCAGTGTCTACAAGGGTTACAAAGGGCTTTGAAACCTTGTACAGTAAATCCTTAAATGTTTTAGGCATCCATGTCAAACTTATTTGGTTTCACTATTTAACTATTTATAAAGACTTACTGTAAAATATTGATCTCTGTTTAATTAGCTAATTATAGTTTGTAATGATACCTGCTCTTTTATTGAGATGATCAAATGTTCTCTAAGTAAAATAAGTTAAGAATATTATGGTTAAATGTAAATTATTCCTTTTGAAAAAAAAATGGCCTACAGTATACACCTTCAAAATAAGGAAGCAGTGTTGGGATTTTTTAGCAAACTGATTTTTAGGAAAGGCAGTCCTGAATTGTAAAGGCTATATTTTGTAAGCAACATTTGGTAGGCGTCGTCAGAACTACAGAAGGATTCATCCCAGATCTCAGCAGGACAACGAGAGGACCAAGAACCGCCATCATCACGAACACCGGTCCAGACTTCAACCGCCTCGCCTTCCTCTCCACAAAGCCCAGAGGTTCAGCATCTTCCAAAGGACGCAGAGGTCCAGATCCTCCTCCTCCTCTACATATCACAGAACATGCCTGTCCTGAAGACCTTCGGATAACTTCCTTGTGATATTCAGCGGGCCCTGGCAGTACGTTTATCAGTCAAGACCGCTTCCAGCATAAGCCTGAGCCTCCTGACGGAGAACATGGAATATCTGTTATGATACGTGGCAGAAATAAGAAAAGCAAAAGGAAAACAGACAGGAATAATCAGTCGTACTTAAAAGTCATAACCTGTCAGATGCAACCTGCCACAGAGACATCATCAACCACCAAATCATATAAACTGGGTTTACTAAATATTAGATCTCTGTCAGGAAAATCCCTTTTAATTAATGACTTCATTATTGATAATAATCTTGATGTAATGTTTTTAACAGAAACATGGTTACATGAATTTAATGAAGCAGCTATTCTGCTGGAGTCAACACCTCCAAACTACAATTTTCTTTGTGAGAGCAGACAGCAAAGGAAAGGTGGAGGAGTAGCAACATTGTTTAATGATTCACTAAAGTGTAAAAAGGTGTTTTTGGGAAAATTCGACTCTTTTGAACATTTGGCTCTCCAGGTAAAGAGCCCGGTACGAACTATGTTTCTGAATGTTTACAGGCCTCCTAAGTCCACATCAAACTTTTTTAATGATTTTAGTGACCTGCTGTCTGTGATATGTGTTGATTATGACTTTTTAATTATTGTTGGAGACTTCAACTTTCACGTTGACAACCCTGAAGACAGAAGTGCAAAAGAACTGTGTGACACACTTAGAAACTTTGGTTTAACTCAACATGTTAAACAGCCAACACACAAGCAGGGACATATTTTAGACTTGATCATCACTAAAGGTCTAAACATTTCACAGGTCAATGTAACTGATGTTGCCTTATCTGATCACTTCTCCGTTACCTTTGAATGTATAATTTCCAGTGACTCATTTAGCCAAAGGGACATCGTAAGAAAACGCACCATTAAGGACAATGCCACAGAAACTTTTATTCAAGCTTACTCTGATACCTCAACCTTGGGCTGCAACTCAGTAGATGAGCTAGTAGCTAACTTTCATTCTAAAGTCTCAGACATCATTGACTGCATTGCTCCAGTTAAAGTGAAGGTTTTTTCCGGGAAGAAAAAATCTCCTTGGAGAAATGCTCCAGCAGTTAGAGGTGAAAAAAGGGAATGTCGGAAAGCTGAACGCAGGTGGAGAAAGAATAGACTCCAGGTTCACTATGACATCTATAAAGAGAGACTTTACAGATATAACTTACAACTGAAAAACGCAAGAGAATCTTTCTTCTCAGAGATCATCAAGAAAAACATTAATAATGCTCGTGTCTTATTTTCCACAGTCGACAGGTTAACAAATCCTCCTGTGTCCGTGACTTCTGAACTCCACTCCACCAGGGCCTGCAATGAATTTGCAAACTTCTTTACTGAGAAAATCCTAAAGATTAGACGATCTGTTTGTACATCCACACCAACTCTAGAACCAAAGCCGTATTCAGCAGGGACTTATCCTGACAAAATGTCCCAATTCAGCCAAATAAACCACAAAAGCTTAGAGGAGATCATTCAGCAGCTAAGTTCCTCCTCAAGCTGCCTTGATGTTCTCCCCACAGCCTTCTTTAAAAAAGTTTTACCTGTCATAGCGTCTGATTTGACTCAGATAATAAACACGTCCCTTCTGTCAGGTGTTTTCCCCCAGTCCCTAAAAACAGCAATTATCAAACCACTGCTGAAAAAGAACAATTTAGACAAACTTCTACTCCAGAACTACAGGCCCATCTCAAACCTCCCCTTTATCAGTAAGATTATTGAAAAAGCTGTATTTCAACAATTAAACACCTTCTTAACAACGAACAGCCGCTTTGACGTTTTCCAGTCTGGCTTCCGTGCTCACCACAGCACAGAGACCGCCCTTATCAAGGTGTTTAATGACATGCATATAAATACAGACTGTGGAAGAACCACCGTGCTGGTTCTATTGGACCTTAGTGCAGCATTTGATACTGTCGATCACTCCATTCTGTTAGACCGTCTGGAAAACTGGGTCGGCCTCTCTGGTACTGCTCTCAACTGGTTTAAATCCTACTTAAAGGACAGGGAATTTTTTGTATCAGTAGGTAACTTTACATCAGAGATGACAAAAATCACATGCGGGGTTCCCCAAGGGTCCATCCTGGGTCCCCTCCTTTTCAATATCTACATGCTCCCTCTAGCTCAGATAATAAAAAAACAACAACATCAGCTACCATAACTATGCAGACGACACACAGCTCTACATCACCATGTCACCAGGTGACTATGGACCAGTTCAGGCACTGAGTAAATGCCTAGAAGAAATCAATGCCTGGATGTGCCAAAATTTTCTTCAGTTGAATAAAAACAAAACAGAAGTAATAATTTTTGGACCAATAGAGGAGAGATCAAAAGTTAGCACACAGCTTCAGCTGCTTCAGCTAAAAACCACTAATCAGGCCCGAAACCTGGGTGTAGTGATGGACTCAGACCTGAACCTCCAAAAGCACCTAAAGACAGTTACAAGGTCGGCTTTCTATCACCTGAAAAATATTTCTAGGATTAAAGGACTGATGTCTCAGCAGGATCTGGAAAAACTAATCCATGCGTTTATTTTTAGTAGAATTGATTACTGCAACGGTGTTTTCACAGGTCTGCCTAAAAAGTGGATCAGACAGCTGCAGCTGATCCAGAACGCTGCTGCCCGCGTCCTCACTAAGACTAAGAAAGTAGAGCACATCACCCCAGTTCTAAAGTCCTTACACTGGCTCCCTGTATCTCAGAGAATAGACTTTAAAATACTTCTGTTAGTCTATAAATCCCTAAATGGCTTAGCACCTAATTACATCACAGACTTGTTATCGGTGTATCAACCATCCAGACCACTCAGGTCTTCTGGCTCCAGCCTACTCTGCATGCCTAGAACTAGAACTAAACAAGGAGAAGCAGCATTTAGTTCCTATGCTCCACTGATCTGGAACAAACTTCCAGAAAATTGTAAAGGTGCGGAAAGCCTGAGTTCCTTTAAATCAAGATTAAAAACACATTTGTTTAGGATTGCCTTCAACTGTTCTAGTTAACTGAATCACCACTTTTTTGCTCTAATTTCTATCTACATTTTATTCTTACTTGCTTTTATTCTGTTTTAATTTGCTATATTTTAATCATGTAAAGCACTTTGCATTGTCCATGTACTGAATTGTGCTATATAAATAAATTTGCCTTGCCTTGCCTTGCCTTGGTAATGCTAGAAGAAATAGTCAGACATTTTTAGCTAGGGTTAGGGTTCTGTGGACAGGCCATGATTAGTTAGCTTCTTACCTTCACTAGAAGCCATGTTTTACCCCCAGAGCTTTGAAAACTACTAGGAACTGTTCCTGCAAGGTAATGAGCAGTCCAAGAAGAACCCAAACCAAAGCAGATTTGTCATGTTAAAACCTATCTGGTCTGAAAAGTTTTAGAGAGGTTCATGAAGAGACCATTTTATAAACCTTCAAAACATCATATGGATTGGATTGACTTCTACATCGATTGTGACTTATATCTGTCAGGGTTTAGTTTTGACTTGGCTTTTGTTTTCTATTAGTTTTCAGTTCTTCCTCCTTGTTTTTTTTTTTTTTTTTTTTTTTTTTCCCAGTGTCCTGTCTAGCAATGTGGCAATATGAATTGATGTCTCAATGCCAGATAGAGCTCGACAGATTTTGCTTTTACAAGTGGAGCGAACAGCTTTCGCCATAGCGCTCCACTTGATTTATGCTTGTAAATAGCTTTATTGTGATTCCTGCAAGGAGAATTTCAAATCATATGGACATGACAATGGGAGAGTAAAGGAAGAACAAAAAGTGAAAGAAGTAGAGGTGAAAGAAAGAGGAGATAAAAGGGAGAGAATGATAAAACCTTCTCCGTCTGCTCCGTCACCTGGAAAGAGAGATGCAAAAAGAACAGCACAACCAACAGACATAAAGCAACAAATACAATCGAATAACACCTAGATGCCATTGCTAAATCATATATATTATTATGTAAGCTGACATGTGTAATGTGATACTTGAAAAAAGAAAGTGAAAGAACATAAATAAATAAATTATAAGATTACTGTATATAAGTGAACACTTAATACCTGGGACCCAGCACCTGTGGGAGTTTGTGAGAGTGCACTAGTTTAGGTGAAAATTTTCCAAAAGGAAATAGCTTGATAGTGGTTGTGGAGAACCAAAGGCCCGCCTTCCCCGAGCACAGAGGCAGGAGTCAGGGGACCCATAACCCCGGACTCCCAAAGGGGCCCCTAAAGCAGGTCGCCCAGGAGGGGCCGACACAGGATATCTGCAACCCCCCCCCCCCCCCAAGGAAGGAGCAGAGACGACCCCGAGGAAATCCCCCAGCCACCGCAATGCCGACGCCCTCAAGAGCCGCGGGGACGAGCCCGTGGGCTTCGCCGGCAGCCAGCCCCGCTGGAGTGGTCCCGGCCATGGGCCCTGGGGGCCAGAGGCCCCAGGGGCGCCCCGCCCCCGCGACGGGGGCCCCGGCCGCCCCCCGGGGGGCCAGGCCCCGCGAAGAGGCCGCCGGGAGTGGGCCGGCGCACGCCTGGGAACCCGCCCCAAACCTGAAGCCAACCAATGCGCCAGAGGGCCAAGGCGCCCGCCAACGAAGTGGATGAGGGCAGGACGTGGGGGGATGGGCTCCGCACCTAGCGGAGACTTGAGATGTTTTTGGGAGAGGGAGCGGACCACACCCATACCTGGGGAGAAAAAAAAAAAAAAAAGGAAAACTCATTCACACCATCCCTCCCTTGTGCCCCACTCACCACACACAGATAAAAAAAAAAAAAAAAAAAAAGATGCTGTACACACATTCCCACATAACACTCGCATCCAACACTGACCAAAGGGGGGGGTCACCCCAAATCGACTATACGACTGCTTGTGCCCGACCCCCGGCCCTGGCCCCGGACCAGACGCCCCCCGGACCGGGCCCCCCAAAGAGGGCGGGCCAACACGACCCGCACGAGCCACCCAGCCAGAGCCCCCCTCACCCCCTAAATACCTAATAAACCCCCTCCCTCCCCCACCTTACCCTTGCCATCCCTGCCCCCCGCCCCTCCGGGGGGGAGCGGAGGCATCAGCCCCAGACCTGGCAAGCCGCTGACTACGCACCGCAGCCCCCCGCCAAGACCCCGGACACAGTGGCCCGCACCTCCTCCAGGCCCCAGACTCCTTGCCGCCATTGGAGAACGGGGGTGTGCAGAAGACCCCGATCCTCCCTACGCCCGCTCAGATGTTGTGTTGTTGCATGTTGTTCTCAAGTGCGTTTAAAATCTGGGAGCGCCGAAGGGGATGCACGGCACAGCCCACCCCCCTCCGGAAGGAAGCTGTTGCCAGCGCACCCCCTCCGGGCGACTGCCCAGAACCCTCAATGTCTAAGTGGGAGAGGAGGTGAAGGGAGCCGCCCGAGGTGAGGCTCAGACAACATAAGCCCCCCCCAGACGTCTTCCCCCCACCCCCCCCTACCATGGCCTACATGAGTGTGCGATGTGAAAATGTTTGAAGTGAAGGTGTCTAAGATGCATGATAAAATTGGGGAGAGGGGCGTCACCAGAAAGTGGCAACCTCCAGTAACGCCCCCTCCCCCAGGACCTACATGTGTGGAGGCGTGATGGAGCAGGCAGAGGGAGGAGTCCGGGGATGGGGAGCAAATGACTGGGAAGCTATCCCAGGGAGCCAGCTCCCCTACTGACTCCAATAGGCACCCCCGCACCCAGAGAAGGGGGGCCTCGCCAGCGGCACCACCGTAGCCCGGGGGCCAGGGAGAGGCCGCAGGGCCCGCCAGCCAACCACCCACCAGGACCAACACCTTAACCCCCCCAGCCCACCCACCAAGCCTACTGGCTTCCCCCCCCCACACAATAAAGACTAAATAAATAAATAAATAAATAAATAAATAATAATAATAATAATAATAACAATAATAATAAATAAATAAGAGGGGGGGACCCTGGCCAGATGGCCCGCACGAGCCACCCCAAACCCCACCCCCCAAGCAAAACCCGCACCGGAAGACGACACGGACCAGAACCGGGACAGGGGGCCGGACACAAGCCCACCAGAACGTCCACCCCCCCCCCCCACCCGTAGATTTAATCCCTCCCCAACACTAACGTTCAAACAACTCACCATATATTCAACAGTAGACATCCAGGCTGGGTAGGTCCCTACTCCCCCTCCTTCCCCCTCCCCCCACTGGCAGAGTGCCTATCCAATGAAGGAGAAGAGCATCTGCCTAGAGATGTTAATGACCATGCCCCCCTACCAGCTCAACGGGCCCCGAGGCCCCCCAGCGCACCCGAGGCCCCGTGCAGGGGCGGACACCCGGGCGCGCGCCGGCCCACACCAAAAGCGGCACACCCCCCGGAACCGGAACCCCCGAGGCCCCGCCGGGGCCCCCGCCCGAGGGCGGCGCGCCCCAGGGACCCCAGACCCCCAGACCCACCCCGCCCCCACCCAGCGGCAGCACAGCTACCAGGTCAGTAACCCACGTCCGTCAACACGCAGCTCCCAAAGAGCGCCGCAAGCGGCCGCTGTAGGCCACCCGTAGGCCTCCCAAGCTCCTCCCAGATGGGGGCAACAGACCCCGGAGCCGGATCCACCAGGCGCCCTACTCCAAGTGCCCCCAGGGCCCCAGGAACCCCTCCATCCAGCCACTGCGCCCTGCAGGAAGCAACCCACCGCCCCCTATTCCACTAAGTGATGGTGTTGATCAGAGGAGCCCAAAGAGACCAATCAGATGTGGAAGCAGATGCTGTCTCTAGATTAATATGATCCAACAAAAGATCTCTATACTGATTGATACTGAGATTTTGTTTACTTTTCCAATTCATGAGGATAGTTTTCTTTGCGATTGTAACCCAGGTTTTTGGGGTAATCCAGATATCTCTAATAGTTAAGGTTATGTCTCCCTTTCAATTTTTCATCCTGTTCACCAATTTTGTACTAAGTGTGAAATCCCGTGAGATTCTGTGGGATTTTAGTTTTAAAAAGTAGGGCGGTGCCCATTGTTTGGTCATGAACAAGGAAGTTGTTTGGTCATGAACAAGGAAGTTGTTTGGTCTCATGAACAAGGAAGTTCAGGGCTGGCTGTTGCAGTTTCTAGATGCCTGCAATCTACACTGAATGGGTATTCTTGGGCTTAGAAATGGGAAGCAATGAACTGGCCAGGTCCTCATTTGATGGCGAGCTACCCACTAGGCCTTTAGGCCAAGGAACCTGGATAAACTGCTAAATCTCCATCTGTGTGATAGGAGGCATTGTTGCCTGCCCCACCCCATCCAAAGGACTCAAGTCAACGTTTAATTGGACTAAGACTAGTACTTTGGACTTTTGGAATGTTACAACTTGGAATGTTACGGCATGTGCAGGTTTTTGGTTTTGACAAAGTTTGTCTGTATATATTGTAAATAGTCTTCGTAGTATAAATCACTTTCTGCACAAACTTACTCTCTCCAGTGTGTTAAATACAACCCTGATCCTCTCTGAGTCAAATCTTTAGGTCTTCTGGTAATTAGCCTTACTGTAAATAATTATTTCCTTATTCTAACATAAATTCAGTATCATAAATGCTACAATATATGGCGAGCTAGCCAGGAGGATCAGATTATTTGATTCTGATTACAATGGATGTGTTTTTGAAGTATGGTATTAAAATACCAAATTCTGTCTTGGTGGAAGGCATATCAGTCAGTCCCAGTAATGATGAGGTTTTTTAGTTTTTAAACCAGTATGGTAAGATCAATAGATCTGAAATCATTTCTGAACCTGATTCTGAATTCAATGAGACACTTGTGGTTGAGTTTTGTTCTGGCACAGCTTTAGAAGCTTTGCGTCCAGTCTTACCACATACCTTGTTATCTAAAGATCAAACTTCTTTTTGCATTTCGGATCTACCTACCGTCTGCACTGCGCATGTTGCAAAAAACAAAACTATGACATATCTGTCTGAATTGCAGGAAGTAGCCAAGTTAACAGGGATGGACTACAGTGAGGTACTGAAAGCAATGATGACACAGATTGGTCTCTCTATTGCTGCAATCAAACCTGCTGCCCAGGTGAAAGAGCAACCCACAGACGCTGAGGTTCCTACAATCCCACCAGTTCCTGTAGTGAGAAGCCCATCATGTGGCCCACCCCCAATCACCAGTGGGTCAGTTCCACAAATGCCAGTGCCCAGTCCTGCCAATGATTCGGGACAACCATCGGGTCCTACTTCACAATCCGCACCAAGACAATCAACCAACAGCATAGATCTGCATCCACCTGAGGTTCAGCATTATGTTGTGGAACACATTGTTAAAAGTGAGGACAGTTCTATACATCATCAGCGACTCAGAATGTTTTCAGGGCGTGTGCCCAGACCCAGCCATGAAGCAGATTTTGAAACATGGAGGTCAGGAGTGGAGTTATTATTAAAAGATCCAGCTGTGTCTGATCTCCAGCATTCAAGAAGAATACTGGACAGTCTTTTGCCTCCAGCTGCTGATATAATCAAGCACCTCAGTCCTGACACACTGCCTACTGTATATTTGGAGACACTTGACTCTGCATATGCAACAGTGCAGGATGGTGACGAATTGTTTGCAAAATTTATGGACACCTTTCAAAATGCTGGAGAGAAACCATCAACGTACCTTCAACGAATTCAAGTCACGCTAAATTCTGCTGTGAGAAGAGGAGGTGTGCTAGAAGCAGATGTCAACCGCCACTTATTACAACAGTTTTGCCGTGGATGCTGGGATGACAATTTAATAGCAGAGCTCCAATTGAAACAGAAAAAAATAAAGCCACCTACCTTTGCTGAACTGCTGCTTCTTTTACGCACAGAAGAAGACCAGGAAGCTACAAAGGCCCAGCGTATGAAACAGCATCTAGGGTCCATAAAGCAGAAAGCTACCAACTATACACAGTTCACCCATAGTGATGGTGGGGGAAGGGGAAATATTGCTGCCCTGACCAGCATCACAGAGAAACTGGCACAACAGTTAGCTGATGTTCAGCAACAACTAGCGTTGCTGACTGCCACCCAGCCAAATGCTCCTCACCACAAGACTCAAACTTTCAAAATGTACCCTTCCAAGCCTGAGAAATTTTCTGCACAATCGTCCCGCAGAAACACCCAGTCATCCAAACCAGGCTACTGCTTCAGGTGTGGGGAAGATGGTCACATAAGACCACAGTGCCAGAACGAACCCAATCCAGCCCTCGTTGCTAAGAAGAAAAAACAGCATGCACAGAAGCAACAAGCCACTCTTCAGCAAACCCAGTTAAACTAAGTCCGGTGCCTGTTGTGGGACAAACGGGGGCCAGGGACCAAACTTGTCCCAGGAATCAAAAGAAAGTCGCTCAGTGTGCACAACAGTTCACAGAAAAGAGAATCTCAGACAGATTGCCAGAGGGGCTAATTGGTTCAAAATGTTGTGCAATCGTGAACATTTCTGGATCCAACTGTAACTGTCTCCTGGACACAGGTTCGCAGGTGACCACCATTCCAGTTTCTTTTTATAATAAGAACCTTGCTGACCAACCTGTGAAGCCACTTAACAACCTGCTGGAAGTGGAAGGAGCCGCAGGACAATCTGTGCCTTACTTGGGCTATGTTGAAATTATGTTGACTTTCCCTAAAGATTTCTTAGGAGCTGATTTTGAGGTCTCAACCCTTGCTTTAGTTGTTCCGGATGCCCGCCCAGACAGTACATCATCTGTACTTATTGGCATGAATACATTAGAAATACTGTACAAACAATATATTGGCAGTAAGTTTACCACCTTCCAGCCTGCAGCTCATGGTTATAGAGCAGTGCTGAGACTTCTGGAATTACGTCACAGGAAGTGTCCAGTGGGAAGTACAGAAGTCGTACGACTAATGAGCCACACACCCTTCCTTGTTCCTGCTGGTAAAACCATAGTCTTGGAAGGTTCTGCCAAGATCTGTACCCAGTCTGGAGTTCAATGGGCAGTCATCGAACATCCATCTTTACCTCTGCCTGGGGGACTGTGTGTCCAGAGCTGCCTGATCACTCTTCCTCGCCACTCACCACATAAAGTTCCCGTAGTCCTTAAAAATGAGTCTGGGCAAGACGTTTGGATTCCACCCTTGTCTGTTATTGCTGACATATGTGAAACACCTACCATTTTGTCACAGCAAGCAGTTGGATCCGCTGCCAAAGCCAACAAGAAAACCACTCTGGAGTTTAACTTCGGTGATTCCCCTATTCCACCTGAATGGAAGGAGCGTATAACAACAAAACTGAACAACATGCCTGAAGTGTTTGCACATCACAATATGGACTTTGGCTGTACAAACAAGGTGAAACATCACATTAAGCTCAATGATGATACGCCATTTAAACATCGAGCAAGACCCATCCATCCGCAAGACCTTGAAGCTGTTCGTCAACACCTGCGGGATCTCCTTGATGCAGGGATTATAAGAGAGTCTGAATCACCATTCTCTTCCCCAATTGTAGTGGTCCGTAAGCAGAATGGCGATGTAAGGTTGTGCATCGATTATCGGAAGTTATACCTACAAACTATCAAGGATGCATATGCCCTTCCAAACTTGGAAGAGTCATTTTCGGCATTGACTGGATCCAAGTGGTTTACCGTGTTGGATTTGAAGTCTGGTTATTACCAGATAGAGATGAGCGAGGAGGATAAGCCAAAAACTGCATTTGTTACTCCACTTGGCTTTTGGGAGTGGAACCGGATGCCACAGGGGGTGACCAACGCACCAAGCACCTTTCAGAGACTGATGGAGAAGTGTCTGGGAGACTTACATCTTAATAAAGTACTTGTTTTTATCGACGACCTTATTATCTTCTCTGCCTCTCTTGAGGAACATGAAGAAAGGCTGCTACAAGTACTAAACAGACTGAAAGAGTTTGGCTTAAAGTTATCACCTGAAAAATGCAAATTCTTCCAGACCAGTGTGAGGTATTTGGGTCATATTATGTCTGAAAAGGGTGTAGATACAGACCCAGAGAAGATCTCCACATTAAAATCCTGGCCAATTCCCCAAAATCTCAAAGAGTTAAGATCTTTTCTGGGATTTGCTGGTTACTATAGACGGTTTATTAAGGATTTTGCTAACCTTGTCAAGCCACTCAACCTCCTCACCCGTGGCTATGCACCTGTTCGTAAGTCTACTAAGAGAACTCGTCCTTTGGACAAGTACCTTGATTCCAAACAGGTTTTTGGTGAAAGATGGACCATTGACTGCCAGATTGCTTTTGAAACAGTAATTCAGAAGTTGACCTCTGCATCTGTACTTGGATTTGCAAATTCTAAACTGCCTTATATTCTCCACACAGATGCAAGCACCACAGGGTTGGGAGCTGTGTTATATCAAGAGCAGGAGGGCAAGCTTCGAGTGATTGCTTACGCAAGTCGTGGCTTATCTCAGAGTGAGTCAAGATACCTAGCTCACAAGCTTGAGTTTCTGGCTTTGAAGTGGAGTGTGACAGAGAAGTTTCATGATTATCTGTATGGTGCCAGCTTCACTGTCATTACAGACAACAACCCACTAACGTATGTCCTAACATCGGCAAAGCTTGATGCCACCAGTCACCGATGGTTGGCTGCACTTTCCACATATTCTTTTAAGATGCAGTATCGGTCTGGCAGACAGAATTTAGACGCTGATACCCTGTCGAGGCGCTCTCATGTGGAAGCTCCAGAAAAGGACTTCTCCCACAAAGAGTGGGAGCTGGTTCATCAACTCACAAAGCAATTGTGTGAACCTGGCAATGTAGAGGAAGTTTCCTCTGATGTTGTGGATGCCATTTGTCAAAGCTGCCTTGTGAGAGCACACTACCAGTCAGGCCCGTCATATTCCATTACCTTGGTCGAATCCCTATCGGCCAGCATCAAGGTTATTCCAGAGACCTATCACAAGGAGGACTTCTATGGTCTACCAGTAATTCCAGCTCTGTCCCAATATGATTTAAAAGCAGAACAGCAAGCTGACCCAACTATTCGTGAGGTAGTTTATCAACTTGAGACAGGTGAAAAGATTTCTTCCACAGTTCGAGAGGAATTAACAGAATTGCCCCTGCTGCTGCGAGAATGGAATCAGCTGGAGCTGAGAGACAGTGTGTTGTATAGGAGAAGGCAAGAAGAAGACCAGCTCATTTTCCAACTTGTTCTTCCTCCAGATCTGCACCCTACAGTTCTCAAAGCTCTTCATCATGACATGGGGCATATGGGTATAGAACATACCCTAGATCTGGTTCGCCAAAGGTTCTTTTGGCCAAAGATGGCAGTTGATGTGGAACACACCATTAAAACCTGTGACAGGTGTATTAGGCGTAAGGCATTATCTGAGAAGGCAGCTCCATTGGTGAACATTAAGACCAGTCGTCCCCTTGAACTCCTGTGCATGGACTTCTTGTCAATTGAACCAGACAGTGCTAACACCAAAGATATCCTTGTCCTCACTGACCACTTTACAAAATTTGCTGTGGCTATACCCACTCCCAACCGGAAGGCACAAACTGTTGCCAAGTGTCTCTGGAATGACTTTATGGTTTACTATGGCATTCCAGAGCGCATACATTCTGACCAGGGGCCTGACTTTGAGTCAAAATTAATCAAAGAACTTTGCGAGTTAATGAGTATTAAAAAGACACGAACGACTCCTTATCATCCAAGGGGAAATCCAGTGGAGCGTTTTAATCGAACCCTTCTTAATATGCTAGGAACACTGGAAGCTAAGCAAAAATCTAGGTGGCGGGAGCACGTGAAACCCCTTGTACATGCCTACAATTGTACAAGAAATGAGGTCACAGGGTTCACACCTTACGAACTTCTATTTGGCCGGTGTCCACGACTCCCTATTGATCTAGCCTTTGGGTTACCAATTAGAGAAACTCCATCTGCCTCCCATTCAGAGTATGTTAAGCACCTTCGATCTCGGCTTCAGGAGAGTTACAATTTAGCCACACAAAATGCACTCAAGTCGGGTGAGAAAAACAAAAGGCGCTTTGATAAACGAGTAACACCCTGTACTCTGGAAGTGGGAGATAGAGTTCTTGTCCGTAATGTTCGTCTCCGCGGAAAGCATAAGCTGGAGGATAAGTGGGAGCAGGAGGTGTATGTTGTCATCAAGCGTGCAGGTGACCTCCCTGTCTACACTGTAAAACCTGAGACGAGGGATGGCTCAATTCGCACACTCCATCGAGACCTGCTGCTGCCCTGTGGTTTCCTCCCAGCCAGTACAGTAGATGATTCCCCTGTACCTGCTCCTGTCCACAGGCCAAAGACTCGGAATCAAACTCAGAACCACTCTGAACCTGTTGCTGGCATTGGAGAAGTAGAGGATTCAGAATTTAGTGATTCAGAATATTTTGAGGGATCCCTTCGACCAGAACCTTTAATTGAATCCAGTGATGGAGTGAAGGTTACTGTTTCATTAGGCCCGAATAACCTTGGCCCTACATTACCTCCAGTATCAGAGACCTCTCTCCCAACAATCCCTGTTGTTGAAGAAACCTTACCATTGTCAAATGAAGAGACCTCTCTCCCAACAATCCCTGTTGTTGAAGAAACCTTACCATTGTCAAATGAAGAGACCTCAACCATGTCAGCTGGCATAACAAAAGGATTGATAGTGCCAAGGGTAGAGGAAACCCCTAGTAATTGTTTACCTGAACCTATGGAACTGCTTGTGGAAGAGGATATACAAACTGATGTGTCTGAAGGTCCATTAGATGATTTGGAAATGAATGGTGAAGATCCTGAGCCTGATCAGTCTGGGTCATCATTGGGCCAATCAAATGATAGCTCTACCACCGTGGCTACAAATGTAGAGGGGGATAAGGGAAGCAATAGATATTCTACTCGGCAGCGTCACCCTCCAAGTCGATTGCAGTATTCGGTTTTAGGTAAACCCTTAATTTCTGTTGTTCAAACCTTATTTCAAGGCCTGTCTAATGCTTACACTGAGGCCTTAAATTTTGCTCCTTCAGCAGATAGTTAATATGCAACGAGGACGTGCATGAACTAAGGGGGGAGGGTGTAACCCAGGTTTTTGGGGTAATCCAGATATCTCTAATAGTTAAGGTTATGTCTCCCTTTCAATTTTTCATCCTGTTCACCAATTTTGTACTAAGTGTGAAATCCTGTGAGATTCTGTGGGATTTTAGTTTTAAAAAGTAGGGCGGTGCCCATTGTTTGGTCATGAACAAGGAAGTTGTTTGGTCATGAACAAGGAAGTTGTTTGGTCTCATGAACAAGGAAGTTCAGGGCTGGCTGTTGCAGTTTCTAGATGCCTGCAATCTACACTGAATGGGTATTCTTGGGCTTAGAAATGGGAAGCAATGAACTGGCCAGGTCCTCATTTGATGGCGAGCTACCCACTAGGCCTTTAGGCCAAGGAACCTGGATAAACTGCTAAATCTCCATCTGTGTGATAGGAGGCATTGTTGCCTGCCCCACCCCATCCAAAGGACTCAAGTCAACGTTTAATTGGACTAAGACTAGTACTTTGGACTTTTGGAATGTTACAACTTGGAATGTTACGGCGTGTGCAGGTTTTTGGTTTTGACAAAGTTTGTCTGTATATATTGTAAATAGTCTTCGTAGTATAAATCACTTTCTGCACAAACTTACTCTCTCCAGTGTGTTAAATACAACCCTGATCCTCTCTGAATCAAATCTTTAGGTCTTCTGGTAATTAGCCTTACTGTAAATAATTATTTCCTTATTCTAACATAAATTCAGTATCATAAATGCTACACGATACATAAAGCAGTGAAAACCATGTAAACTATTTCTTTTTTCAGAGGACTTTCCTCAAAATTACCGAGCAAGCAAACTGATGGGGAAGGTGTAATTTTATAGCTCAAGCACTTTGATAAGTCCTTACATATCTGTGTCCAGAACCTCTGGACGGGTGTGCATAACCATAACGCATGAAAATAATTATCAGGATGATTTCCTATGCAGTGTGGGCAGATATTAGATTGTGCCAACCCCATCTTGAATAATCTTTGTCCTGTGTAGTGTACTCTGTGAAGGATTTTGTATTGTATTAGTTGTAAGTTGGTGTTTCTAGTCAATTTGAAAGTTCTTAGACATGTCTGAGCCCAGGAATTTTGTTCAAAGGTGCCTGATAAATCATTTTCCCACTTCATTATAGGAAGAGATATCGAATCATCTATTTTAGTCAGTGTCCTGTATGATTTAGACAGTAGTTTGGGGGGGGGGGTTAAATCTAGGAACTCTAATATATTAGTTGGGATTTGTAAACCACCATTAATATGCTTATATTTATTTTTAATTATAGATTTAAGTTGTTTATATTCCAAGAATTTATTTTTACTAATGCCATATTGCATATTTAGTTTCGCAAAATGGATGAACTCGGTTCTGTCAAGTAGATGTTCCAGATATTTAATACCTTTATTCTTCCAGTATGTAAAGTTTAACATTTTATTATTTTGTAGGATATCAGGGTTATTCCAGATAGGTGTACGACTGCATGGGATAAGGGATGACTTTGTCATTTTAAGGAACTCCCACCATGCTGTCAGAGTAGAACTAATGTTGATATTTTTGAAGCATGTATGCCGTTTTATATTTGAGCTAATAAACGGCAGATCTGAAATCATGATATTATTGCATATTTCCTGTTCTATATCTAACCAAGGCTCATCTAAAAGACTATTTTTTAACCATTTAGAGATGTATTGTAGCCTATTTGCTAAGTAATAGTTATGGAAGTTAGGCAGATCTAATCCTCCCCTGTCTTTAGTCTTCTGTATTGTCTTTAAGCTAATACGTGGGGGTTTATCTTTCCAAAGAAATTTAGAAATGGCAGAGTCTAGAGATTTAAACCAGTCAGAATGGTTTATTGGGGACCATTGAAAATAAATAATTAATTCTAGGTAGGACCATCATTTTTATTGAAGCTACCCTACCCATAAGTGAAATTGGAAGCGATTTCCATCTTTCAAGGTCCTCTTCTATCCTGTTTAAAAGTGGGGCATGGTTAAGTTTAAGTAAATCCGTTAATTTATTCGAAACTGTAATACCTAAATATTTAATATTTCCTGATGGCATTTGTAAATCTAGGGAGTTTTCGAGAGAGCAATTAATTGACAGTACTGTAGATTTAGACCAGTTTAACGAATAATCTGATACTTTAGAGAAAGATTCTAGTATTCTAATTACTTGTAAAAGAGAATTATTTGAATGCTGGAGATAAAGTAATATCCGCGTACAGACTAATCTTATGCTCTATTTTCATGCATTTTATACCTTTTACAGCTTTTGTTTGTCTGATTGTTGCTGCTAGAGGTTCTATAAAGATGGCAAAAAGTGATGGAGAAAGAGGGCATCCTTCTTCCTCCTTGTTAGGGTTTTAGTTATGATTTGACTTTATTTTCTGTTAGTTTTCAGCTCCTCCTCCCCCTCACACAGCTTTCCCTTCACTCCCTCTGCAGTCAGTCACACCTGTTGGTCATTAATCAGTCAGACTCATTTCACCTGCCATCCTTCCTACTTAAGCCTTCCTCTGCTTTCACTTCTCTGCCGGTTCATCATAAGACCATACTCACTCCTCGCCTGTCTGCCTGGTTGCTCCTGCTAGCTGTTTGTTTCCTGCCTCAGTTTTACCACGTTAGTCTCTGCCTGCTGCTGGATCTAACCTGTCTCCCCTCTGAGCTTCAGGAAGAGCTACTAATCATGTTGTGACTCTAACCTGCAAGTATTCACCCTGCCTTGCTGCTAATCCTGCTGTGGTTCTGGCCTACAAGTATTCACCCTGCCTGGCTGCTAATCCTGCTGTGGTTCTGGCCTACAAGTATTCACCCTGCCTGGCTGCTAATCCTGCTGTGGTTCTGGCCTACAAGTATTCACCCGGCCTGGCTGCTAATCCTGCTGTGATTCTGGCCTACAAGTATTCACCCTGCCTGGCTACTAATCCTGCCGTGGTTCTGGCCTACAGGTACCCACCCTGCCTGGCTGCTAATCCTTCTGTGGTTCTGGTCTACAAGTATTCACCCTGCCGTTCTGCTAATCCTGCTGTGGTTCTGGCTGGCAAGAATTCACCCAGCCAAGCTATTTATCCTGTTGTGATTCTGACCAACAAGTATTCATCCAGCCAAGCTATAGATCCTGTTGTAACTCTGACCAGCAAGTATTCATCCAGCCAAGCTATAAATCCTGTTGTGACTCTGACCAGCAAGTATTCATCCAGCCAAGCTATAAAACCTGTTGTAACTCTGACCAGCACGTATTCATCCAGCCAAGCTATAAATCCTGTTGTGACTCTGACCAGCAAGTATTCATCCAGCCAAGCTATAAATCCTGTTGTGACTCTGACCAGCAAGTATTCATCCAGCCAAGCTATAAATCCTACTGCTGTGCTCTGGTTCCCTCTCTGCCGTTCTGTGGATCCTGCTACTGTGCTCTGGTTCCTTCTCTGCCATGCTGTAGATCCTGCTACTGTGCTCTGGTTCCCTCTCTGCCGTGCTCTGGATCCTGCTACTATACTCTGGTCTCCAAGTACACTCTCTGCCGTGTTTCTGGTCCTGCTTGCCAGCTCCTGCACACATCTACACCTCTGCTCCAGTTAAGTCCTGCATCTCTGGTTCCACCTGCCATTATTCATCTTTCTTACAATAAACTCTCTATTTTAGCTCTGTGTGTGCGTGCTCTGTCCGGGTTCATCCAAAAACAAATCATGACAATATCAAAGACTGATATTCCATATTCAGAAAAAAGGACTTCCCATGTTAAATCACAGATAGCTGCAGTAATAAACTGTGTATCTGCAGTTTTGGTCCACTTGTGTCTTAATCTTACTGAATATGTCAGAGACATTAGCCACTGTCAGCACTGCTGTGTTTACCTATTCGTCATCAGCAGCGTCCCCAGTACTGCTTCAATCCAAAGTAAGTATGCTTCAAGAGCCTGAATGAGTTCTTGCTGCGCCAATTTTATCAATGATGCATCAATGCAGCCTTCTGCGAATGTAGCACTTTACAACTGGCAGAGGTTAAGAGAGAAGGTGGATGAAGAAAAAGCTGCTATTAATTTGTCACTAAAACTAGTAAGCAGACCTCAAAACTTTATAAACGCATTTATTAATCAAGAATAAGGGCACTTTTAAATGCACTCTATTGTTTTCTGAGGAGCTAAGCTCCCCTAGCAGGCTGCTGTAGCTATAGACTCAGTGGGTTGTTGCCATTAGTTGGATAGATGCATTCACTTTCAGATTCCTGAGATACATCTTACACAAGTGGTGACATCATCAATTGTACTCTTGAGTCCTTTGAAAGAACATGCTTTTAGCTCTTCTTCAAATAGCTACTTACCAATTACAGAAGAGCATACTTGTGGCTTTTTTGGACTTGAGAACTGACCACATTTTGCTATTAGCTTGCATTAATGAATAGTAGCAGTTTGAAGCTAAGATGTTGTTAAACTAATAATTTTTTGGCTGTTTGAGTGTATGGGCTTTACATTAAAGCTAATTCATTTGGTTACCTTGTAAACTATTGACATCAATTTTCTCTTTGACTACCACAAAAGGCAACCCTATTACCACAAATAATACTAGTACCACAGTTTAAGAACCACAAATCTAACCCAAAAGTGAGAGTGATTCCCATTGGTCTGGGCCTTCATTTGACCAGCCATTAGTGGAGAAGGAGAGTTCAAAGTTTTTCCTTACTATTCAAGCAGAGAAAGTTAGGTTATCCAATCTCTCTACTTCAGACATGAGCTTCTCCATATCGTTCCACAGAAAGCTACTTCACAAATTTCCTCACAAGACCTGTCACAACTTGTTCCACTGTTTGTTATTTAAAAGCAAAGCCTGAAAGGATTAGGGAACAACGATTACACAGATATACAAAAAATAAATAAAGACAATCTATACAGAAGTAGTTTCGTATAAAATATATTCTGTCAACCAACATTATGGGACATTTATGTCTGGAGGCTTGCACTTCTTACAATGTTAGCTTGAAGAGTCAATATGGCTGCTCAGTTACAAACATCAAAACTTTACAGACACCTAGCAGCACATTTAAAGGCAAACCCAGTCTCAAGAAAGGCAGCGCAGTAGCTACACTTGTTGATCCACAGTACAAAATGTACCATTTTCACAATGCAGGCCCAACATGGTTCAACTGGGGCACTGGTTTCATCTTCTGAACTTGTGTCAGTGACCTGATGCCTAATATGAGGAGGGACCTGCAGGGGTATGAGATTATCACCGTATTGTGAAACTAGTGGTAAAGCTAGTAATAGCTTAGTTGTATTTTTCAAGTGCTCATGGCATAGAATGTTGCTGCTTCTTTGTTCAGCTCTTAATAGAGTAACACTGGAAGTATAACAAGCAGACATTAGCTGCTTAATCAGTCAGCTATGGTAGAGCCTTAGTAACATGCGTGTAGCTTGCCCGCTTACCTTAACACTAATGTGTGATGCTCTTTTAGTTTCTACCTCGTAGCTGTTCCTGCAGTGCTGCATTACCAATTGGATAAAAGAGCTGGAGAATACAGCAGTCACCAAAGCACTTTTTCTAGCATCGCATTAAAGGACAAACTGTGGTAACAATATCATGTACATTTTTTGCACATTTGAAACCGCAACTTAAAAAAAACGTGGTATATCTTGATACTTTTAACATGCTTATGAAAGGGAGGTGGGCTGCACAGTGGTGCTGCACAGTGGGTAGCACTGTTGCCTTGCAGCAAGAAGGTTCTGAGTTTAAATCCAACCCTAGGCCTTTCTGCATGGAGTTTGCATCTTCTCCCTGTGCATGCGTGGGTTCTCTCCGGGTACTCCCACAGTCCAAAAACATGACTGTTAGGTTATTTGGCTTCTTGAAATTGTCCTTAGGTGTGCGTGAATGGTTGTTTGTCCTGTTTGTCTCTGTGTTGCCCTGTGACAGACTGGGGACCTGTCCAGGGTGTATCCTGCCTCTCGCCCAGTGAACGCTGGAGATAGGCACCCGTGACCCCATGAGGGATTAAGCGGGTCAACAAATGGATGGATGGATGAAAGGGAAGTGCAGGCCTTTTTAGATAAATAAAAACTACATGGTTATCTGTGTTATCTGAGTTTTAAAGCATATAGCACAAAATATATAAAAAATAAAGAAGGTAATAGGATATTAAATGACAGGTGGAAATCTAAAGTGCCATCAGCTATGAGGATGTGTAGATATCTCACTAAAACCATCAAGGGCACTGTAGAGGCATGGATGTGTTTAGCACTGGTCACAAGAGGGAGCCAGTGTGTTTGGATATATGTCTGTGTGTATGTGGGTGTGGCTGGGTGTGGATGATGGCCTGATAATTAGCACCTGTGTCTGACCATGGAGCTTTGTTTCTTTTTGTCTTTTGTTTGTGACAGAGAGGGTTGACATAGGGCCCGATATTTTCTGTTGACCGCAAAGTAACAAATCAATAACCAAAGTATTTTTCCAGTCAATATACAAACTTGTCAAAATGTATTATGCAAGAAGAAGAAAAATAAACACCCTTCAACCAGTATTGGAGCCAAGTTTCCTCCTTCAGTCAGCGAGTCAGACAGACACCTATGTCCTTCCCTCAGTGACTAACCTAGTTTGCGATAGTCACACTACAGGCACTAACCCTGCATGTGAGAACAAAAAGAAAAGAAACATCAAGAAAGATCAAATCAAGATGCGACATTATGATCCAGAGGTTAGTGGAGGGTTTTTAAAGGAACCACAGTGACCTGCAAGATTTAACTAGGTTGGATAATGTTTATCTTTTGTCTATTGGCTCTATAGGTATAGATCCTAGTGCATAGTTAAATGGGCTTCAGATAGTAGCACCACCAGTGTCAGTTTTGGTCCAAAAGTCCCATTTGTCTGCAGACTTTCAGGTAACAGTTCCCAAGTTTGACTTTTGATCTTATGCAATATTTTCCACTATCGTGTCACATCTCTACCCCCTTTATCACTTGCATTTTCTGATCTCTTGACCCTCAGTTCTAAAGCATCGGTGTGATGAGTTAATAATATAATGTTAGGGTTTGATATATGCATGGCTGTAAGTTTGCACATATAAATGGTCCTTACCCTGCGATGTTAATGGTTCCCAACAAAACAACAGTTATTTGGATATGTTAACTCCTAACAGGTTTAATCTTTAAGTGTGAATGTGTGGGCATGTGGACAAACATCACTGCTGCATGTTTTCCTGGTGAGACTTAGTCCAGAGTGAGCAGAAAGTAAAAAAACAACACCATCATATTCAGCACATGGTCAGTAGTTCTTGTTGTAGGCTCACTACAAAAAAGGCTATAAGGGTACTTTGACTGACTTGGATTCATTTCCTTTTTTTAGCTCCAGTGTTTAAGTTGTCACAAAGAAAATAAAAGTTGCAAAAACCTTTTTGCTTTTAAGTGCACTTATCATTTTCAAACTTTTCATCTACACCACTAAGCAGATGTAGCGGTCAGTGTATGTTCATTGTGATCAGTAGTTTTCAATAAATTATTATTCTATAAAATAAAACGCTATTACAGTTTGACATGAGTCACACTGTACCTATAGACATTTATGGACTGCAGAAATGTAGTCTGCAGTATTAAATGGCACTTGACTTTAAAGATTAACAGAACACTTATGAATCTGGAAGATTAATTCAACGTTCATTGGTGCCATCACAACCAACAGAAGTGGGATAAGCCAGATGGAATTGTTGTAATCTAAAGACACACAAAAACTCTTGCATTTTAATATATTAATCAAAAACCACACACAAACACACACACACAAACACAGTCAGACATATACACACATGCAGCTCAGCCTAGGTGCACGTCCTAATAAGCAACTAATAAATATCTCTATTTACACGTATACACCTCTGTCCTCTCTCTGCAGGTGTTACACTTGACATAGCAGCACCACAGGAACCTGCAGTTGCACTGCCAAACGTGAGAGTACTGGTGAGTGTTGTATCCACGACCACAACACATCAAGTCACAGCTGTTGGGTTGCAGAGCAGTTTTGTTGCACAAGCGCCCCTGCGTTCCCATGCTGCCAGTCAGTTGGTTGGCCTCGCAATAGTTGGGTGACCTCTCAATGTAGACGAGCTCTGTGTCTTTCGGCTTGTGGTAGGAGTGTGGTTTTTTGATCTTGAGAAAGGTGGGACGCTTGTTACGGCTGGCGCGAACCGGCTCCACATGTACCGCCTGGTTGTACTTGTCTTTCAGGATGTATCCCAGCTGTCGGAACTTAGGGAGCGTCATCCAGCATGTCTTGGTAGTGCAGGATCCAGAAACCCCGTGGCACTTGCACTCCAGACGCATTCCCTTCTCAAGGACCTATAAAACAAATGACAAAGTCATAACAAAATAGGGATTAAAAAGCGGTGACAATGACTTCACTCCATAAGTAATGTAAAGTTAAACCAGCAAATTTGATATTTTTCCAATGCCCACCCGACTGGAGTGCTGTTAATGCAAGATCAAGCACTGTGTTTTCACATTGCAAATGTATAACACATGCGCAAAGCTGCCAGTAAGTCCACCCTGGAGTACAAAGGGGGGTATAAATATAATATATTTAATATATATTTTTTTTTATCTAGTCTCTTTTGCACTAAAATAATGACCACACATCTAGAATCACTTATTCACCTCGCTCATTGTGTGTGCCTCTGATTATTGTTGTGGTTTTATGTTTTTGGTAAAATTAGATTTACAGTCAGGCAATGTATAAAAATGTGTATATTATTTCATAAAGTAATGTCCATGTCAATGACATTGCCCCCCCCCCCCCGTTTGACCACCACCATGGTTTAAAAAAAAAGGAAACCCTGTGTTTTATACATATTGGCATATGCTCTTTGTAGTATGCAGTGTATACAGGGTCCGAAATTAACACTCGTCAAATGCGAGTAAATTTCCCGTTTGGCGAGTGAATTTCAGAGGGCTAGCTGCCACATGGCAAGTAAATCTTTGTACCAAATAAATTAAATATAAAATAAAAATAACAAAGCCCATCTGGGCTGCGGATGATCCGTTCACAGAGCTCAGTCTAGACCCGCCTTCTGCGGAGCTGATCAGCTTCTTTCACATCTTATTTCTGGGGAGAGCGGCTCCCAGACAAAGCCTTCATTCAAAACCAGTTATGGCTGCACGCTATAGATCAGAAAACAGATCTCCTAACCAGATACAGTCTAAAACGGCAATTAGTCTGTTTATAAGTTTCGTTTTTATTAATTCTGCATTTAACTACGTGCGCTCCTCCGAGGGAAGGGAACAGAAAGGCGCTGTTTTTGTGCCTCAGCGCTGTAACTGCACCTCTCTCCTCCCTTCCCTCGGAGCCAGGTGCTTTTGTCAGCGACCAGCCTTCAAAACGTGAGTCAGTAGCTATGTTTAATGCTCTTTTGTATTTAACGACACAGAGCCAGTGGTGCTTCGGTGGGCTGCTGCCTTGCGCTTGAATTCAGGTGCCCAAAATTACGTTACATGTAGGTGCGGACTTTTTAAGGAACTTGTAAAATCAGGGGCTTCAGCTCAGACCCATTATTCATTCTCTTCCCTCTAAAGAACCCCTTACAGTCTTCATTTATGCATTTTCCCCACTGTTTATCCCTCGCGCGCAGCGGACGAGGGTAAATTCCAGCAGCTGGATCAGCGTAAAGACGCAGCGCGAACCCCTGCGTGCTTTAAGTGTGGCAGCTGAGAGAAAAATGTTGAACCGTATAGGCTTGATGAAACTCTGCCTCACTCACAAATTAGACCAACGATAGAATAATGATAATCTGTAGTGTTTTTTATTGCCTGGATGTAAATGTGATAATTCTTATTGTGCCTTTTATAATCAACTACAATATTTTCTTATAAAAGTCAGGAAACAAAGATTTCTCTTCCAGGGTCCAGACAGCCACGCCCCCAACCACGCCCCCCGAAAATTAACATAATCTCACTCTTAATTTTTGATAAAAATTGAGGTCTGGCCAGGATTAATATTTTGGCCGGTAAAAAATATGCCTGACCGGTTGATTTTTACATCTACCAGCCAACTTGGCCGGTGAATCAGGAAGTTAATTTCGGACACTGAGTGTATACCTACCAGACTGTATTCTTTTACAGCTAGACCGCATAAGGGAGCTCATGGGAAAAGCAAGGGTGGCAGATTCTTTCTCTACGTAAACGACGGTTTGTGTACAGATGTCACATTGTTAAATAAATCAAGTACTCCTCACTTAAAGTATTTCTTGATTCTGAGATCATACAAGTTGCTATATGTTAGAAAGTTCACATATTATTATGACCCGAGGAAAAAAAAAAAAAAAAATTCGATGACAAAGTGGATTTTTAAGGCTTTTTAGCGCAAGGCTCATAAAAAAAATTGCGTTGGGTGTCATGTGACCGATGACGTAATTCGTTGACAAGCGTTGAACTGTTGACATTGCAACAAGTTACTTCCTGGTTGCAAACTCGCTTTCTCAAACAAAAATAGACGGATTAAACATGGCTAAAAAGTGTGTGGCTTATGGTTGGTCAAATACCAACAAGGATAATGTCTCCTTACACACATTTCCGAACCCGAAAAGTCCCGGTGTTGTGCGAAATTCAGTTCCCCTGTGAAAATCTGTTCCTCTCTGTGTCGGGAGCACTGCAGCCAGAGAGGCGGGGTTTCACAGCGCTTCTGATCGGTTTCTCGGTAAAACAACTCATATAATCATGTCAAGGTTGTAACATTCAGTTTAATCGGCAGCTGTTGTTTACAAAATTGTAAAATAAAAATAAATAAACGCAGTCTTTCAGGCAGCTGAAATATCCATTCTCTCCTCTCCTCCCCCCATAACTTTGGGAAATAAAGAGCAACTGTTTCCAAATTCTCAAAAATTGTTATGTGTGATAGCATGAAGTATACTAGAAATTTCCTTAATCCAGTAATCTGTCATATTTTACATTACAACGGGATTTACCAGGAAGTCTACACTCTTGTCTTTTCAGGAAGTCTTAATTTTTGTGCCCTGCTATCAGCCAGTTTCCATCTTCTTATTTCAGCAATGGAAAATTATAAATACACACTACGTGTTGGAATACTCTGTTTGGTGGCTTACTTTTATTTGTCAGGCTTAAGTGACAAAAGTTGGAAAAAGACCGATTATCTTGGCGTTTAAAATAACACAAAACACAAACTGAATTTCGCACAACACCGGAGGTGAGAAAATCCTCGCTGAATGGAATCGCCAAGCAGCCGGTAGCCTCTAAACTTTCGTTTCAGGCGGAGTGTCTGTCCCACTCCAGCCTGAGCCCACCGAGATCTCTGGATGTCTCCTTCTCTCCTCCTCACTCATCGCGCATGGGAGCGGAGAAATCTGGCTGTCATCACTGCAGCCTGCTGTGAAGCGACGTGTTCTCCACACTACCTCTCAGCACGGCGCTGCTACCCCGCAGAACCCTGAGCCGTGGTGGGGATAGACCCACAGCCCTTTCGGTTCGGAACCCCCCTGCCCCCCCCCGCCCCCCGGACAATATGAGCGCCACGGTGCAACAGATAGATGCGCGTCCGCTCTCAGAGCGCTCACGTCTAGATTATTAAGTAAAATTCCGGGAACACATGATGCCTGTGGTTTGTGCTGAATGTACATCTTTTTCTTTTATGTGCCGTTTTGGCGTATTTCAGCCGTCATAAACGATGCCAGACAATCGGGCTTCGACGAGTTGTTTCCGTGTTTACATCCGAACTGTCAGCCAGAACCGCGATTATAAGCTCCGATTCCAATTATACATCAGCAACCCATTTCGTTTATTCTCCTAAAATATTTTTCTCAGACTTACCCGAGTCGTAACAGACGCTTGCGCTGTCTTTCGTGTTAAAATCATCACTTTGTTTAGGGAAGAAAAAAAAAAAATCATCACTTTGTGAATTGCCATCTGAACTTTGTGTTCTCCATTGTACTCTCTGTAGCGTAGCCTGGGCTACATCTACAAACTACGTCATCGTACCACGTGACCCAAATTGTGGATGTTCAGCCTAGCGGTCGCAGAGGGACAATTTTAAGTCCTTAAAAAAACCTTTAACGGCGCAATCACGATCTTAATGCCACATCTTTTTAAAATATGGTCACTAATGCATGTATTTCCGAGTCGGTCGATCTCAGAATCAAGAAGTACTTTAAAGACATTACACATTAATTATAAAACCTTTTATTCACCGTGGGAGTTTTCCTCATATGTCCTGGTCACTGTGTCAGTGACGCATTAATACCTCTGGCCGACCAGATGACTAACATGGAGAAAAAACATCCAAATTCCCTGATCATTGTTCTTGGGGACTTTAACAGAGCTAACCTCAGCCATGAACTTCCAAAGCACAGGAAAGATATTAAGTGTCCCAACAGGGACACAAAACCCCCAGTTCCACTAGCTCAGTTTGGCCACGTGCCACTTGGCTCCACCCACTCGTGAGCGTTTTGCAGGGTCAAACCGAGTGGACTTGAAAGGAGTTTTGACGTGAACACACTGCTTTTCAGTGATTGGCCAAGGGGCGAGGAGAATCAAGGTTTTCCTCATAGGAAGTCCAGAAAAGATAAAGAGCAACATTATTATTAAGGACCACCGTGAACAGAGTGGGTCCAACCGGAATACATTTTTACTGTGTATAAACCATGAACCATGCCTGAAGAAGAGGAAAAAATAAAATAAAAGAGACACTTCAGCTTTCTTTATCAAATGTAAAAATCTTAACCAGATGTTTTATGCATTTTAGGTTAATTATATCTCCGGAGTCTGGATGAGTGGCAGGATACAGGCAGCTTTTCAGTCTGCCTTTGTTTGTTTGACTTATGCTGTCTTCATGCTGCCACTGGAATGGTATTGCAGTTTTCCACCCAACTTTCCCATATGTTTGTTTTACACAAATGGCCCCTCGCAAATGGAAATGCGTCAAACTTAAAAGCCCTGGGCTTTGGTTTTCTTAGCACAGACAGAGCCTTAGAGTAATTAAAAAAACATAAGAAATCCATTCATATATAAAAATAAACTGTGTTGGTCCACAGTCAAGGATGATCATGTGCAGCTTCCATCTCGCTACATGTAGCTGTCCTCCTCAATATGTTTTGATGCTCCTTTCTGAACTCCCTCTATGTTTGTCAGGATACTAAGGTTCAACTTCTCACATTATGTAATGGAAAATTGTTCACAATACTGTTAAGAATTTTTTTTATTTTACACATGTTATTATGCCTGAACCCTAACATTAAAGCTCCAGTGTGTACAATTTACAACCATCTAGTGGTGTGCTAAATGAATTAGCTGACCACTAATACAGAAGCCATGGAAGGTCATAAATGTGATCCGCCACAGCAAAACTATGAACAAGTCGGCAGAACACAAACAGAAAAATATGAAAAACCTTAAATTTGTGAGAAAATAATGATCTTTGTAATATTGCAAAATATACTTCTTGATGTTATGCAGTACACCCTTAATGCTTTAAATTACCATTTCGAAGGTTTTAAATGGTAAACTTTGTGCTTAAAAACGGGACGTTTTCATCTTAAAATCCCCCTGAGCTGTATTTAGGGTTCCAAGCCAGCGGTGCAGAAAGAACGGGCTATGCAACGCATAGCCGTTCGTCTGCACTGCAGTGCAGAGAACCCTATTGTTTTTCGTGTGTTTTTAAATTATTAGGGTTCCAAGCCCGCAGTGTGAGCAGAGAACACTATTGTTTTTCGGATGTTTTTAAATTATTTATTTTTAGGGTTCCAAGCCCGCAGCGCAGGCGAACGCCGTTCGTCTGCTCTGTGAGCAGAGAACACTATTGTTTTTCGTCTGTTTTTAAATTATTTATTAGGGTTCCAAGCCCGCAGTGCAGGCGAACGGCTATGCCGTTCGTCTGCTCTGTGAGCAGAGAACACTATTGTTTTTCGTGTGTTTTTAAATTATTAGGGTTCCAAGCCCGCGGTGCACTGCACTGCACTATGCCGTTCGTCTGCTCTGTGAGCAAAGAACACTATTGTTTTCGTGTGTTTTTAAATTATTTATTAGGGTTCCAAGCCCGCAGTGCAGGCGAACGGCTATGCCTTTCGTGTGCTCTGTGAGCAGAGAACACTATTGTTTTTCGTCTGTTTTTAAATTATTTATTATTAGGGTTCCAAGCCCGCGGTGCAGAACGAATGGGCTATGCAACGCATAGCCGTTCGTCTGCACTGCAGTGCAGAGATTACATTAGATGGTAATAGCGGGTGATCTGTCTTCTCTGGATGATGTCACAGTTAACAGAACGTCAGACCAGGTGTACCTACTATGAAGAAAAAAGAGAGCAAAAAGTTAAAAGCTGAAATGACAACAGTCATTTCAATGTAATGCAATGCAAAACTGCATTGCATCTACTTTTTTTTAGACAAATGCAAGAAAGTAAAAAATATTATGACATGCTTAATTGGTAGGGAGTGGGGAGCAGATAGAATAGCACTAAAGAATATATCCTCCTGAGACCCAGAGAAAAAAAAGTTTTTGAATTTCTTTTTTTTTTACACTACATGACTCTTTGGAGTGAAAAAACATCACTACAATTGAAAAAATTTCAAAACATGTTTTTATTTATTTTTTAGAGTATGTCCTTTGGAGAGGACATCGGGACTCTCTTGTGGCAAATATGAACACATTTCGAGGCATACATTTACCTCTGAACTCTGACAATCTTTAGTGCTGTAAATTTCAAATGGCTACATCATTTAAACCAGTGGTTCAGATTTCCAGGCACCTCATTCAACTTATTATTACGGAATTAAAACGCGTTGTGCAGCCCACACGGATTTGTAACGAATCAATTGGATCAGGTATCTAAGTTCAGAACGTGCACCCCTACTCAAACCCAGAAATTCAGACCCCTCAACAACTAGGGGGCGCTATAACAAAGGACAATGCGTTTCGGACTGTAACCACCAAACTACTGGTCCCATACTCAAAAACTTGATGTCACTTTGTTTATTGGATGATTCTGCATCAAAAAGGGAATTGGCACACCTTTCGTTTCCCAGCTAGTTTTAGCGCTACATGGCTACAAAGGTTAAACCTTTCTTGTTAAACTCCTCCTACATTTTTTGTGCGATCCGCGCAAAACTTCATATATAAGCGTGTCATGGACAAAGTTAATTTTTGAATTTTTACTTTTTTGAAAAGTAACGCTAAAATAAGTAATTGTTAGCTAGCTAGCTCTAAATGTAATTGCTGATTATTCTAAAACCATAACAGATTTTGACATGTCCTTCATAACACATAGTCCGAGTTTGAGGATCGTCCATCACTAGGGGGCGCTGTGATGTCAAGAAATCTACTATGCAAGAATGGCTGATCGGATTTTTACAAAACCTTCTTCATCCCCTTCCACTCATAGTCATGAACTAAAGTCTTAGATATGGTAATGATTGAAACAAGTGGGCGGAGCCTATTTCCAAAAGTGTGAAAAAAACCTTAAAAACTTCAAAAAATTACCAAAAATCAATTTTGTGGTGTAACGATCTCAGATTTTCAGGATGTATTCCTTAAATAAGGTGTAACAATTCTCTCACTGCATGTATTGAGGTTTTTGAAAGTCCCACACTCTGAATTTTTAAAAGTTTGTGAAATGCAAAAATCAATGTATTTTCCACAAATATTGTTCTAGGCCAATGAAAATGTGGACATTTGTTGATCATATGGAGTCTAAACATGGATTTCAGTTTGGTAAAAATCCAGGCGATTTTGAACTATTTACAATTAATTGAAATTTACATGTAAAAGACTATGAAGTTAAAAAAAAATTTCTCTAAAACCATTTAATCGATGACTATGAAAATAATCAAGTGCTTAGAGAAGGCACTCTTGGAGATCCGTTAATATTTTCAGAATTTTAGAGCAAACCGTTGATTTTTAATCAATATTTTTCGTATTAGGTACCAACATATCAAAAAAAGAATTTTCAGAAAATGATGTTGGCTGACACCTGCTGGTGAAACAAATGTAATACAATTGGTTGCCGGATGCGGCGGGTGCACACTGCACCGTCAACCAAAGGATTCCGGAAAGGTAGAAATACAATGGATCCTATTCTGGTACTGGAACATGAAATTAGAAAGGCACAAGTTAATAAAGAGAATGTGGTAGATATCTTTGACATTGAAAAAGCTTATGATATGATGTGGAAGGAAGGATTTTTGATCAAATTAATGAAGATGGGAGTGGGTGGTTCAATGTTCAACTGGATAAAGGATTTTCTTCATAATCGATCTATACAAGTAAGAATAGGAAACCAATTATCAGGAAATATTTATGTTGAAAATGGTATCCCCCAAGGAAGCATAGTTAGTCCATTATTTTTTTCTATTATGATTAATGATAATGTTTGAAGATGTGGAAAATAAAATGGACGCTTCTTTAAATGCAAGTTTCATCATTAAAAAAGTTCAAGAAGCCATTAATAAAATAGAAGATTGGACCTTTAGATGGGGATTCAATATTTCTGTAGATAAAACAAAGGTTTTGTTTTTTACAAGGAATTACATTTCTGAAGAAATAAAGTTACAAATTTATAGATATGACTTGGAAAGGGTAAACCAATTTAAAGTTTTTGGTATATGGTTGGATGAAAGGCTTACTTGGAAAGTTCATTGAAAAGATGATTGATAAATGCAAAAGAGTTATAAATGTTATGAGATGTTTGGTCGGGAATGCGTGGGAAGCTGAGAAGAAGGCATTGAAATCAATTTATACAGATTTGATTAGGTCTGTTTTTGATTATGGATGTATTGCTTTTGGTTCAGCATCAGTATCCTTACTTAAAAATTGGATATTGTTCAGTATCAAGCATTGAGATTATGCACAGGGGCCATAAGAACAACACCAACAACATCAGCATTACAAGTAGAAATGGGAGAAATGCCACTACAGTTGCTCTGACTCTATTTCAGAATTATATTCATTTAAACACAATCATTCAAACAGCAGACCTGCTTTATTAGTAGAAATTCAGCAATTATTATTCAGAATTCAAGCAGTGGGATTAATAGTTTCTTTTAAATGGCTTCCTTCTCATATTGGAATAAAAGGGAATGAGATGGCAGATGAATATGCAAAAAAAGCAAGTAAATGTTGTCTAATTGATATAATAAACTTTTTTAAAGTTTTTTATAAACTCATGAGTTGTGATAATTAATGGCTGTGCAATAATAGGAAAAACAGACTGATTATTGTAATGTGCAATCTGTGTTAAATTAAAATATATGACGTCATCATAGTGTTGGTTATGTGACCTGCATTGTCCATGGTTGTGGTTGGCCTTGTATGATCATAGGATTGGTTTATATTGAATGTGACAGGGAGCCAGTGGAGTTAATGTACAGGAGTGAAGTAGATGATGTAATGATGAAGCTGCTGTCTTTGTACTAGCTGCAGTTTATGGAGGTTTTCTGGAGGACAGGGAGGGAAGGGAGGGAAGGGAGCTGAAATTGTAAAGTTAAGAGGTGAGTGGACTGTGAACCAGTTTGGCAAAAGTGTGAAGGAGGAACTTGATGCTGCTGAGATGAAAGTTAACCAGGTGATGATGTGGAAAGTGAAGGAGAGGATGGAAGGTTGTCCAGGATGACGCCAAGGCTCTGAAGCTGAAAGGTGGGAGAGATACAGGAATGGTCAATGGATATTGTAGACCAGATTTGGTTAATGTTGACTTTGCACAATAAGCAAGTAAGGTAACTAATGTGGCATGATGTCCACGGCCCGGGAATATATGGGCTGAATTGAAAAATGTTTCAGTCAAACTGATTATTTTTGCTTTAACCCATGGTATATATGTATACATATGCACTTTTACTGTTGCTGTTTAGAATTCAACAGTCTGATGGCAACGGGGAAAAAGCTGTTGCAGAACCTGGTGGACCTGCAGCGGATGCTGTGGAACCTTTTCCCAGTGGGCAGCAGGGAGAACAGTCCATGGTGGGGGTGTGAGGGGTCTCTGATGACATTATGGGCTCTGGACATGCAGCGCTGGGATGAAATGTCCTTAATGGAGGGGAGAGGAGCCCCGATGATCCCTTCTGCTGTCCTCACTACTCTCCTCACGTTCCTCCGGTCGGAGGCGCTGCAGCCTCCACACCACACAGAGGGACAGTTGGTCAAAATGCTCTCTATGGTGCTTCTGTAGAAGGTCGTGAGAATACTTTATAGGTGTGAACATCTCTAATCATACCCGCATGATCAGCAGACATGCCAACCCCTTTTTGATGATAAAAAGCCAAATTAGTTACACACTACCCCTTTAAAAGGAGCATAGCACAAGTTCCAGAGTTTTTGAACATTCTCTGTGACAAGTTGAAATGACACCAGTGTTGTGCATGTGCACGGGTGAAGAGGAAAAGCATCTGCTGCTGCGACTGCACAGGTCTTTTGTTTAGAGTTGTGATATCATCTGAGTTAAAAAAAAAACATGCAAATATTGAAGTTAGCCCGTGTTCTTTTACTAATGCATCAATCAACAAAGTAGCCAGGTGAACAAGAGCAATCAATGTATCACACCCAAGCGCACGCCCAGAGGATTCGGCCCAATCACTCTCTCATTAACTGACTAATTCAGCCTATAGAGGCAACTATGGCAAATAAAGAATAACTCATTTTACAAGTCTGGCAATTATAAGGGCATGTATGGGAAAGAAAATAAATAATATTTAAGTATTTAAAAATTGTGCAATGCACCTTTAAAATCGAACCTACATGTTTTTCCACATAATTTCCTCCCCTCTCTGGGTTCCTCTCTCCTATGGGAAGTTACCTCTATTTCATCCATTTGTTTTGAGCTGGTTTGTTTTAGAAATCTTCATGATATCACAATCTGTCCATAGATAAAAAGAACTGAAAAGCAAGACCACAAAATGTTAGTCTGATCTGAATTAATTTAAAGGTTCCCGTGGTGACTGAAGACAGTTTGGTTTGTTAACAAATGAGGACCTTTATGAGAAAGGTAGAGGAAGGTCTTTTCATGGTGTTGGAGAAGAACCTTTCAGAATGTCTGGCAGCACTGCCGGGACATTCTCTGTGTTCCTTGGGCTGAATGACATGAGCTTACCGTGTTTCCTTCTCACTGAGTGGGAACCCTGGCTGGCATTAGAAAAGCCTCACCCTACACTGGACAAGTAGCTTGCCCAACACTGATCGTCATTAACAAGCAAAATGCATCTACTTGGAGAGGGTTACCGCGTTTCAAAATCAGTGTTGAAATGAAAAAGCTGCTTCCTTATTTGGTGCAAAAGAGTGGTTTGTATCCCTTATTTAAATAAAGTGATTAATGTTGTTGTGAATATCAAAAAATATATATTTAATTTGTGGTTGATGATCTTTATTTTCATTATTTAATTCTGACAAACCGGAGGTTGATGACGTTCTTTTCCTGTTTGCTACGATTGCAATTGTGGAGCTTGACCCAGCTGGAATGCGACGGACGGAAGGGAACAGAAAATTGGAATTGTTCTGTATTTTGACGGTGAACGATGGAGAGCGCTGACAGTGACGTTTGGAGTAGTTACAGACAATGCGGAAGTGTTCTCATTAATTAAAACAACATTATTAACAACGTAGTTGCTCCGTCAATAAATGAGTAAAGCATAGCGGCATGCCAGGCTTATAATACGATGGGGAAAAACCTGTAGTGGCAGCATTACAGTGGTGATAAGCAGCGGGCATGAAAGGGTTAATTATCAGATCACAGAAAAGGATAAATACTGAAGCCCAGACAGGTTAACCTTCATCAACCAGGGGTGCAAAATAACTAGTTACATTTACTCAAGTTACTGTAATTAAGAACAGTTTGTGTGTACTTTGTACTTTTAAAGTAGTTTACAACAGCTGAACTTTTACTTGTACTTGAGTAATTTCATTTAACTATTTTACTGAGTTACCTTTGAAATCACATCAGTTACTGTGTAAAAAAATTAAAAATAATAATAAAACTAGAACTGCAAGCAGTTATTAACGGGTTCCTAACCCACCCACGCCCCGCCCCTTTGAGCATGCTCCTGGACTTCAGTTCAGCGTTCAACACCCTCATCCCACAGCATCTGGTGGAAAAACTGGAACATCTGGGCTTCACCACACCCCTTCGCAACTGGCTGCTAGACTTCCTCACCAACAGACCTCAGTCGGTCCGGGTCGGACAGAACACCTCTGATGTCATCACGCTCACCACGAGCTCCCCTCATGGCTGCGTCCTGAGCCCCTGCTGTTCACTCTGACACAATACTGCGTCCCCAGGTTCACCACCAATCACATCGTGAAGTTTGCAGACGACACGATGGTGGTGGGCCTGATTAGAGACGACAAAGACCGGGACTACAGAGAGGAGATGGAGCAGCTGGTGGGCCGGTGCAGAGACAACAGCCTGATCCTGAACGTGGAGAAAACGAAGGAGATCATCGTCGACTTCAGGAAGAACCGGCCTCACCACCCTCCACTTCTCATCAACAGCTCAGCTGTGGAGGTGGTCAGGAGCACCAAATTCCTCGGGGTGCACATCACAGACAACCTCAGCTGGTCTGTGAACACCACATCACTGGTGAAGAGTGCACAGAAGCGCTTGCTCTTACTGCGGAGGATGAGGAGAGCAGCAACAGTAAAAGTGCATATGTATACATATACACACACACACATATACATACATACATAAATCTATATAATCCAGCTGCAACGTGGTAGCCATATATATATATATATATATATATATATATATAAATCACGCTGCAACGTGGCCATATATATGTATATATATATATATATATATATATATATATATATATATATATATATATATATATATATATATAAAATCACGCTGCAACTTGGCCATATATATATATATAATCACGCTGCAACTTGGCCATGTCAGGATTTGTTTATCGATGAACTCAGAACACACACACGGGACTGAAATTGAGAGTTTTTATTGCCAGATAGATGGGTGATGGGTGATGAGGTCAGAGAGGCAGGCTTGCACAGGAACCGGAGTGAAAGTGATGGCAGGAGCTGACTGCCCGGAGAGAGTCCATTAAAGCTGGGTGGCTAGGAAGGTGAAGTGCTGCTTGGTTAGCCGATCACTGGAGACCGCAGGCACTGAGCAGAGCTTACTCAGAGCGGCTAGTCCGGTTAGCAGATCACTGGAGACACCATGGCACCGAGCAGAGCTTCTCCAGAGCAGCTTGTCAGGTAAGCAGTTCACAGAAGACACCAGGGCACAGAGCAGAGCTTCTCCAGAGCAGCTTGTCAGGTTAGCAATTCACAGGATACACCAGGGAACAGAGCAGAGCTTCTCCAGAGCAGCTTGTCAGGTTAGCAGTTCACAGGAGACACCTGGACAAAAAGCAAAGCTTCTCCAGGAACGAGCAGCAGAATTAGTGATGTTACGTGATGTGCCGAGGCTTCGAGGCGTGTGTCGAGTAATGGAGGGGGCGTTTCCGCAATGCGCGTATCGAGACTTGCTTCATTTAGGGGAGGAGCCGAAAACGATGACGTCCGAAGCCTCGCTGCCCGGCTGTACCACGTGACTGCTTCGAGAAGTGGTTCAGATTTTGGTGCGGGGTTTGACAGCTTTAGAAACCCCACAGGCTCCATTCAAAATGTGGGTTGTTGTAGGCGAGTTGCGGTCAGTTGAGAGAGTGGATAGAGTTTTGATAGTTTGGATAGCAGAGTTTGGATAGTGGTTATTTAGTTTGAGACAGTTAGTTTGGTGTTTGGAGAGTTTAGGAGAGAGATAGATAGATAGGAGATCAGTGCTCTCAACTATCACGCATTGACCGTCACTGACTTCACACGGTCACACGCAAACATGGCATTTTTCACGCATAAAAATCCCAACGCCCATCTGGGCAGCGGACGATAAAAACTCCGCCTTCTGCTGAGATGTTTCAGCTTCTTTCACAGCTTCTGGCCATCAGTAATTCCTGCTGCAGTTCATGTTAACAGAGCAGCAGGAAGAGCGATCAGCGCTATGAATAATTTTAGTCTTAACCAGTGGTGAAAGTGAGCCGGTAAGGTCCTGTACTGCGTACACAGGAGGGGAGGGAGCGGGGGAAGAGAGCTGCTGCCAGATATTGCCTTCATTCAGAACCAGTGATGGCTGCACTCTGGATCATAAAATAGTTCTGCTCGCCAGATGCAGTTTAAAACGCTACGTCTGTTTATGAGTTGTTTTTATTAATTCTGCATTTTTTAACTACATGCACCGTACTTCTGTGCCTCAGCGCTTGCTCCTCTCCCCCCTCCTTTGCCTCGAACCCAGGGGCTTTTATCACCGTTCACCATTCAAAACGTGAATCACTACGTTTAATGTCCTCACACCCGTAGCAAAGTGTGCCAATTAAAGTCACTAGGAGAGTTATGGCTGTGTTTCATGATCTTTTGTTTTAAACAAAACAGAACCGTGGCGCTTCGGTGCGCTGCTGCCTTGCGCTTTAATTCAGGTGCACAAAATTACGTTACTTATAATTTGGGTGCGCACTTTTAAGAGTCATTTTAAAGAACTTGTAACATCAGGAGGTTGATCTCAGACCGGTCAGCTCCTATGATCACTGTATAGGAGCTCTTTACAGTTTTTATTTATGTATTTCCCCCCTAACCCTCGCACGCAGCGCACCATCGGGTAAAATCCTCCCACCTCACCGCCCAGAGCGCACTGAGGAGAGCAATAGAGATTTGTCTGGTCGACTGAGATGAGAAACCTGTTGCTGTGAAAGGTGATATAGGTTATAAACTGTTACTGTAATTGCATTGAGCTGAAAAGAGAGGAGACATCAGCAGCTGGATCGTGCGTAAAGACGCAGCGGGAACCTCTGTGTGCTTCAGTGTTGCTGCTGAGGGGAAACTGTGGGACCGTATAGTACTGGGCTAATCATTGGTCACAGTACCCCAATCTGTACATACTTGCACTTATTTATTTATGCACCCCGGCATCATCTGTGCCATGTGAGCGTGTCTTTTCAAAGGCTGGAGAAGTAGTATCAAAAAAGAGAAATCATTTGAAACCAAAAACTGTGGAGAAATTGTTGCTTCTTAATAAAAATGCATGAAATCATCCAAGTTACACAAACATTAGCCTATTCACTACCCCCTGCCTAGTTCCACAAGCACTTTCATTGTCCTCTGCCTGATTAAGCCCATGCCATTTTTCTAGAGTCACAGAAAAACATTATTACACACCATGCCATATCACGTCACTATTATTTTGGGAATAATTACACACAGAGAATACATTCAAACAATGTTTTATTATACACATATGTATACAAAATTTATGTAGACAAATTATTTCGTCCTACACCTTTTGTGAAGTCATTCCCAAGAGTCATAATAGACAAAAATTCAATGCATCACACGTGTTAAGATACAGCTGGCTGTGATTATACACCTGGCCAGTAGGTGGTTTCGTGTGCACATGAAGCATCAAGAAATGAACCCTTTCTCGAACCAGTTGGCTCAAGTGGTTCAATGCCTCATGAGGCTTCATCTCACGATCACTAAGCAGAATACAAAGACTTACAGAGAGACTGGCATGGAGAGGGTGTAGAATGATGACGAACCGGCACTAGAGTGAAACAGAGGGAGGCTTAAATAGAGCAGTAAACAGGTGGAACAAGGGTCTGACTAATTAACTGGTAAATTGTAATCAGCTGTGACTGACTGCCGAGGAGGTGAAGTGGAGATGACAGAAAATAACTGATGATAATGAAAACTAACAATAAATAAAGTCAAACCTAATCCAAAAGAGATGAAAAAATGAAAATAACAGAAAAAACGAAGCCAAACCAAAACTCAACCATGACAGGCCATATATATATATATATATATATATATATATATATATATATATGTATATGTATATATATATATATGTATATGTATATATATATATATATATATATATATATATATATATATATATATATATATATATATATATATATATATGGCCTATATATATATATATATATATATATATATATATATATATATATGGCCTATATATATATATATATATATATATATATATATATATATATATATATAATGACGCTGCAACTTGGCCATATATATACAGGTAAAAGCCAGTAAATTAGAATATTTTGAAAAACTTGATTTATTTCAGTAATTGCATTCAAAAGGTGTAACTTGTACATTATATTTATTCATTGCACACAGACTGATGCATTCAAATGTTTATTTCATTTAATTTTGATGATTTGAAGTGGCAACAAATGAAAATCCAAAATTCCGTGTGTCACAAAATTAGAATATTACTTAAGGCTAATACAAAAAAGGGATTTTTTAGAAATGTTGGCAAACTGAAAAGTATGAAAGTGAAAAATATGAGCATGTACAATACTCAATACTTGGTTGGAGCTCCTTTTGCCTCAATTACTGCATTAATGCGGCGTGGCATGGAGTCGATGAGTTTCTGGCACTGCTCAGGTGTTATGAGAGCCCAGGTTGCTCTGATAGTGGCCTTCAACTCTTCTGGGTTGTTGGGTCTGGCATTCTGTATCTTCCTTTTCACAATACCCCACAGATTTTCTATGGGGCTAAGGTCAGGGGAGTTGGCTGGCCAATTTAGAACAGAAACACCATGGTCCGTAAACCAGGCACGGGTAGATTTTGCGCTGTGTGCAGGTGGCAAGTCCTGTTGGAACCTGAAATCTCCATCTCCATAGAGCAGGTCAGCAGCAGGAAGCATGAAGTGCTCTAAAACTTGCTGGTAGACGGCTGCGTTGACCCTGGATCTCAGGAAACAGAGTGGACCGACACCAGCAGATGACATGGCACCCCAAACCATCACTGATGGTGGAAACTTCAGGCAACGTGGATCCTGTCTTCCTCCAGACTCTGGGACCTCGATTTCCAAAGGAAATGCAAAATTTGCTTTCGTCAGAAAACATGACTTTGGACCACTCAGCAGCAGTCCAGCTCTTTTTTTCCTTAGCCCAGGTGAGACGCTTTTCGCGCTGTTTCTTGGTCAACAGTGGCTTGACACGAGGTATGCGGCAGTTGAAACCCATGTCTTTCAAGCGTCTCTTGGTGTTGGATCTTGAAGCACTGACTCCAGCAGCTGTCCACTCCTTGTGAATCTCCCCCACATTTTTGAATGTTTTTTTTTTTCACAATCTTGACTAGGGCGCGGTGATCCCTATCGCTTGTACACTTTTTCTGACCACAGTTTTTCCTTCCCTTTGCCTCTCTATTAATGTGTTTGGACACAGAGCTCTGAGAACAGCCAGCCTCTTCAGCAATAACCTTTTGTGTCTTTCCCTCCTTGTGCAATGTGTCGATGGTCGCCTTTTGGACAGCTGTCAAATCTGAAGTCTTCCCCATGTTTGTGTAGGCTTCAGAACTGGACTGAGAGACCATTTAAATCCCTTTGCAGGTGTTTTGAGTTAATCAGCTGATTAGTTTGTGGCATCAAAATTTAACCCTTACACAATATTCTAATTTTTGATAATTATCTTGTAAAAACGTGATAATTATCTTGTATAAACGCGCCAGTGACAGGAAGTGACGCATCGGAAGTCTCGCACGGAAAACCGTCACTCACTGTCTCCGTATTTCCGTTGAAAATAAGGTGGATACTAGCGAGCATAAAGTAAAACTTGATCCATTCCCGTAAATTTGCCATTTTAATTCCCGAGTACATGACGCACATGCTTCTTCTTCGTCTTAAATGAGTCAGACTAAAAGCACACTAGCGCCACCATCTGGATAAGTTATCACGTTTTTACAAGATAATTATCACGTTTTTACAAGATAATTATAATGTTTATACAAGATAATTCTCACGTTTTTACAAGATAATTATCACGTTTTTACAAGATAATTATCATGTTTATACAAGATAAGTAGCAAAAAAATTATTTTCTCCAGTGGCAGCATTATGCTTCCGTACACTGCAACTTGGCCATATATATATATATATATATATATATATATATATATATATATATATATATATATAATCACGCTGCAACTTGGCCATATATATATATGATCACGCTGCAACTTGGCCGTATATATATATTGATTTTGTAAAGTGCCTTGAGATGACATGTTTCATGATTTGGCGCTATATAAATAAAATTGAATTGAATTGAATATATATATATATATATACACACATATATTCTGTTCTGTCTCTCTTCGAGGTCGGTCGTGTTTTCCTTCCCTCTCCAGCTTTCACCTGCCCTTCCCCCCTCTCCTGCTTCTGCTGCTATGTCTTGTCTTTCTGAGCACTTTCTTCATATCAACCGAACTCTGAAAAACATGGATCTGGTAAGCTGGTCTGTCAATGCTATTGATCAATTTTTTTCGACGGGTCGGCAACGAAAGGGAGACCCGTCCGGTCCTGATTGACTAATTTTGTGGGATACACCCTACATTCCTGGATGGATAACGGTGTGTCTTTTGACTTTGTCATTCCTAGACGTTTGAAACGTTTGCATGTTTGGATTCAGGATACTTGGATTTCTACTTTATTGGTATCTGGTGGATTTTTGATGTATCAGCAAATACAGTGGATGTCGGTAGCCATTTGGCCTTGATCAGGCTGCCGGCTGCATATGACGCGCTCACTAAGGCAGTGAAAGGACAGTTCTGGAAGGTGGAGGAGCAAAGCCGAAGCGCTGGATGTGCTGGTACGCAGACTGGCTTCGGTGGTTTGAACTCAAGGGGAATATGGGATAAAATCTGGGAGTGAAGCGCGGAAAAGTCCAACAATTTGGAAAATTGGATTTCACCATTTGGAGCCCGCAAAAGACTTAAAGCTGACAGGAAATTCAGAGCAGCTGTATCATAACAAATTAAGTATTTAGTCTGCCTCCCTATCTCTACTCCTGGATTGTTATGAGGAATCGAGCTCAGAACTCCACCCTGCTACCTCCTCCCCTGCTGACATCTGCGGATGCTTTCTGAACTGTTGGCCGGCTGATAACATCAAGGACAATGGCCTCTGGAGAGTGTTCTCGGAAATATAAACACTTTCACCCATACAGACACACATAACTGATGCTCATATAAACTGATGAACTTACACGCGACTTGGCTCAAATGTTTACCTTCTGCTATATGTGTCTCGTCTTATTTGTGCTTTTTGTGCATGAGGTTTTTGATATCTCAAACTGTATCCTGTTATAGGATAAAGTATGAGGTATGTTTTTTCCCTCCCTCATTCCTTTGGTTGCCTCTATCTTTTCACAGAGTATGGAAAATCCTCCTTCTTCAATTTGGCAATCCAGCGACAAACCCATGAATCGGAAAGGTGAAAAAACTAATGTTTTTTCCACTTTTACCCGATGTATTGGAACATCCAACTGCCATGCACGTGGGCATTGTTGCTTTAACAATAGCTCTCGCGAATTTCAATGGTGAAGTCCTCTGGAAATCTGAAATAATTGTTGTTGATCGTACAATGATTAGTTTGTTAAGCTCTGTGCCGCTCCGCTAAGAACCATCACAGGATGTGACGTCACATCCTGTGATGTGCCCAAATATGGGCAGAAATTGCCAAAATGGCAGAAATGGCCTGGATGAGCAGTGGCCTTTAAGCGCACAAACACAGCGCATGCAGTTAAAAAAAATGATGAATAAATAAGAACGAAACTTATAAACAAACTAATTGGCGTTTTAGACTGTATCTGGCTAGCAGAACTGTGTTCTGTTCCAGCGTGTATCACTGCTTCTGAATGATGGCTTTATCTGTGTGTGTAAAAATCCATATATAATCAAATGCTGCCATCTAGAGGAATTTTTAAATTTATTCCCTACATGGCCACATTTGATATATTTTATCACCTAGTATGTAAGAGTTCATTAAAAATCAACGGTTTGCTCTAAAATTCTGAAAATATTCACCAATCACCAAGAATGCTTTTTCTAAGCACAAGATTTTTTGTTATTGTGTTTGAGAAAAGATTGTCAGAGAAAAAAAAATGTCAACATTATAGTGCTGTACATTTTAATTTCAATGTCTTGTAAATAGCTCAAAAACGCCTGGATTTTTACCAAACTGAAATGCATGTTTAGCCTCCATGTTTTGGTATTGAGAGTTATTTCAAACGGATTGAAAGATATTTGTGGAAAATACATTGATCTTCAATACATGCAGTGAGAGAACTGTTACAACTTATTCAAGGAATACATCCTTAAAATCTGAGCTCATTACATCAAAACATTGATTTTTGGTTAATATTTCAAGCTTTCAAGTTTTTTTCACACTTTTGGAAATAGGCCCCGCGCACTTATTTCAATCATTACCATATTTAATACTTTACTTCAGGGCTATGACTAGAAGGGAATAAAGAAGGTTTTATAAAAATCCGAACAGCGAATCTTGCGTAGTAGATTTCTTGACATCACAGCGCCCCCTAGTGATGGACGATCCTCAAACGCAGGACACGTGTGCAAAATCTTATTTGGAGTATGGGTTATGAAGGACATGTTAAAATCTGTTATGGTTTTAGAATAATGAGCAATTCCATTTAGAGATAGCTAGCTAACAATCACTTATTTTAGCATTACTTTTCAAAAAAGTCAAAATTAAACAATCTGCCACGTTAACTTTTTTTATTTGTCCATTACACGGTTATATATGGAGTTTTGCGCGGATTGCACAAAAAATGTAGGAGAAGTTTAACAAGAAGGTTTAACCTTTGTAGCCATGTAGTCCGAAAACTAGCTGGGAAACGAAGGGTGTGCCAATTCCCTTTATTTTGCAGAATCATCCAATAAACAAAGTGATGTGAAGTTTTTGAGTGTGGTACCAGTAGTTTGGTGGTTATAGGCCGAAACGCATTGTCCTTTGTTATAGCGCCCCCTAGTTGTTGAGGGGTCTGAATTTCTGGGTTTGAGTAGCGGTGCACATTCTGTACATGGATATCTGATACAATGGATTTGTTACAAATCCGGATGGGCCGCACAACGCGTTTCAGCGGAGAATATGGAAGAAGAATAAATAATGAAAAAACACACGAAAAACAATAGGATTCTCTGCACTGCAGTGCAGACGAACGGCTATGCGTTGCATAGCCCGTTCTTTCTGCACTGCGGGCTTGGAACCCTAATAACAAGAACTGCAAGCAGTTATTAACGGGTTCCAAGCCCACCCACGCCCCGCCCCTTTGAGCATGTTCCTGGACTTCAGTTCAGCGTTGGTGTTCGGTCCGGGTCGGACAGAACACCTCTGTGAACTACAAACTACTGGTGAACACCTCACCAGTAGTTTGGTGGTTACAGGCCGAAACGCATTGTCCTTTGTTATAGCGCCCCTTAGTTGTTGAGGGGTCTGAATTTCTGGGTTTGAGTAGCGGTGCACATTCTGTACTTGGATACCTGATTCAATGGATTCGTTACAAGTCTGCATGGGCTGCACAACGCGTTTTAGCGGAGAAGAATATTGCGAGAATAATGAAGAAACACACGAAAAACAATAGGGTTCTCTGCACACAGAGGCTTAGAACCCTAATAACTAGAACGGATCATGAATTTATGTTTTGCAGATAACAGAAATTTTTCACAGATTCACTTGTGATCCTTAGAGGTTTTCAATACAATGCATTTTACCATAGACGTTCTCCAATATTGCTCAGGCACTGGTACATCTCAAGGTAGGTCTTCTTTCTTATAGTTATTACTGCAATAATGTGTAAAAGATCCAGACAGTCAGAACCTTTTTCTTTTTCTCTTGGGTTTCATATCAAAAAGCTTGAATGGGTTAAATGACACCTCTGATTCTTTTGACAGAGATGCGTCAACTGACGCGCTACCTTCTAAAAACATTTTGGTGCCTTGGTGACAAGTGAAACAGCAGTTGTATCGATCACGTGACTTTCCAAAGCAATACGCGCACCGATACAGGGTTTCTCTCTCTGAGTCCGACACACGCGCTGATACATCGGTATTGCAGGACCCACTACTAGTCATAACTGCTGTTAGCCTACCTCAGTATGGAAACAATCTCATTTCAGCAGGGTGTGGTCAGTAAGGTGCTTCATGCTCCCTGAGCACCAATAAGATGGGTTACACCACTTGCCAATTCTAAATAAAGGCATATGAAGCATGGTGTTGTAGCATTGACACTCAGAAATCCAAGCGTAATTGAATTCAGCATCTGCAGTTGCTGCAGTGCCAACATGGTATCTGGCCACAATGCAGAAGGAGGGAAACCTCAAGAATTGCTGCTCTTGCTGCCATATCAGAGGCTGTGAACAAAATACCTAGGAGTGCAGATTTATGAAATAATCAAATATCAAACAACTACATATAAGAATAATGATTGACTGGTGAGCTGTTCGGGAGGTATTGATTGATGAAGAATTCCATGTGATGAATTACATAATATTTTTTTCCAAAGTTGAAAAGATTTAGAAAACAGCTTAACTTTCTTTTGCTAGAAACCACTGATCAAGGTTAAAATACAGGTGTAGCCACAGAGCTAGTTTTAAGCTGGCAGAAATAAGAGTGCAGGCAAACATATTAAGGGGGCATCATTGTGCTTGCCGATTATGGACCACTAATTTTATGTAGTTGATGATTAGTGTTTTTTGCATGCACAGCTTGGGTATACCACTCATCTGTATTTATTTACTGGATTGCTCATTGGCCGTTCGTAGTACACGTCGCTGTGAGACTATAGTAACCACCTTCTGTCACTTTTTAATCAATCAAGTTGATGGATGACATATCAAACCCTTATCAAACCCTTATCAACCCACCCCCCCCCCCCGCCCCTCCCCCAGCCCCTCCCCCACCGGAAGTCCCACCCATAGTTATCAATATGATATTATTATTAACGATATTAAATATGAATATAATATTAAATATTATTATGAATATAATTATTAATGTTATTATCATGATTACTTAATTAGGTCCAATTATTTAATTCATGTTATTCACTTTCAATTATTTAATCCATGTTATTCACATTCAAGTATTTAATTCATGTTATAGCATGGAGGCACCTACTACTATTCACCTCTAAACGGTTTATTTATTATTATTAATATTCTTAATTGTTTGACGATTAATGCGGCCCGAACCGTAGCGTGCACCCCCACAATATATACATCAAAACGTCCGGCTCGGTCGGGAATAGTGTGCTATTACTTTTATCGGGGTTTCGAGTTACCATGGCAACGCAATTAGCGAAAAACCACCCCCAAAAAACCCATAGTAACCAATGGAGTCGGGTAGAAAGAAAGCCTCAAAAAAGCCTCCAAATGGCCATTTTCAACGCTGTACTGTGTCGTCATGCTTTCACCTACGAACACCGTTTAACTTCCAGTTTGTAGACATATCTGTGAACTACTCAGAAGTGAAAACGGGATGTGGATATCTTTTATCGTCTCTTCACAGTCACTCCTCAAAGCTCATGTCCGAAAATCAGCGAAATCATCGTTTATAATGAAAGTCAATGACGGAATTCTCCAACCGCTAGAGTGGCCCACTCTAGCGTTTTCAAAGATTTCAAAACTCCGAACAACTTCAGCCTGCTCGCTCAATTTTCACTCTACGTAGACAAATTATACATCAAAACGTAGGTATTTTTGTCTGGATTCAGGAAATGTAACCCTCATTGCTGTAGCATTTATAGATTTTTCGCAAATCACCTCAGAGCGACACAAACCCGAAATCCTCCCTATTCATTTCCTATGGAGCGGTTTTGAAAAATGACGTCTGAAAATCCAAAACATCACATGTTTTCGCATCGTCGCTACTCCTAAACCGTTTCATGTACAAGCATGAGACTTTCACACATGAATGTCCCGACCCTTCTGGCACTCATAAAAAAGGAATTGTTTGGATAACTGTTACGGTTTTGCCGCAGGAACAATTTGTTCGGGAGTAGCGAATGTGCAAATTCCTGAAAACGCTTTTCAGCTGCATTTTCCCACATCATCCACTTTTTTACATCGTCGCTGTGCCTACACCGATTTTTGTACAAACATGAAAATGGGCACCATAGTCCTCAAAAGCCTGCTGATACTCATAGTGAAAGAATTATTTTGATATCTCTTATACTTTTTCAGCTACAGCGATTTGTTCGGGACCGTTTTTAGAGGATTTCTAAAAATCCATAAAAATCACCTTTATATCATAATTTTTCACGCCTTTATTAAACTTTTTCCAGCAAAAACCGATAGCCTGTCTTCTTCCCCTATCCGTTACGAAATAAACGCAGAAAAAATTACGTCTCTACCATTTACGGATCAGGAGATATGGAGCGTTGTTCGGGGCAAAGTTCTCCATTATAATCCAATGGGATTTATTGTGAGCAAAGTCTCTGCACTTCGGTAGACTGGCCTGCAGCAGAGGTGTGAGTGAGTTTCCATGACGACGGAACTCTGAGGGCCAGGGGGAGAAGCTCCATTGGGATACAATGGCAACTTTCGACGCCCGCTGCAGCGGCTGTGATTAATGTAGGAATCTGAAATTCGCACAGTCACTTCCTCTTAACATTTTTAAATTTTCAAGTGACTTTCAGCCATGTGTCACTTTTCTGTCCCATTTTGGATTTCACATGCTTTCCTATTGGGCCTTTGCTTCTAACAGGATCTGGCATGATGCCCAGACACGACATAATTGGCCAATACAGCACCACCCACATGTGGGAAATGGCGCTACTGACCATTTTGGTCAAATGTTGAGTTCTGGGCCCAGATGTGGTGAGGCTGAGTTGCTAAAGGAGGCCAATCTGACTCATGACCTTTGGTGACCTTTGGTGACATTAAGTATTGGCACCCTTTTTGAGGCACTTCCCAGTACAGGATTTGGACCAAACTGACAGAGTACACTCACCTGGTGATACTGAACACAAACCTGTTAGCGGCTAACTGTTAGCATGTTGCTAACCGGAAGTAGCTCTAGGAAGGTCTCACCAACTTCTGCTTCACAGAGTCTGTTCTTACTCTAGAGAGAAAGCTGCACAACAAATTTGGGCTACGTCGCATAAAGCATCTCCAAGCTATGAGGTGTCAAACATCCAATGCTTTTCAATGGGGGATCAAACCCCTTATGGTCCCAATACTGCATGCCCATATATGGCGCTACAGTATAGCTCAGATGGAAAGTGCAGGCTTTGCATGCAAGAGGTCATGGGATCGAATCCCGGTGTGGGACACGTAGAGTTTTATATTATAATCCCCACAGTATGTATAACAAAACATGTGTGCTGATCCTATTAAGTATTTTTTTGTACCACCCGCCATTTTGAGTTACCATGGCGACGTAATAAACAACGTATTTTCTCCCTCTTTGAGGCACTTCCCAGCACAGGTTATGGACCAAACTAACAGAGTACCATCACCTGGTCATCCTGAACACAACCTTGTTAGCGGCTAACGGTTAGCATGTTGCTAACAGGAAGTAGCTCTAGGAAGGTCTCACTAACTTCTGCTTCACAGAGTCTGTTCTTACTGTAGAGAGAAAGCTCCACAACAAATTTTGGCCATGTCGGATAAAACATCTCCATTTTAGGAGGTGTCAAATATCCAATGCTTTTCAATGGGCCAAGACCACCCGCCATATTGAGTTACCATGGCAACATAATAAACAACGTATTTTCTCCCTATTTGCTGACTTCCCAGCACAGGATTTGGACCAAACTAACAGAATACCATCACACGGTCATCCTGAACACAACCTTGTTAGCGGCTAACGGTTAGCATGTTGCTAACCGGAAGTAGCTCTAGGAAGCTCGCACAAACTTTTGCTTCACAGAGTCTGTTCTTGCTTTAGAAAGAAGGCTCCACAACAAATTTTGGCCATGTCAGATAAAGCATGTCTATTTTATGAGGTGTCAAACATCCATTTTTGACCCCTCTTTGCCTCTGTTAGATGCTGCAGAAATGCTCCAAAGACACTGAAATCACACATTCACCTCAGTACCTCACATGATAAAGGTAATGATAATTAAGACAGAGGGCTTCAGCTGTGAGGGAGTCTCCATGACAACGCTGCTAGCCAGAGGCTCCTAGGAGGTCCATTGACTTAACATGGCACCTTTGGACGGCCGTTGCGGGGGCTGTGAAGACCGTAGGAAGCTGAAATTCGCAGTGTTACTTCCTGTTGCTATTTTACACGGTACGGTACGCACCACGAGGCAGGCGCCTTGCTAAATTTCTTCAGAAATTTTCTAGTTAGGTGCCTGCCAAGCATTTGCAATGAGGAGGCAGTGCTGTGCGAAGCACAGCACTGCCTCCCATGCAAATGCATGGAGGCACCTACTACTATTCACCTCTAAACGGTTTATTTATTATTATTAATATTCTTAATTGTTTGACGATTAATGCGGCCCGAACCGTAGCGTGCACCCCCACAATATATACATCAAAACGTCCGGCTCGGTCGGGAATAGTGTGCTATTACTTTTATCGGGGTTTCGAGTTACCATGGCAACGCAATTAGCGAAAAACCACCCCCGAAAAAACCCATAGTAATCAATGGAGTCGGGGAGAAAAAAAGCCCCAAAAAAGCCTCCAAATTGCCATTTTCAACGCTGTACTGTATCGTCATGCTTTCACCTACGAACACCGTTTAACTTCCAGTTTGTAGACATATCTGTGAACTACTCAGAAGTGAAAACGGGATGTGGATATCTTTTATCGTCTCTTCACAGTTACTCCTCAAAGCTCATGTCCGAAAATCAGCAAAATCATCGTTTATAATGAAAGTCAATGACGGAATTCTCCAACCGCTAGAGTGGCCCACTCTAGCGTTTTCAAAGATTTCAAAACTCCGAACAACTTCCGCCTACTCGCTCAATTTTCACTCTACGTAGACAAATTATACATCAAAACGTAGGTATTTTTGTCTGGATTCAGGAAATGTAACCCTCATTGGTGTAGCATTTATAGATTTTTCGCAAATCACCTCAGACCGACACAAACCCGAAACCTCCCCCATTCATTTCCTATGGAGCGGTTTTGAAAAATGACGTCTGAAAATCCAAAACATCACGTGTTTTCGCATCGTCGCTACTCCTAAACCGTTTCATGTACAAGCATGAGATTTTCACACATGCATTTCCCGACACTTCTGGCACTCATAAAAAAGAAATTGTTGGGATAACTGTTACGGTTTTGCCGCAGGAACAATTTGTTCGGGAGTAGCGAATGTGCAAATTCCTGAAAACGCTTTTCAGCTGCATTTTCCCATATCATCCACTTTTTTACATCGTCGCTGTGCCTACACCGTTTTTTGTACAAACATGAAAATGAATACCATAGTCCTCAAAAGCCTGCTGATACTCATAGTGAAAGAATTATTTTGATATCTCTTATACTTTTTCAGCTACAGCGATTTGTTCGGGACCGTTTTTAGAGGATTTCTAAAAATCCATAAAAATCACCTTTATATCATAATTTTTCACGCCTTTATTAAACTTTTTCCAGCAACAACCGATAGCCTGTCTTCTTCCCCTATCCGTTACGAAATAAACGCAGAAGAAATTACGTCTCTACCATTTACGGATCAGGAGATATGGAGCGTTGTTCGGGGCAAAGTTCTCCATTATAACCCAATGGGACTTATTCTGAGCAAAGTCTCTGCACTTCGGGAGACTGGCCTGCAGCAGAGGTGTGAGTGAGTTTCCATGACGACGGAACTCTGAGGGCCAGGGGGAGAAGCTCCATTGGGATACAATGGCAACTTTCGACGCCCGCTGCAGCGGCTGTGATTAATGTAGGAATCTGAAATTCGCACAGTCACTTCCTCTTAACATTTTTAAATTTTCAAGTGACTTTCAGCCATGTGTCACTTTTCTGTCCCATTTTGGATTTCACATGCTTTCCTATTGGGCCTTTGCTTCTAACAGGATCTGGCATGATGCCCAGACACGACATAATTGGCCAATACAGCACCACCCACATGTGGGAAATGGCGCTACTGACCATTTTGGTCAAATGTTGAGTTCTGGGCCCAGATGTGGTGAGGCTGAGTTGCTAAAGGAGGCCAATCTGACTCATGACCTTTGGTGACCTTTGGTGACATTAAGTATTGGCACCCTTTTTGAGGCACTTCCCAGTACAGGATTTGGACCAAACTGACAGAGTACACTCACCTGGTGATACTGAACACAAACCTGTTAGCGGCTAACTGTTAGCATGTTGCTAACCGGAAGTAGCTCTAGGAAGGTCTCACCAACTTCTGCTTCACAGAGTCTGTTCTTACTCTAGAGAGAAAGCTCCACAAGAAATTTGGGCTACGTCGCATAAAGCATCTCCAAGCTATGAGGTGTCAAACATCCAATGCTTTTCAATGGGGGATCAAACCCCTTATAGTCCCAATACTGCATGCCCATATATGGCGCTACAGTATAGCTCAGATGGAAAGTGCAGGCTTTGCATGCAAGAGGTCATGGGATCGAATCCCGGTGTGGGACACTTAGAGTTTTATGTTATAATCCCCACAATATGTATAACAAAACATGTGTGCTGATCCTATGCAGTATTTTTTTGTACCACCCGCCATTTTGAGTTACCATGGCAACGTAATAAGAAACGTATTTTCTCCCTATTTGAAGCACATCCCAGTACAGGATTTGGACCAAACTGACAGAGTACAATCCCCCGGTGATACTGAACACAACCATGTTAGCGGCTAACGGTTAGCATGTTGCTAACAGGAAGTAGCTCTAGGAAGGTCTCACCAACTTCTGCCTCACAGAGTCTGTTCTTACTGTAGAGAGAAAGCTCCACAACAAATTTTGGCCATGTCGGATAAAGCATCTCCATGTTAGAAGGTGTCAAATATTCAATGCTTTTCAATGGGCCAAGACCACCCGCCATTTTGAGTTACCATGGCGACGTAATAAACTACGTATTTTCTCCCTCTTTGAGGCACTTCCCAGCACAGGGTATGGACCAAACTAACAGAGTACCATCACCTGGTCATCCTGAACACAACCTTGTTAGCGGCTAACGGTTAGCATGTTGCTAACAGGAAGTAGCTCTAGGAAGGTCTCACTAACTTCTGCTTCACAGAGTCTGTTCTTACTGTAGAGAGAAAGCGCCACAACAAATTTGGGCCATGTCAGATAAAGCATGTCTATTTTATGAGGTGTCAAACATCCATTTTTGACCCCTCTTTGCCTCTGTTACATGCTGCAGAAATGCTCCAAAGACACTGAAATCACACATTCACCTCAGTACATCACATGATAAAGGTAATGATAATTAAGACAGAGGGCTACAGCTGTGAGGGAGTCTCCATGACAACGCTGCTAGCCAGAGGCTCCTAGGAGGTCCATTGACTTAACATGGCACCTTTTGACGGCCGCTGCGGGGGCTGTGAAGACCGTAGGAAGCTGAAATTCGCGGTGTTACTTCCCGTTAGTATTTTTGACGGTACGGTACGCACCACGAGGCAGGCGCCTTGCTAAATTTCTTCAGAAATTTTCTAGTGTTAAATATACTATGCACTTACTTCAACCTTCGCAAATTAATGCGGCCCGAACGGAAGCGTCCACCCCTACAATCTATACATCAAAACGTGCGGCTGGGTCTAGCGAGGTGTGCTATTACTTCTGTTGTCACTGGCAGTAACCATGGTAACGTAGTACCCCAGAAACTGAAGCCAAAAACTCCCATAGGAATGAATGGGAAAATGACCTTTGGTGAATTTGAGGATTTTCTCTCTTTTTAGGCACTTCTCAGTACAGGATTTCAACCAAACTAACAGAGTACCATCACCCGGTGAGACTGACCACAATCATGTTAGCGGCTAACGGTTAGCATGTTGCTAACCGGAAGTAGCTCTAGGAAGGTCCTACGAACTTCTGCTTAGCCAGGGTTGATCTTTCTTTACAGACAAAGAGAGGGCTACAGCTGTGAGGGAGTCTCCATGACAACGCTGCTAGCCAGAGGCTCCTAGGAGGTCCATTGACTTAACATGGCAAATTTCAATGGCCGCTGCGGGGGCTGTGAACACCGTAGGAACCTGAAATTCGTGGTGTTACTTCCTGTTGCTATTTTACATGGTACGGTACGCACCACGAGGCAGGCGCCTTGCTAAATTTCTTCAGAAATTTTCTAGTGTTAAATATACTGTGCACTTACTTCAACCTTCGCAAATTAATGCGGCCCTAACGGAAGCGTCCACCCCCACAATCTATATATCAAAACGTGCGGCTGGGTGTCACGAGGTGTGCTATTACTTCTGTTGTCACTGGCAGTAACCATGGTAACGTAGTACCCCAGAAACTGAAGCCAAAAACTCCCATAGGAATGAATGGGAAAATGACCTATGGTGAATTTTAGGATTTTCTCTCTTTTTAGGCACTTCTCAGCATAGGATTTCAACCAAGCTAACAGAGTTCCATCACCCGGTGAGCCTGACCACAACCGTGTTAGCGGCTAATGGTTAGCATGTTGCTAACCGGAAGTAGCTCTAGGAAGCTCGTACGAACTTCTGCTTAGCCAGGGTTGTTCCGGCTTTACAGACAAAGAGAGGGCTACAGTTGTGAGGGAGTCTCCATGACAACGCTGCTAGCCAGAGGCTCCTAGGAGGTCCATTGACTTAACATGGCACCTTTGGACGGCCGTTGCGGGGGCTGTGAACACCGTAGGAAGCTGAAATTCGCAGTGTTACTTCCCGTTAGTATTTTCAACGGTACGGTACGCACCACGAGGCAGGCACCTTGCTAAATTTCTTCAGAAATTTTCTAGTGTTAAATATACTATGCACTTACTTCAACCTTCGCAAATTAATGCGGCCCGAACGGAAGTGTCCACCCCCACAATCTATACATCAAAACGTGCGGCTGGGTCTCACGATGTGTGCTATTACTTCTGTTGTCACTGAGAGTAACCATGGTAACATAATACCCCAGAAACTGAAGCCTAAAACTCCCATAGGAATGAATGGGGAAATGACCTATGGTGACTTTTAGGATTTTCTCTCTTTTTAGGCACTTCTCAGGACAGGATTTAAACCAAACTAACAGAGTAACATCACCCGGTGATATTGAACACAACCATGCTAGCGGCTAATGGTTAGCATGTTGCTAACCGGAAGTAGCTTTAGGAAGGTCCTACCAACTTCTGCTTAATCAGGGTTGTTCTGCCTTTACAGACAAAGAGAGGGCTACAGCTGTGAGGGAGTCTCCATGACAACACTGCTAGCCAGAGGCTCCTAGGAGGTCCATTGACTTAACATGGCACCTTTCGACGGCCGCTGCGGGGGCTGTGAACACCGTAGGAACCTGAAATTCGCGGTGTTACTTCCTGTTGCTATTTTACACGGTACGGTACGCACCACGAGGCAGGCGCCTTGCTAAATTTCTTCAGAAATTTTCTAGTTTAATTCATGTTATTCACTTTCAATTATTTAATCCATGTTATTCACATTCAAGTATTTAATTCATGTTATACACATTAAATTATTTAATTCATTCTATACACAATCAATTATTTAATTTATGTTATACACAATCAAATATTTCATTCATTTATACACAATCAAAAATCCGTTGCTTTTGCGCTGAAATCATCCAGAGGAGCCGGTGAAATAAGGAATCCTTAATCCTGATATAAAGATCAATTAAATTCTCCCTCCAAACTAAAAGGTTTGGAGGGACAACAAAAAGCGTCTTCATACTGGACGGTGTCTTATTCACCACGACCTCAGTGCAGGAGATCTGCGCGCGGGCTTTGCACCAGCTATCTGAATGAACAAACTCGGGGCGGGCGTTATTTTAACAGCTCATACACCTAACATCAAAACCGTCCCTTTCAACGAACGTGACACCGCATGTCATGGTCAGGGAACAGACTGGTAGACACAGCTAAGTATACATACCCCTCCCCTCTCCCTGAAAAACGGCTCCGTTATTTTCCTCAATATAACATGGGTTGAAGATGCCCGACGGCTGCAAAATCCTTTTTGCAAAATTAAGGTTGGTTTGCTTTTCTACATTGAAATATGAATATTTTACAACATTTTTTTTTAAATGTGCATACTGTGTGTTTTCAAAGGGTATTTCTACCACAAAATCCAAGAATGGAACCCTTTCTGATGATTACTGCCCCCTCTACAACCTAATCGATGGTAAAATATTTACTAATGTTTATTGGAGTAATATTTTTTTTAAATGATGATTTTATTCTTGTGTTTTTGCCCCAAAAAACAGCAAGCGGTCTAACCCAGACAGAAGGCTACAAAGAGATCTGCAATAAGGAAAAGTGTCCCTCAACGTCTTCAGCACACTGTGAAAAGGACAAAGACATTTATGTGTCAAATGATTGCCTCCCCTTTTTAGATAACTATAACTTTTTCATGCATCGTTAGCATCAAGGCTCACAATCAGTATAAAATTAAGCTTTCTGCACAGTCTGTCCATCCTTGTTGAAGAATGATTGTAGCTATTGAACTTTATGGTGCTTACTGCTGTTTCTTGTTTTTTTCTTCATTCAATTTTGCACAAATATCCAGACATTATTTCTCAATAAACTATACATTACAAGGGTGGCTCAAGATTTTTGAAGTGGGTTTCTGTTAAAATGTTATTAAAAGTTAATCTCTGGCCTGCAGTATCAACCAAATAAACTTTATTTGTAAAGCACTTTTCAGTTATTTTCAGTTCTGCCTCACATAGGTTAAAAACGACAAGCATAAAAAACAGAGAAAAAGAAAAAGGTTATATAGATGTCAGGATGCAGCTTGTAGGCTGCATGCTGAGTCTCTCTCCCTCTCTCTCTTTCCTGCGCAGCCTGATTGGTTCCACCTGTCAGGCTGCAATCAACCTCCAACTGCTCCCACCTGGTTCCACCCTTATTTAAGACTCACCTCATTCTGCTCTCGTTGCCGGTCCATAGTGTTCACTCCTGCTCAGTCTCTGCCAGTATTCGGTGTCAGCTCAGTTTTTGTTACAGTCAGCCTGAAGACGTTGCTTCTACTTGGTTTCTGTTCAAGTCACTTCTCTCAGACTCTGCTCAGCTCTGCACCATCGGAAGTTCTCAAGTTTCCACTGCTGTTCCACGTTCTCAAGCTCTGCTGCTCGACGGTCAGTTCTGCAACTCAGTTCCACGCTCTCAAGTTCTGCAACTCAGTTCCACGCTCTCAAGTTCTGCAACCCAGTTCCACGCTCTCAAGTTCTGCCACCCAGTTCCACGCTCTCAAGTTCTGCAACTCAGTTCCACAGTTTCAAGTTCGGCAACTGTTCCACAGTCTCCGGTTCCGCAGCGGTTCCACGGTTTCAGGTCCTCCGCTCCGGAGTTTCCTCCCTGGTCAGTCTCCTCGCGTTCTTCCTGTCAGCCAGCTTCTGCACCCTTCATCTCCGTCCATAAAAGACTCTGGTGCCTCTCGTCATTCACCTTCCAAACTGTTCAATAAACTCACTTCAAGAACTAGCTCTGTGTGTGCGTGCTGTGTCCGGGTTCATCCAAAGACAAATCATGACAATAGATGAATTAAAGTAATTTATGAGGATGAGGAATGGCTGAAAAACAGTTGTGGATTTTAATGAAGAAACTGCATTAAATATGAAAAAAAACTTAACACGAGCTATCATCATGGAAAAGCTAAATGTTATAACAGGGTCTGCTGTAATGACACAATTTAAAAGACATAATACGGGCCCAAGATATTAATAAAAATGTATGTATAATGATGTGTTAGTTGATTATGGTAATTAACTTCCATGAAAACTGAATTTAGTTATCCGCTGCAGGTAAGATATCAGGGGCTTCTCATTTTACCTCACTGTTGATTAATATAACACTTCACATACTAAAACAGTTTTCTTTTTTAACAGAATCAAATATCTAGATTTTCTTTCTGAATTTTTACAACATTTTTGGCATTTGAGTAAAAAGTTTAACCCTGGAACTTGGCTGAACAGAAGTTGGGTTTTATTATCGATATGTCCATTAATTCTAAAACAAGACAATGATAAAACTGGTGCAGTTTCAAACGCTTTTACAGTTGGATTTGTCAGATAAGCCGCGGACAAACACAGTTTGTAAAGTTTAGTACACCTGGTTTTTCAAACCTAAGGATTGCAGTTTTAGTGCTCTGTTAAACAGTTGTGTGGAGACGGATGAGGTACTAAAATGCCCCATTTCTTAATTCTATAGCGTAGTCTTTGCTGTTCCAATATTTTATATGTGTGCATAACCTGCAGAAATATTTAATTTCCTCTTTATAAATAAAACGTTTTGCTTTGGACGTCATGAATATTAGTTAGTGTTACAGTAGCATGCAGCTTTGAGTAAGCTCAGACAGGCTTTTTTTTACTGCCCTTCCCCTGTGAATGTTTTTGTTTCATGGGTAAAATCTAAAAAGATCCCAGTTTTACCATATTCCATTTTCACAAGTCTAATTCTGCGATTCCATACACATTTTCCACATTGTGGCGTGGGCTTGGATCAACTCGCCGTTCATTCTGCTTCCAAACTAATATATATATATATATATATATATATATATATATATATATATATATATATATACACTCTAAGAAATTATTCATGGGGTTAGTAGGTATAGCTCAAAATCAAGTGCTTTTTCAGCATAAAAGAAATGTGTTTATTACATATACACATAAAAATTACTTGATAACTTACAGCAGCAGCAAGTGCAGTGTAAAAACACGGGTGAGGAAGCAAATGTTGTAGATGCCAACGGTACAGGAGTGGTCTTAACATTATTAAGCTAGTTGTGTGTGTGTGTACTTGCCTAAAGTGTCAGTATTCTCCTTTGATACATAATGTTTACAAGATGAAATTGGATTTATTCTGTAATTCAAATTGAAGTGACGTATTTTCTCTTTCAGATACTTTCAGATAAGACTTAAAAATAACATAGTAAATATATGTTGCATTTTCCAACCCACTACAAACCCTTTAAACATTTATATTAATTCTGACCTACTAGGATGGAGATGGGGATAGTGAGGACCAACTGATGAAGATTGTCACAACACGAGGTGGCTCTGATCCAGCCCATGCAAAGATTGTCATAGAGGGAATCGAGGTCCTAACAGATGTGGATATTCCCAGAGCCTGTGCCTTGCTCATGGGGTTGATCTATGCACTCAACCTCAGCTACCCGAAAGGACTGAAAAATACTTTTGAAGTATTTCAAAAGATCCTCCTTGAGCCGGATGACCTCAAAGCCAGTCCCAAGGTAATGTCACTAAAAAATAAACTATTGTACTAAAAAGAATCTGAGTTAGACCATCCTCAAATTAAAGAAGAAAATGCTGTACTGCTGTTTTCAATGTTTTGTTGTGTAACATACTATACAGAAGGTGTAATGTTCAAAGTGTAGTGTGTAATTTAGAGTTCAGCTAGTGCCCCTATAGTTCAAAATAATGCACTTTCACTAATGCAAAGAATTTATATCAGTCTGATCAGCATGACTGTCAAAATGTTAGGTATCTCTGAGACAGTTTTACTGGGCTGTTTTATCGCATTTCTTTTATGGCGGCTACAGTTTTGTGTGCTATTAAAATGTCAATATGCAGCCATGTTTGAATAAACCGTTCATAAAACTGGAATTTCAATGTGTAATTTATTCTGACTTAGATAAATAAGTTAATATTACTAAAAAAAAAAAGATATAAATTTGCATAGACATTTCTAAGTAGAATCAAAGGAAAAGAAATTGGTTCCATAACTAAAAGGAGTAATTTTTACACAAAGAAAGCTTTGGTTTCAAAAAAAAAATGAAAACTTGGTTCAACTTAATAAAGGACAAAGAAAATCATGTTGCCTGTGCTAAAGTAAATGAGTTTCCTAACCAGATAAACCTTGTGGCACTGACTCAATTATGGCTAAGTTGAAATAGCTTAAAAGAATCTACGCAAATTGTTACATCAATTCTTTTTTAGGTTGAGCCAGCACATTCTTTTTTAGAGTATATATATATATATATATATATATATATATATATATATATATATATATATATATATATATATATATATATATATTGAACTTGATTGTTCGTGTGAGAGCCTCACATTTAGACAAATTTATTACGCTTAGCTTTTATTTACAACACCAAGCATCTTCTTTATCCATGTAGTTGATCAGAAAAAAAAAGAGAAAAAAAAATGTCCAAAACAGACAGTAGAGAGCTTGGCCTGTACAGTATATACACGCAAAGCAATAATGTAACATCTTATGGAGCTAAATGCGGAAATTCAGACTGAAGAAACTCATTGCTTACCTCCATCAATCAGGGACTCATTCGCCTCCGACGCAAGCCAATCAGCTTTGGACTGCTCCTCCTCGAAGCCAATCAGTGTCCTGGATCCGTCTTAAAAGAACTTTAAATCCAGCTCAACTTCTACCCAGCAAGCAAGCAGTCGCTGTGCGATGTCTGATCTGGACTCTGATGACTGGATGCAACCCACCTCCATCCCCTGGACTCTGATGACTGGATGCAACCCACCTCCATCCCCTTCTCCGCCATCATAGCAGCTCCATCTGGCTTTCCTATGTGCTCCTACAACCTTGTTCCTATTAGAGTGTAATTCCTCCTGGACTATACAGAATTCCCTGTCATATCTCAATCGGTCCTGCAGAAGACCGCCATGTTGAGCCTGGTTCTGCCAGAGGTTTCTTCACAAAGGGGAGTTTTTCCTCTCCACAGTCGCTTCAAGCTTGCTCATTATGGACAGTCATGCAAACCCGTGTTTATCAAATTGGACATCTAGCTCAAACAGATCATCATATGGACTGAACAAACTTCTTCTATCTCCACTCCACCACCAGTTTCAGGCCTGGGGGGATCATTCCTATTCTCATACACCTGCTTATGCATATTGAAGTATAATTCAGCGTGAATGTTTCCTGCTGAGGTCTGAGCGCCAAAGTTTTAAAATATTGTATCAATAAATTCTTCTAATTGTCTCTTCTTTCTGTGTGAGTTTTTCAGATTGAAATACAGTTTGTCTGTGAGAATCAACTTCACATATCTGCATCTTGAGTGCAGAGATTGCTCCTTGTCTTTGCCCTCTCTGACGTACTGACGGCTGAACAATCAGTCCCATATGCTTCCTTTAATGTCACTCCAAATTAGCCCTAGTGCTTAGCAGCAAGTGTCAAGACAGACTTTAATCGCTTCATGCATGCTTAGTATGAGGGATTGCTGCAAAGCCATGGACAATGCAGACGATTACTTTCTGGAGGAGTGAATGCTGCTTGTCAAGACTTTGATGCAATCAACTGGTTCCCTTATATAGGAAATTCTTTGACCAATCTGTATAATCTGATTGATTTTGACTTTGTAAAGTGCCTTGAGATGACATGTTTCATGAATCGGCGCTATATAAATACAATTGAATTTTTTTAAAAAAAGCACTAAACAGTCAGCCCAGATTGATGCATCAGGACAGATACTAGAAGTCAGGTTAAAAAATGAAGCAAGAAAATTGCGGCTATCCGCTAATGAATTACATCAACAAGGAAATCTTTGTAGAACATTCTTCATATGGAGGATCCCCTGAAGTCTATTGAGCTTGCATCGTGTTAAATATAACACGAT